>CM053790.1:94274807-94627307 GCA_028749045.1 Cupressus sempervirens
CTTACAAACTCAATTCTCTTTACTTGTTCTTCTAGACTTAATTAGTGTATCCATCCTTTGCAACCTTAAGTAGATAATTAATCCACTATGTCATCACTGTCATAACTGATCTTTATACTACTTTTACATATCATAACTCAAAACTTTCCTCTAGGTAATATTTTTATCTCATTTGATCAAATCCTCTTTGATAAATCAAATAAATTATAGTACTATGATCAAATAAAAAATTGTCTCTCTAGTAGATAGCAGGTTTGACATTGATGAAAAAATAATTATTGAAACACATTCTTGTACTTTTATCAATCTTTAATCAATGATCACATATATGGAACACGTAAGCCTACTAAAGAGGTTGTGCAAACTGATGATGCAAAATATGATGGTGAAGATGATGTTGAGAAAGAAGATGACAAGAAAGAGGAAGATGAGAAAAAAGATGATGATGAGAAACAGGATGATGAAAAATAAAATAATGATGAAGAGGATGAAGAGGATTAGACAAGTGGAGATCTTCTTGACATTAAGAGTATTCAAGACTCAAACCCTAAGAAGATAACAAAAGAGATAATAGTCTCCCTCCCACTCTCTTTGAACAAAGCCTTAGTGCCATCCAGCTCAAAGAAGAGCACTACTAAGTCAATTGAGGTAAACATTGTTCCATCAAGCACCCAATTGACTGTTGGAACAATCTTATGTGTATTATGTTGACTGCTTCATCTATTAAGAAGTAGGCTCCACTTGTCATCATAATAGGCCAGACTACATCTTTGCTAGCTTTAATAAGTGTTCCTAGTATTTCTATTATTTCTCCATTAAGTAATGTTTTTTCTTTACTAAGTATTTCAACAATAAGTGAAATGATAGTTAAGGTTAAGTCTCAATTGAGCACAAATTATTAAAGAAAATAAAAGGAGATTTTTACTTCTACTATTCCAAAATAAAATGGTAAAGAGATAGAAGCCTCTATTTATGAAATTGATCTAGAGGAAGACATTTTTATTCTAGACTTCGATCTTCCCAATCTAAATCTTGATCAAATGGATACCCTTGGTGAATTATGGAAGAAAATTGGAAGACAACAAAAGCTAAGAGCTAAAAGGAAGCAAATAAATCAAGTCATTCAAGACATTAAGGGCATATTTGTTGATTCACTCAGTATAGGGGTTGATGAAAAGAAACCAATTTGGGATCAACTTGTTGACATTGTTCACAAGTACAATGATGAGGTGAGTGGATAAGAAAAATTAGTGTAGAGGGCAGAAAGGAAGCTTGAAAATAAAGTTTTCAAGAAGGTGGCTAGCTTATAAAAAAATTATTGATCAAGTGAAGTTGTCCACCATTCTTTCTACATTTGAAAATTATGTCAATAATGTTGTTGTTACTTTATTAATGAAGTTGAGTGACATGAATGCAAGTGCATATTAGTTGTCACTTGATCCTAGTAGTAGTTAAACACATTTTTTGAAGATCAGGTATCTAATTGTCATGCCCATAATTTTACACGGAAAAACACAACTTTTATTTACATTTTTATTAGAACTAGAATTTGAGTTCCCCGTGAGGTGGTATGATTATAAGTCTTGATAATTACTAATAGTGTTAGTAAATAAAGTACAAGAAGTATAGTAAGAATGGTAGGCACAAGTAATAATATTAAGAACAATTAACTAATATCAATAATAACCATATTAAAAATAGTATAGTATGTAATGATGAGATGTGTAGAAGCTTGTCTAGATAGGTATATTATGTGATGAAATTATAAGTTTGAATTGTCATAATCATTAATAATGTTTATATAATAAAACTACCATCCATATTCTTCACTATCCCTTCCAAATTATTATACTTCCAAAATATTCATAATCAAATATACTATACTTAAATTATCTTAAAATTAAGGTACATCTATTACCCTTTTAAATTATCTAATGATCTATAATCAAAATTCATACTATAATCATGATAACACAATCTATAGATTTAAAATAAAATCAAAACAACTAAAATCAAAATATATTTATGATGATGCTAAACTTGATGTTCTTTAATTATATTTAATAAAATACCAAAATGTAACATCTTTAATTATGTATAATATAATACTAAATATTCTTTTGTTATGCTTATCATAATACCAACTTAACCCTCTTAACCCAAGTCTATCCATTACCACTTAGTTAATTAATAAGTTATCTAATATATGCTCATAATTCAAATTATCATATTACATTTCCATTAGTGCCATGTCTAATGATTATTATTATAGTTATTATTTTAAATCACCTATATCTTCCATTTTTATATACATTTTTTATTTTTGTGTTGCTAACATTATTATTATTTAATAGTAAATTGAAACTACTACATTTACAAATAATGCTTGATTAATTATTAAGTAAAAGCTATTGCCTTAACTTAAACTAACTTAAACAAATAATCTAAACTATATATTTATCTATTACTCTCCTAAAATATCTATGATCAAAATATAATGGACACAAATATATTAAGGTAACTTACATATGTTATCCTTTCAATTTATCTAGTTACACTATAATCAATTTATAATCAAAGTATACTACTATCATAACTTGTTGCTCCTAAATAAAAATATAATTAAATATAATAAATTCCAATTTTGCAATTCCTTTATTATATACATTTTTCCTAAAGTTATCCCACCCATCAACTAATACTTTAATATCACATACTTTACCCCTTTCCCCATTTAACTAAGTATTCCTATATTTCAAAAAAATCAAATTCCATGCTCTACCTAGTGTACTTTCCTAGGTTCTACACCCACCTACCCCAATCAAGTATCATGTCCCTTTATCACATTATGAGGGGTTTGTGTGTAAGTTTTCTAAGGTTAATTCCTTATACTATTAGAATGTTTCCATAATCATGTCATCATAATTTAAACCTAATTCCTAAATGTAACCATATGTTTTGTTGTCATTATAACCCACATTCATTGTTGTTCTCACTAGAGTGAATGTGAATTTATCTTTCCTAAACACCTTGTAGATCATAACTTGAATCTCATGACCAGGTTCTCAACTTGAACATATTGAGTCTCATTTTTGTGTGGTCTTATCTATTCAACCTAATATTATTGAATGGTTATTACACTTACAATAAACTAAATTTGCATTAGTCTCTAATAGGATCTCATAAATTATTATTAGTAAAAGAATGTTGTTCATAATGTAATTAACTGCTAATCACATTTAATTCATCAAGATCTATAATAGGGTACTAGTGTGGGCCTTAGACTAATAGATCTATAGGCACAATTATTGAGGAAGGAAGCCAGGATAAGGCCTACATTAGCAAAAATGTAGGTCATGATACTTCCCAATATGGATGCAATGCAAAAACATCTTGTACATGCTAAAACTTTGATCCATTACAACAATTTTTCAATAGTTGATCACATGATGGAACTATCAATTGAGGTGTAGATAGCTTTGCATGCTTCCAAAGTATTGGAAGATTTTTGAGACAAAACAATGTCCATACTTGTGAAGGTACATAGTGGTTTCCTATCATATTTTGCTATTACCTTGTAATTGTGCATTTTTAGCATTTATACCGAAATAAAGGGGTAGTGTGTATTATTAAAAAAGAAAATCAAGGGGGAAATGTATATATACAAGTGAGAATACAAGTACAACAAACTACCAATATAGTTTTGAAAAACAAAAAATAAATTTTGTGATTATTGAGTTATCAACACACTAGTCATAGTAGTCAAAACCAAGTTGCAAAACCAAGCATGTTGATAATTGGAGATTTGACTTATATTTTGAGTAATTGGAATTTTGGGTATGATAAGCGTTTTTAACAGTAACGAAAAAGGGGGAGATTGGTGACATTATTGTCTATTAGTGAATTAACACTTAATCAGTTAATTACATTTCTACAAAGTTCCATATGCAAAAGAGAAGAGTCTACTAAGCTGTACAGTGTCTATTGAGCTTCTGAGGTAAAGTGTAGTGTAAGTAGAGGTTTGCAGTGTCTACTAAGCTCATCAATGTAATTACTGCAAAGAATAATGCTAACCATGCTTTGTAGTGCAATCCAAGTTTGACAATATCTACCAAGCTATAGTGTGTTAACCAAGCTAAAGGAAGACAATATTGATTGAGTTGTAGTTTCTATTGAGCTCTTTAGTGTCTACTAAGTTGTCTAGTGTTCATCGAGTCACCAAGTATTAACCAAGCTCATAGCAACTCCCGAGTGATCAATCTAGATTGAACATAAATTTCAAATGAGTTTCAAAGATTGTTGAGTTGATAGTGTTTTATAAGTGTTAGAATATCACCCAAGTCATCTTCATAGCTTGAGTTACAACAATAGTCGACTTAGTGAAGATTGTTTGAAATTGGTGTTGTAGATAACACCAGAAGGTAATTAATTAGATTGGTATATATGTAATACACTATATCATATCCAAAGGAATGAATAAATAAGTAAGAAGAAAAATAATGTGTGTGAATTAGAAGAAGGATATAAGAAGTGTAACAAAAAGAAAAGTCTAATCTATCACAACAAGGTGATCATTTTACATCAAAGGAATCTCATACATCAAACTAAGTTGTAGAAGTAGAGATTAATAGTTCAAATATCCTACTAGGTGCAATCAATCAAATCCTTTAGAAGGTGGACTTAACAGTTCTTATTTCCCCTAATAGGGAAGACCACTAGAAGTGATCAATTATAAGCCTTAACAGGCCAACTTTATACTATAATAATAAAGCTTGTGCATATCATACCCACTCTAGTTTTACTTTCTATTTGGAAGGTTTCTAGGTCATCAAATATTCTGTCAAGTGTTATGAATATTTTATTACTTTCATTCTTTGATGGATGAAATTAGATCATAATAATATACGGTAGATTAATTGGTGAATTAAGTTAAAAGTTTTATTGGTGCCATATTCACCTATCCTATCAGTCACCTAGCCTACCTTATATTTCCAAAAATCCCATATATTCTACTAAAATCATGGAATATAGATAATGAAACCTAAATAAATAAATTAGTATCTTGTGCTCTTAGTACATCATATTTAAATATAATATCTTGATAAATTTTTTATCTTCTTCCATACATGTTAAAAACTCTTGTTTATTTTTATTGATAATTTGGTGTCTAATATTTTTAAATAAAAATGCTCATTCTTATGGAGATAAAATTATAACTTGGAATTTAGATTTCCTTCAATGATGCCAATGATACTTAGGATTGATTTTCCTATTTTAAAATTGTGCTAGAGCTAACATCCCCCCAAAACTAGCCAACATAAAAATTGTATTCTTTGTACTAAAAACCTAACCAAATTGTATTTTTTTTCCTTTGTGGGTGAAATAGTTTACTAGCTTTAATAATACAATAGTAAGTTATGCACTTCTCATCTGGGATGTCTTGAGTTCAAGGTCACTCAAGCATAACACATAATAATAAATATAAAGTGTAGGCTTTTACCCATTACCTATCCAAAAAATAATAGATTTATGAATTCTATTAGCTACAATAAAATAAATGTCTACTCTATTTATATATGACATAAATATAGTTTTAATGTAAGGAATGAATAAATAAATAGAAGTTATAAACACAATATTTACTCAACTTTAATTTTATAAAGATAATCAATAATTATTATATAGACACTAAATATTATACATACACACATACATATAAATTACTATATACTATCAAATACAAATATTATCATGGTAAAGACTTATTCCTTGCAATTAGGTTATCTTTCATTACAACAACGTGAACAAATCAAAATTATGAATTAATATGTAATCATAATTCATGTTAATATTAAGAAAATTACATGTGTTTCAATGGTATAACTTTTGTGGGCATCCATAGTTGTTTTACCATATGAATCGAAGAAGAATGTGATGATGTCTCATGTGGTATGATTACTGCAACATATAATGCTATGTATCAACAATAAGAAAGGAAAGGAAATAACAATAACATATTTTTCCAAGTCATTAAGTTAACCAAGTTGTTCTAGAAGAGAAAAGTAAACTATATTAATTCAACTATTATATTTTCAAATGTACTTTTAGTAATCGAGCCCAAAATTTACTTGATCCTAGAATAAAATTACACAAGTTTTTAAAATGTTATTAAAAAAATGTATAGAATTATAATCTATAAAATGAATATAATATTTTAACATTGATGAAATTTTATACCCCTCTAAATGGATAATACATGCCAGCTTTTCAAAAGATAAATCTTCTTTTACTTTTATCAACAATGGTTGCTTTATATTTTCTTTATTAGTAGTAATTTTCATTCCTTGTGAATCATTGCTATCCTAAATAGATAGAATTAAATTTTCCATAAGGACTTCTATTTTTTAATGAGCATTATAGTAATCCAATAGTCATGAAAGATGTAAGAATGCCATGTTGTGACATACATTGTGTTAGGTTGAGTAGTTTTTATAGTAAGTCAAATATCATATTTAATGAGATATTCTCACCCACTTAAAAATTAAATACAACTTATTATTATTAAAACAAAGAATATGATGTGTGTTTTATTTCTATATTGCACAAGCTCCTCCCTATCCTTATTGATAGTCACCCTCAATCTCTATAACTCTTTCCTAACTTTCCCCATCAATCCTTTCACTTTCTCTCCCACCATCTCCCTCTTTATTATAGATAAAAATTTATCCTATTAATAATAGAAATAATATCTTTACCATCCATAAATTTTGTTTTATTCATGTTTTAATCCTTATGTACTACAATATAGATATATGAAAAATAAATTAATTTTTCTAATTAATCTTCTAAACCAATTAGACATATCCATTTGCCTATCAATATAGTATTACTAGTATATAACTATATACAATCATATACAACTACATTAAAATATTAAATAAAAATACATATAAAGAAAAAAATATTAAAAATATCCATAAATATATACATATGAAAAAAATTAAAGAAAAAACACTATAGTCTATGATTTTATTTGGACATCCTTTTGTCATCATTCAATTACTATTGTGGGAAGGAAATTAATAGTGAAGGTTATTTTCTCAATTATATTTACCAACTATCCACCACCATGAGTTCAAGGACTTTTAGAGATTTTATTCTACACAATATATTCACTTTCATAGTTCTTGTAGTGGTTGTTAACAAGCACATTTTTGTAGGTATGTTCCATATCATTTTTTTGATTTTTATAACACATCTTGGTTCCTACTCTTACAAGAAAATTACTCACTCAAAAAAGTATAAATTTGTTAGGCTTTCATCCTAGCATGGTAATCTAGATTTCAATTTTTCAATAATTTTCTATGCATAATCAATATTTCTCTCACAATGTTGAGGAAGAATTTCAAGCTAGGTTTTCTATTGTGCTAGATAGTGTAAGAGAAATTCTTTAGGTGTCACTCAACCAAGTGTGTTTAGTATTTTATCTTGATGCATTTGATAAGAAAATGAGTTTTTGGTTGAGGGAGAAAGAGCCCAAGACTCTGCATCAGACATTCATGACACAATAGAGATTGAAAACAATATAAAGTATGTACTAACTGAGAGTCATTTATCTAGAGGTATTTGTCAATAAGATGAAGTTGAAATAATAAACCAATATCATGCTGAGTGATCAAATTTGTATTAGAATGTACAAACCTCAACTATTGTAAAAAATCTTGTTTAAAATTTAGAAATAAAAATATGTGAAGATGAAGTCTCCTTTTTGTAAAGAAGAGCTGACCCTTTTCTTGCTGAACATAGTGCACATGTTCATAGTATTACAATAATAGATGATAGAGTTGATTCACTTGATCACTTGTATATGCAAGAAGAAATTTTAGTCACTCCTTCTATTGATGGTTTTGTTTATGTTGAGAGTGTTATTAATCATGAAGTTGAAGGACATGTATCATATTATGAGGATGAAGAGGCGGAAAGCTATGTTTCAAGTGATGAAAATGAGATTGCTGACCCATCATACTATAAAGAAGAATCATATGAAGAGGATGATGAGAGTGATTACTTGAGTCAAGAGGATGATCATGATAACACATGTTTGTCTTCATATGAATTTGATACAAATTGGAAAGAAGAAACCAATGATGGAAGTGAATACTCTTATGCAAGTAAAGATATAGGTTTTTCTTCTAAATCTAAAAATAAAATTCTAGCTTTGAAATGTATGAATCGACTTGAGGTTGAAAATTTTGAAAAAGAGATGTCTACGCAATATGAGGATAAAGAGATTATGTACAAGGACAAATTACTTAGTTGTGTAGATGAATGTGATGAGATTACATGCAGTAGTAATCAGAAACATATGAGCAATTCTAACATTAATGCATCATCACCTACTAATAAAGTGAACTATGATTGGTGGTACAATCATATGAGTCATCTTAGAGAAGACAATGTAATTAACATTGATTTATATGTCACATGTTTCATTGATGGAGTAGATGATGTTTCTTCATGTGATGATTCTGATTTTTCTTCTTCATATGTTAAAAATATTCATGATAGTAATGTTAGAAATAGTTTCAAGGTTTTCACTAATTTTTTGTATGGTGAAGAATTTTATGTTTATTAGCATGTCACTTGTTATAATGTCTACAATG
The DNA here is from genome assembly GCA_028749045.1 of Cupressus sempervirens. Classification (NCBI taxonomy): domain Eukaryota; kingdom Viridiplantae; phylum Streptophyta; class Pinopsida; order Cupressales; family Cupressaceae; genus Cupressus; species Cupressus sempervirens. The sequence continues at coordinate 94,283,471 of CM053790.1, forward strand.
GAGCTTTGCATGGAGTTATCAACCTAGTTTTTTAAGAGCACATGGAATATTCAAATTCACTTAATGTTGATCTTGATGATGATACACTATCCTACTACTAGAATGGATCAAATTGTTATTTTTTGAGATATCATGATGACAATTATGATGATATTGGATCTCATGAGTTTGATAATGAGATGTTAGAGGAAGTTGTTATTCAAGATCATCCAACACCTTGAAATGAGTTGTCATGCCCAAAATATATGGGCAAAACACACAAAAAATTTCTTTTGATAAGAATTAATTAAGATAATAAGGTCGAAAAAGGTTCAGATGATTAACTATAATGGAACTAATTGTTCAAGTAGTTTCAAATTCAGATAACCAAAGGTACTAGAAAATAGAAGCAAGATCACATTGATATATAGAGGTGACAACTCAATTTGAAAGATAACGTAAAATAGATACTTTGGATGAACTTAATGTTTCTTAGTAAATCAATTTATTTAATTTAAAAAAAAAATTCATTTAATATTAAGAGACTTTGAAAACTCTAGAAGATCAATTAAATTTAACTATACAACGCATGCCAACTACATTTTAAAACTTGAATCCAAAATTTAATTAACCTTAGATATACATAAACAATAGAAGTAAGCTTATCATCAATTATACTATCTACATTTAAAGTTAAAATTTTCTCCAACATACCTATAGCAATCTAATTCATCAATTTCTCATTTATAATTAAAATGGAAGACTAGATTTATTTTAATTCAATCGTTAAGTAAATCCAAACTTTATTCTAACTATTATAAAATTTAAGTCTACATTAATATTGCCAATATTAAAAGAAATTTAATAATCTCACAATTATACAAGACTAATTAATAACACAAAATAAATTATAACGATTACAATAGATAATAACTAAATTAAAACTAACTAATTTAGTGCTATCCTATCTTACACTAACTACTTTCTAATGATACAAAAGAAATAGCTCCTAACCTCATTAATAATTTAATGCTAAACTTATTTAAAACTATCAAATAACCTAGTATACCTACTAACTAACCACTACACTACAATATATATATATATATATATATATATATATAATATCACCCATAAATCTAAAACTAACTAAAAATTCACTAATAAAAGAAACCAACAAATTTATTTTTTTAAATAATATGCTACTAACCCTAGAACCCCTCCTATCCCTAAGCCAAGTGGCCTGCCCCCATTTGTGGGCCCACTTTCCAAAGGATGGAGTTTTGCCCAAGGTTTGCACACTACAGATGGTCCCCTCCCTTTTTTCTTTGCGTGAGTGATGGTCATGCAAAATCCAACGCATATGGGAGAAGATATGGGGGAGTAATTGCAAAGGGTTAAGTTTATTACACTTTCTTTGCTCCCTTGACAAGAAAGGGTCATTAATGACAGTAGCATACTTACTGGCAGGTGGTTGGGGTTTCCCATGCCTTGCCTTAAAATGGAAAGTGTAAATAAAAGGGCAAGTGATGTGGGGTATTAATATAGTGAGTAAACTTGGATTTTTTTTTTTATTGATAAAATAAATTGATAGGATGTCCTAGGCAAGTACCCTGCCTTTAGCTACATGGAGTTTTCATACCAATGCATTTAACCAGGACTGCACCCATATTTGGTAGGGAGATAATTTGAAACTTGATTTAGTGAAGAGCTAGATAGCTATAGGAGTAAATGCTAAAAGTTTTTTTGTTGAGAGAAGACCATACGATTTGCATTGACATATGCATTAGTAAGTTTTATTTTTCTAAATTTATTTGATTTATATGACATAAAGAATTAGCAAATGATTTGGTTGAATTTTCAAAGAGGAATAATTCAAAGAATATTCTCTGTGAACTTGGTGGGATTAGAATTTCCTCTAATACATTTTCCAGAGATCTTTTTACTCCTGGAGATGCACATTTTTTGAAGCCATTTTTTTGTCTAAGTGTTGACATGTTTTTGTTTGCTATATATTTTTTTTCACAAGGAGTGATTTCTAACCTAGTAATAACATTAATCCCTTTTAGCGAGCATACTGATAAAAGGAAGTGTATAAGGTTATTCTTTTCTTTTCTCCTATAATTATGTTTAATCAATCATCATATAACAAGGTGTATGTTCCATTTATTCAAAATTCCAGGTGATGCATAACTCTTACCCAAATTTGATTTTTTCTATTATGAAATTTAACGAGGAGAGAGATAACTTCATTGTCCTTAATGTAGGATTTTCATTTCCCCTAAATACATAAAACATCAAATTTGAAACTTCAACATATCAAATTACATTTCCTTAACATAATTGAAAACTTGAGAATTCATAATTCAAAGACATTATCTATTGAGATATTTTCCCACATACATATGCATAATTTGAAATCACATAAGAGCAATACAAGGATATTTTCACAATATTTTTCTTTCTCTATTATTGAACCTGGTTCAAGGCTCCATCGAAAAAGAACCAATAAGAAAACCCGATGTTTTTGCCAATACATTAGAATTTAAAATACATTTTTACAAATATTACAATTCAATTGAGTTCTCTTCTAGGGCTTTCACAAGAGATCTTTACCAAAGTCTTCAATGCATCAAGGGAATCATGGGAGAGACAAGAATGAACATGGAGGTAAAAAAACACAATAAGATGAACAATTCAAGCATGCATTCCCAACCCGATTTTACACAATAGGTTCAACAATGAAACAAAATAGGGGGGAGGTGGAATTTTTCAATAGGAGATGCCAATCACCATACCATAACATAACCTTTTTGGGGCTAAAATTCAAGAACTTCCATTCTTCTATAATGCCCTTTCGGGGCCAATATAACAATATAACTCTACACTATTGAGGTCCAACTAAGGCCCTTCCCCCATACATGGCAAATTCTTCCCTATCCAAGGGTGAGTGATGCCAAAAAAATCCCCATGAAATCCCCTCAAAACACAAAACATCAAAGCAAGCATGAGAATAACATCAAAAGAAAAACAAGTTAAGATCCCTCCCAATCAACCCCAACACACAAGCAAGAAATACAAAAACAACACAATGCCTTATGCATGATTCAAGGAAGATTCAAGCATGAAAAAATTAAGAAAACAATTCAAAGAAGTGAAGAACTCCTACCTTCACCAAAAGAGTTATGGAAAAAATGGTGGGTTGAGAACAACTTTTCCTTTTCTTCCTACAATCTTCAAACTTTCTCCAAAACTACAGATTAGGAAACAACTTTAAAACTACTTCAAATTGCCTCTAAGTATGATCCTTAACTCAAATAGACTTCAAGAAAACTCAAGATGGAGTTTGAGTCACCAACACATGGAGGAGACAATCAATGTTCGCAATCAACCAAAAGTAGGGTTTTTGAGTGACCCTAAAAGTCAACCAAAGAGACTAAGGGGTTGAAAAGTGCTCTCCACCCACATCCTTACCCCTAGGGTACTTAAATTTAATTTTTTTAGGCCTTAAAGACTTAATAGAACCCAAAAATAGCTAGGAGAATTTTAAGACCAATTAACAACCTTCCAAAGAAGACAATGCAATATAGCACAAAATTAACTTGAGTGGTTTAGTTCTATCTTTCCATTGAGTTTTCCGAGCTAAATTTCCTACTCACTCATTGCACACATCAGTAGATCAAGGAATCACATGCATTATGTAAATTACGTATCAAAAAATTCATATAAATTAAAGCATCCATTTCTAATAATCAATTGTTTATCTAATTCTACTCATATTTCTGACCATTAGAATTACAAAATCAAGTGTTAGTTTTGCATTTATTTACTTCATCATTATACATGTTCATAAAGCATTAAATGAAAAAATCAAATGACTTAATTAAATCATCACACATTGTAAAATAGTATAATAATGTTCAGTGCATTAAATAATGTTCTGACATATCTAGTCATGAGTATAAAAATAATAATGTATCATCGATGCAAGGATGGGTCGGGGCAAGGTCTCAAATGAGTTTTATAGTTAATACTCTAATGTGATGACTAATCTATTTTCTAATTGCAAATAATCATTGGAGCACTCTAGATTAGCTTTAGATATTGACATGGATGACATTTGTGATCACAAATCTGATTTCCCATTCAAGTACAATTTAGTTATACATAAAGATACACAATTTCAAAGTATGTATGATCTTTTCTCCAAAGTTGAATATGAAACTTATACATTCAAGGTTGATAGTATGCATAATTCATTTCATGAAGAGGAGTTTTAGTTTGATTCTACTATGTCTGAGCATGTTTATCTACACTTTCATAATGAGCAAATTGTAGAGAATGATCCTAGTTTTCTTATATGTGTGATGAAAGGGAAGACGTAGACTATGTTTTTCCAAGTGATTTCATTCAATATGTTAATTTTATTGGTGAAACTAATGGAAGTAATGATATCATCTTACCTCATGGAAATTTAAATGAAGATAAATTCTATGATAGAAGTAAAAGTTTTTGTCGCCTAGGGCCATCATTTGTATAGTTTGGGAGTAGTTGTTTCTTTGATTTCAATAAGTTGTTTGAGAGTTTTAGGATTAAACCATGGAGATAAATAATAATTATATTTAGATATTACTAATATCATAAAATAATAGATCACACAAAAAAGAACACAAGACACCAAGATTTAACATGGTTCACCTAATCCTTGGGCTACATCCATCAAACAAGTCTAATATTTTTATGTTCTAGTGATTACAACCTAATTATAATTTGTAATCCATTATAGCTCAATACCACCACAAGAACCAACTTTTCCATCACCTTATGAAACAATCCCTAACCATACGTCAGCCATGAAGTATGTACAATACTTTCCTGATTAGTCACCATAATCTAACAATCTCCCACTTGGGGATTGATCAGACTCCACACTAAACAACAATCTCCCACTTGTTGTATACATTGCATAGGGTCAATCCATAGCCACATAAATGAACAAGGGAACAATCCCTTTGAGAACATCCACCATCATAGACCAAAGTAAACCATGTGCTCCATCCTAGTACCCACAAAAAAATCAAAGTATCTACAATCTCAAACATGAATAATCTCACCTCCTATAATGCCACTGCCACTGGACATATATAGAAGCCATCCAAAGAAAAATCCACCCAACCTGTTGCATTCAAAGATTATAAATTCTTGTCCTAACTGAAATGCCAAGCACAAAAAAACCTTACCCAAAGGTAATCACATATATCCATATTTGTCAAAATATTCATAGCTAAAATAGCATCCACAACAAGTGTCAAATCCATCCAACTATCCATAAATCCAAAGGTATACCAAGTGAATCTCACATCATCAACATATCCAATATGTAACCTACAAACACAAACCTCAAGAGTAATACCTGCCACATATATACCATAAATTATTCAGATTAAATATATAAAAAAAAAACCATGCCATACATACACCAAATCTAAACTAATGTGTAGAGATCTCTAAGAGCTTTCTTTTGACTACTCAAATTCGAAAATCTGACTCTATATGCCCAAGTTATGCCCTATTCTATGCTCAAAATAAATAACATCTACCTTTTGGGCTTTTAAAACTTTACAAAATGTAAAAATCATAGAACCAATCCTACACCAAGTTGTAGTGCTCTGAATTATTTTCCCAATGCCTATAAGAAGTCTAAAATCCAATATTTTGAGAGAAAGTTATGGTCAATTTACTAAGATAGTCTTTTTACCATTTTCACAATGATTTTTTTTTTCTATAACAAAAATTTGAACAGGATTAAATTTGATGGCCATCACGGGTTGAAACTAAAAGTCTCTTTCATTTCCTCTAAACATGGCCAAACTATGGCATATTATATATCAAAATTTAAGGAAATGTATACTTGGATCCAATGGTGAGGTTTTTTTTTATCCAAGAGGTCATTTCTACAAGCTACCCCCTAAAACCCTCATTTAGATGAAACATCTAAAAAACCCTTTTGACCAAAAATTTCACATGCCCAAATCTTTTAACATCCCATCATAACAACAAAACCAAAACCCTTAGATCTACAATAAACAACTTATATATCTTGCCCTTTTTTTTATCCTTTCATGCATTCCCATGGATTCAATCTAGGGTTACAATAATAAAACCATAACTCTGATACCATTTGTAAGGAAACTTGCAACAAAGAATATAATTGTTTCCACATAACCCATAATAGATCTAAAATAAATATGCAATTAAAATCCAGATGCAAGAGATTAGACAACATACCCAAAAAAAATATGACAGAAGATATACCCTGGGAAACCTTTATTGAGGGAAAAATCTAGCCTCCAAAAGCATCCATCACCATGTATTATTGAAAAAAACACCATTGCAATACAACTATGAAAGCCTTCAAATCCATAGCCACCACCAAGAAAACTACGTGAACAAGCCTAAATCCACACATCCCATGCCATGCTTCTAACCTTCACAAATGCTCCTTTGGCTAACCTATCAAGCCTTTTCCTACTCAACTCTTGCCTTTTCCTATTCTCCTTGTCACACCAACAACTACCCTTGTGGTTTTTTAAATAGTAGCAAGTCCCACAAAACCTCAAAATGGTATTACATAGACCATGTACTAAAACCATTTTCTACCTAACCCCTTGACCCCACATTTAATATTAGAAATTTAATTATTTTCCCCAATATTAAATAATTACATGAAATATTATCAAAATGTTAGAATACAACTCATTAAGTATATCCCATGGGAATCTTTACATGTTGCACATCCATCTAGGTATAATATTACATAATAATATAAAGTAATAAAATATAACAATATTATGCAATGTGTGCAACACCCATTATCTCAACAGAGAGAAGTTTTTGTTTTCAAGTGTGTAATCTAATTCCTCCAGTAATTCTAAATCCTTTTCATTCCTACAAGAGACATGTATCCCTAGACATAACCACTACTAGGACTCAAAATTGCATTCATAATTTGAGTACCATTTCAAATATTTGAGTTGTATTGAGTCCTATAAGAAAATTTTAATGCACATGTACTCAACTATCCTTTTGAGGCCTAGGAGGTGTTTAATGTTTCTAACACCTTTCATTCAGCATATCCATGTGTCCCATGAAAATAAATTTCCATTTTGAATCATTCTATGAAGTTTTGTTTTGAGCAATGTTCAAATCTACATTTTTGCTTAAGTGTCAAACAACAATAGGATGCCTAGTTTGTAATTAAATTTCTCAAACCTAGTAATGTTTCAGGATTCATTTCTTTGGGAATGTTTATCATGCATATCAAAGAGCCTTTGTTTCATATTTCAAGTCATTTTAATATATTCTGACTAGGTTTTGAATCCCTCAAAGTCAATTGTTTATTGTTGTCACGTTGATGCTAATTATTTAGAATTCTAGGAAGCCTAGTTTGATTGATATGAACTTTTACCCAGTTGACCTAAATAAGAAAATTCCTTTTCAATTACATTCTAGATTATAGAGACTTATTATGTTCTATATTTGAGCTTATGAATAATCTATTTGATTAGTTTTTGAACATGATTCCAAATACAATTTCTAGAGTTTTACTACTGTCAAAAAGTGTAGATTGATCAATATCCCTATTTAGGATGCCATAACTCTAAATTGATGATAGGTGAGATCAAATGGATTGTATTGTTGTGTTCTACTTTAAAAATTCTTTAAGTACACTAGCTTGCAAGTCTTGATGAATCCATTTGCACACTTTCTCAGGTTGATTCCATTTGCAAAAATTACTTTTCTATCATTGTTTCCAGTTCTACAAATGCAAGTAGCCCACATTGACCATTCACTAAATTTTCCCCATTATTTCTAATGAGCCCAAACCATGGATTAATACTCTCTTCATGATAGTGAACTAATGCAACCATTTTGTTTGTGTTGTGTTTACAAAGGGAAAATTCATAAGTTTGGTTTAGTTAGATTGTCCTTTGGGACATATAGGAGCCCACACTTTCCATTAAGCAAATATGGAAGTGGCATATGTCACATCTTATCAAATAAATTCAAATAGGCATTGGTGTTGCTTTAGTATAGAATGAAAAATATGTATGGTAGTATTGTATAAGTTTCAAGTGCCTTTTAGACATTAGCATTACTAATGAGGCCACCATTTTCCAAAAAGTTGTTTCCATTTCAAAACAAGCCATGGGAGAAGTGACATTGTCTTTGAAGGTTCTTGCAAGGGGATATTAGTTTGCATTATCCCTCATTGACATCAAACTGGTTATTTTATATGTTTAAATGCATTTGCACAAACTATCTAAGTGTCTAACACACTAGTACAAAAACAATAATATGTGACTAAAAAAGCCACTAAAATTTGTATATATGTGACTAAAATTAGTCGCGTGACTAATAGTAGTTGATATCTAGTCGTTTATAACTCTACTAAATTTACTACTAAAAAGTTTTAGCCATTTATTTGATCATGATTTTGATTAGTGATTTAGTGGTATATTTAGTAGTATATTTAGTAATTGATTTAGTAGTTGATCTAGTAGTATATTTAATCATGTAGCTAGTCACATATTTAGTATTATATTTAATCATATATTTAGTTGTATATTTCATAGCTGATTTAGTCATGTATTTAATAGCATATTTAGTAGCATATCTAGTAGTATATTTGATCAAATATATAGTAGTATATTTAATAGTGTATTTGGTCATAATAGGGCACAATGGAATCGAACCACCATCCATTTTCTTGTAGAACAAGTGCCCTTCCATTGAGATAGCACCCTTTCAAGAATGATCATACAATGTGCAACTTTCTACATTGTCGTGTTTCTTATCTTTTGAGTTAATTCCAATCATTTCTTTAGTAACTTATACCTACTTTCTATATATAATTAGTGTACCTTTATCTTGGTTTTCTCTTAGATGGAAGTATAATTGATTATTGTACATAGAAATAGCTAAATTTCCTCTATCTAGACATGATGTATATTTCTCCTTAATTTCTACACCATACACTTAGAAATATCTATCAGTGTATTACTTACACATTGCTATTGTCATAAATTGTTTAAACATATAATCATGACTCACAATTAATCTTAACCAACACTTGATTATAACACTATCCATTTTCTCTAAAGTTCAACATTTAGACCTAACTAGACCTACCAATGATGACTCCATATTTTGTTGAAAATTTCATAATCCCTTAACACAAGCTCATTAAACTTTTTTTATATGAACACCCCATTCTCTAATCACATGGAAGATTTGCAATGATATACTATAAACAAAAAAATTAAAATGGTACAATATAAGAACTTTTTGATGTACGTGCATAACATTACATTAATTGATCTTACACAAGATTCTTAGCCATCTTACACTATATCATCAAACACTTGTATAATTGATGTAGGAGCATCCAAAGGTATAAGGGCAATCCTGTGTCACCCAAAAAAATGTACTTAGACTTAGTTTTTGTTTCATGTGTCTTCATTTTTGGATACCCATTTGGGTCAAATAAAGGTTCCAACTCTCACAGTTCCACTATTAGTGTTCTAGGTTAGAGTTTTTAATCACCTTGAGATACATGTAAATGCCAAAAAAATAGGAGTATGTAATTGAGCCATCATTTTGGTGAAATAGAAGGTGTAAATTGGTTGGATGATTGTCATTGTAATTTAGAGCATTCTAGAAAAAGAATCAAGTCAAAATGCCCCATGGTTTGAAAGTTATTGCAATTTTTTGGTTTCTGGAGACATCCTAAGAATGCTTCAAACTCAAGTTAGGGGCATTAAATGACCTTAAATAGGGCCAAAAAATGGGGGACAAGCAAAGCTGGTCCATAGGGCTATAGAGAACTTTGAGAGATTTTTTAAAATGTAAACGGTTCATCAATCGGAGCTACGGTTCAAAAGTTATGCCTCCCAAAAGTTCGGTTGTCGTTTCTAGATTCTTCTAATTTTGTGCTGACTTCTAATGTGACTTATAGAGTCTTATATTTGGTTAGTGGATGCCAACTAGCACTTTCTAGAATGTATTCCTAATACTTAACCCTCTGGGGTCTATTTAAGAACATTTATGGCATTGTAAAAGGCAATTCGGAGTGGAGTTTGAGAGGAGGTACTAAAAGGAGAAAGTATCTCTAGACTTATACTATTTTAAGCCCTTAGGGCATTATTTGAAGTCTATTTTCTTTGTACTGAATGTAATAGCATATTTACATAGTTAATACAATTTTCCCTTTCTTGTTGTGTCCATTCTATGCTTGGGTTGTGTCCCCATCAAGAATTACATTAGCTCCTTGTTAGGTCTTTGAAAATTTTCTTCCTAAATAGACCTTGTTAGAATTATAGCTCTTTATCTTTAATCTAAAATGTATATAAAATTTTTCATTGAGATTTTTCCTTAGCCCCTTACTAAAAATTGAAGATATAGCATTCTACATTGGATATATTTTTATGGAATCTAAATTTATTTATATTATATGTATATTATATAGTTATTCAAACCTATGTTCTCTTAATGCTAACAAATCTCCAAAATCCATGAAATATCTTGCTATTGTTTCTAGATGTCATTGTGTCCATTTTTTTTCATCAACATTTTAAATAACACTTTGTGACCTATGATTACGATAAAATATAAAACAAGGAGAATAAAAAGAAGAAGCAATAACTAGACTTTATAGGTCCTATATGGGCTTATATATATAAATACACACACCCATGCATGCGCGTGTGCGTGCACACACACACACACACACACACACACACACACATTCATAGGTTTAGTGTCCAAATGTGCCAAAATCCAAAAAAATTACCTTATAGGCATACCCAAATTCCATTTCCTAGACTAGTAATTTAATTCTAGTTTTTTACTAGTGACTTCCAATGAATTCTTGTATAATATTTTTGCTCCTAGAACATATTTTATGTTCTTTGAAAATATTGTATCAATATTAAAAACAAAACCACGTAACTATAGAAGAAAAATATATCACAACTCACACTAACAAAAATTTCTTGACATATTGAGTAATAGAATTTAAAATCATATTTATACCATATTGCATTCAACCAAGTAGTCTTATGTTCTCAATATTCTTCGTCATAACACCCTTCACTTTTGTAGGGTTGTTGTGTTGGTATGTTTTTCATTCTGCCAAAAGCTCAAGCTATCAATGAACATCACAAACACTAAACTTACCTAGATTTATGAGAGTCTATTAATCCATGCCATGAACCTCAAAGGAAGTGGTGACTACTGAGTCAAAAATCTCCCCCTCAAAACCAACTAATAGTTCTGCACTAACAGAATGAAGGAGACCTCCCAAGATTAGAACCCATGACCCAAGGCTCTAATACCAATTGTTTGTATGTTTTTCATTGTGCCTAAAGCTCAAGCTATCAATGAATGTGACAAACAATATACTTACCTAGATCCATGGGAGGTAGTGAATCCATGTTGCAAACCCCAAAGGAGGTGTTGACCACCAAGTCAACATGTTGATCTCTACTAGAATATCCACATAATATTACATATCTATAAAATGCACACTTGAAAAAAAAAATATGAACTCTAAAATTTTAGTAAGAACCATAAAAAGAGAAACATACTTCAATATATGCATAAAATCTTATTTCCCTAGAGCTCCCAAATTGTCACATTAAATTTTTATCTACAAAATAATTAAGTAAAGAAAATAAAAATTCTTCATAAAAATATTTGTGTCTATCAATCAAAGAACACAAAAAATTTCCTCACATTTGAAGCAAGCAATCAAAATAGATTTGTTTGAATAAATGAACTACCTCATCTATTGTCAACGAATGTTCCATGATGGATCCTCAAATGAAATGGAAGTACCTAAGGTAAGAACTTCCAAATATTTTTTCCAACAACACAAAAGTTGAAGCAAGGAAAATCTTTCATGTTGTTGAAATTCCTTCATATCTGCAATCATAAAGAAGGTAGAGGTAACCACAATAACCTAAGAATTTATAAGATTTCTTTTTGTTTAGTTTCCTTGAGAAAATCCACCACCTAACTAGATAAATAAAGCGTTATAAGATATTATTGAAAACATGAAAAATATTAGTATTGCATAAACCAAGGTAAACAAATTTTAATTTTCATACTTATAATGGTATGTAGAGAAAGAACACTTGTTAAAGAAAGGAGAGCATTTAAAAATTGTTAAATATAGATCAAAGAGATAATAAGTAAGAAATAAGACACTATTGTATCAAGATTCTATAAATTAATAATATGTTAAAGGAAAAAGTTATTCAATGAATGCAATAAATTCTTGTCCTACCATCAACTAGAAGGAATTCTAACCTATCATATTTTCATTTTATTTTAGCAAAGGTATGTGTAAATCTCATGGCCTAGCACTCAATATGTGATAAGGTGGCTAAGAATTAAGGGGTTCAATGATGAGAAGCCTGATATAGTATAGGGTGCAATTTTAATTTTTTTAGGTGGTATTTAAAGTTCAATTTTTTTTTAAGTGGATATTATATGCATTGATTTGTCATTCTATGCACCATTTCACAATAAATGATGATGCTTATCTCAACTACCTACATTAATCGAAGATGATCTCTGACAATCTAATACATTCATCTTAGAGAGATTTCCTTGTGGTAATTGATTCATAGTGGCAACAATGAATCTTTCTAGGTTTTTTCACTCATATGAGTATTTCCTAGAAAAGTAGTATCATTTTCATCATTAGATATTATACAGAGTAGAGGATAGAAGGAAAATGTTTAATGGGGCTTAATTTGTAGGAAACAAGTTGTTGGAGCATAAAGTTGTTTTACAATAGTTTTCTATTTTATATCACCATTTGTATGTGCACACTTAGAAGTAACATCATTTTGGAACATTTTCTCCAATATATTTGCTATTGTGAATGTAATTATTATTATAGAGTTTTGACAAATCTTAAATCTATTATGATCATGTTGTGGTAGCTCTTCTATGTGTTTGCATTTGGGTTTGATAAATTTATGGATGAATAACTTAACATAAAAAGTTTTAAATGGTGTTTCATGATGACTTGAGAGTTAGATTTCTTTCAAATCACCACTTTTAGCCATTTGTTGCATGTTAATTGCGGCTCTACTACCATGGTAGATACTAGTCTCTTGTATGTGTTTCAATTACCTACATTTAAAACTAATCATAATATTTGGTTTATTTTAGTTTTATATTGTGTTCATGATATCATTCATTGTAGGAAGCAAAGAGGAACATTTCTTATGAATCATTAATTCACTCACCTCACTTGGAACATTGTTGAAACATATTTCTATTCCTTAAGGTATAGATGCTTGAAATGAAATCACTTACTATGTTGTGTACACAAAGTTCACCAAACACAAATAGGAACTCCTCAATTTCATCTAGAAATCCAAGTGCATTCTCTTGAGAACATAAAACCTCGAAAATCACTATATCCTTTATGGGGAAAATTGATAAAAGTATCAAACTGTGCTATTCTTTTGAATCCAAGAAGCTAATATATAATTGATTTTATTTTCCTCTTATCCCAAAGAATTGAATAAAATAATCTAATTTATCCATAGATAAAAATAGAACACATTTCTTATGAATCAATTTGCTCACCTCACCTAGAACATTACTGAAACATATTAATACTCCTTTTGAAACATAGATGCTTGAAATGAAATTAGCATCTCATGTTGCATACACAAAGTTTAGCAAGAGGAAATAACAAATCTTCCATTTCTTCCTTCACTTGATGTGCATTCTCTCAAGGCATCATACCTCAGCAATCACTAAATGCTTTATAAGGAAAAATTGATGAAAGAGACAACCTATGCTATTTTTTGCATCCAAGAAGCTAATATATAGTTGATATAATTTTCCTCTTGTCCCAAAGAATTGAATAAAATAGTCTAATTGATGGACAAATAAAAATAGAAAATATATAAATATCATTTATAGTCAAAGAATTATGCTTAAGGATGTCAATCTTTTATTTATGATGATTTCCATGCAACTAATGCATTTGTACCATTATTATCATAATAAAGATGAATCAATGCAAAATAATCTTTTCAAGATACACAAATTGGTCATAAAATTTGGATGATGTTTGGCAAGATTAAACATTTGAAGAAGATATTCAACATTATATATATATATATATATATATATATATATATATATATATATATATATATATATATATATATATATATATATATATATATATATATATATATATATATATATATATATATATATATATATATATATATATATATATATATATATATATATTCATTCTTTAAATATAAGGAATATATAAACAAAATTATCAAAATAGTGTAACATTTGTCACAATCTTCTAGATTTGACTTGTAGAATCTACATATATTATAAGCAACATAAAACCTACACAGTCAAATCAAATCTAGAAGATCATGAAATTATTGGGGACTAGAAATTTCATGATTCTCTTTTAACATTGCTAAAAATTTTAACAAAATAACTCAATATTATTTTTAAATAAAAGATGATTATGTTGAAGTATCATAAAAATTATATGAAGTTTGGTAAGGGTAAATTTTTTCCAATATTTTTATTTCATCAATGCAATTAAATAAATGTGTTGACATAATAGAAAAGAATAGAAATCATTAACTTCAAAACATAGATCAATATTTTTTATAATTAGTCTAAAAAGAGTAGGCCCAATGGTTGGTATTTGATAATTTTTGTCTTGACATTTAGAGGATAACTAGCTAGGACCAAGTAACCATGAGCACCCAATTCAGGGTGGTATATCTATTACTCTTCAAAATAAGCAATCTATAAAAAATTAGATTAAGTTTTGGATGTTAAAAAATTGGTGTTGTAGAGCCACACTAAGCACAAACCCATATATATGAAATGAAGAACAATAAACGCAACAATTTTTTATTATTATATCAACTTAATACAAGTACAAATACATAGATTGAACCACTCTCAATCTAAAAACATCAATACAAAAGATGATATCATCCAAGTACATATCCATTATAATGCAACTACATATAGAGTTTAGTACAATAATGAATTACAATAACATTTCTAAACACCTATGTCCAACATAGGGACCCTAAATGCTGTTCTCAAGAAGTAACTACAAAAATCATCTTTAGCTACTTGCTAAACGACTTGGAGTACCTAGAAAACACACAGAAATGCAACACAACACAAAAAGGGGGCTCAGTACACACTAAGTTAAAAAGTGTAATCCACCTACATACATGTTAGAATAAACATATACATAACCATAATACAAATATCTAATCCACTTAACATAGTGCAATTCCAAAATTAATATGCAAGAAGTAATCATTTACTTACTATGCAAAATTAAAATCGCATTAAGAATAACCTATAAATGAGTCATATATATACTGAGGTGTCATTTTTATGGCTCTAAGATTCTACATCCATGTATGGTAAGCCCATAGTCAACACATAATGAAATTCTCTATTATACTTGTCAATGACAGAATAGAGATATGCCTTGTTCTCCGTACTTAACCATATAGGTTCAAGTCATAGGTATGGCCAATTATCCTTTTTATATGTAATTAACCCACCCAATTTATTTTAAAGTTATCACCAAATTAATCAAATCAATAGGATAAACCAAATTCAGCCACCTCAATATACATTCATCACAACTATTCTTAAAATACACATCAAACTGATATACTAAGAATGTACATGCAACAGATATAAAATAAGTGTACAACATGATACTACATCCTTTCATCTATTTGTAACTTATCTTATTCCACCAATTTCAAAGGTAAATATAGATAATTATAACAATATAAACAGAAACCTATAAAATCAAGATCACACAAATACAATTAAACTATTATCTTAGCTTAATGGTACACACTTAATACTATACAATTAACTTCTTGCTGACATAATCATCTACATCTAACTTTGAAATGACCAAGATAACAACTCAGAATGCATATGATATTCTTGCTTTAATGACGTATCATCAAACATATTTCATAGAATCTGTCTCATTACTTGTAAAGATTTTCATTTTAATTATGAACTGAAATACATCATTGTAATAAAAGATTTCTAATTTACAAATTTTAATTTCATAATATCATATGAATGTTCATCAGAATGTTTCATAACATGATCAAACTAATTTAATCATGACTGGTGTTGATAACTACAATATTACCAAGTTTCCAATTATCATAAGACACCTATTGCCGATGATAAGTAATTCTAACATAACAATTCTCCACGGCATCGAATGCCAACAGCACACAATACATTATGTTGACAAATGCTATTATAGCATTTTATAAATTTCAAGCTAACCATTTGACCAAATACCCTCCCACAGTTTAATGTAGATGTTCAAAGGTTTATCTATGTTTTAGGTTCATAAAACTCGCATAACACATAAAAATTTAAAATATTTATGTTTAAATACAATCATTGTCATTCGGACTAAGTCTCATACTTGTATATATCTATATAATTCATAAGACAAGCTCAATTTTTATACCCCAATTCTTACCACAAAACAGAGAAACATCCACTCTAACTCTAATAAAGCTGACTAAGTATGGTGAATGCAAAAACATTCCAAATTAAACTTATACCTTAACTTCCTACAAACTATATGACAAAATGTCTCGGCTATAACTATACAGTTCTACATTATTCAGTTTCAAATTAACAGTCGAAAGCATGTATATCAAACACAATATGACTGGATGAAAAACACAAGTAGGTTAATATCTATACAACTATTTTACCCAGAACCCATGCCAACTAAAACCCCAAACAAAAACACTTGTGCAGAATTCTATAATTAATTTCGCCTCTAGCATATGTAAATTGTTTACAAAAACACCAAATAATAATATGCATCAAAACTCAAAACACATAGAGCTCGCCTCAATGGAATCTGAAACATCACAATATAACTCATATCCATAACATTTAACAAAAATTCTACAACATGCTATATTACCATGGCAATTTTCACCATACCCACATCCAAATTTTGAAATATACAGAGTTCAACAAGTTTATTGCCAACCTTGTGTACTCCCACCCTTGGGTGTAGATATGCGAAACCATAAATAAATCATCTTTTAACAATATAGTTTACAATTTCAAATGAAATACACACAACAAAAAGAGTATAGAGTTTAAGAAAGGCCCCCTACCTCAAAATCTCAGTATAAGAACAAAATGCTCAATTCAATGCTCTGAAATAGAGCTCCTATCAAAAGCCCCAAATGGAAAATCGATAAACTTGAGAGCAACCTCAACAAAAGAATAATAGAAGTTGTGTGCAATACAACATACTTAGCCTCATAAAATAGAGCTTCTTCCCAACCATGTTACTTATTCAATAGCAACACCTCACAGGTGTGTCACTTCGCAAAGCAAGTAGCCCAAAAGCCAGCCAAAACCTAGCAATCTCAAAACCAAAATGAAATGGCTGACTCATTCCTTAAGTGCCATTATTTCCCACAATCATGTGTTAAATTCAACTACAGGACCGAGTATAATGACAGTCCAAATCCACTGCCATATTTTGGCTTTCAAAACCATTAACATATTACCATTTCATGGCATTCGAAACCCACTAGGGTTTTAAAAAATGAATCTTCATTATATAATATATAAAAGACACAATGAACTCATATGTAATAATAGCTACAATAATATCTTAATATTAGAAAGTTCAACTTAAATATTTCACACTTAAATTTATATAAATATATGTGTGATTATTTCACACCTATATTCATATGAATTTTATGTGTGAATCTTCAAGATATCAACTTAATATAAATGAGAAATTCTCAATCTTAGGAATACCAAAATGTATTTTTCATACACACATTAAATGTCTTTAATTTCCAAAACTCTATAAAACATCCATGCTCATCTTAAAAGAATATAGTTAATTCTTAACATAATTCAAATTAGAAATACTATGCCAAATAACATATTACTTCAATGTTAAAGTCATGCAACTAACATCAAATTAATTTCACTTCCATCCAACTCAAACATTAGTATTAGTTTTGAGTTCAAACATGCACTAAGAATAAACATAATCAGCCAGTTCAAAATAGTTGAATCCTTATTACAATAAACTGACATAAACAGATAATGATCACTATAACTGTATCAACACAAGACCAAAACTCAACTAACTAAATTTAACAAACTGATAAACAAAGTTTGATAATATCATAGCAATTAACTTGAATCATAGCAACAAACTGAAGGAAATGAAGAGAAATAGGAAGGAGTAAGGTCAGGCATGACATCCTCCCCCACTAGTTCTTGACTTTCTCCTAGAAGTCAGCAAATAAGTGTGGATGAGCTGCTCTCATCATATCACTGTCCTCCCAGGTAGTAGATGTTTCATCATTGGGGTCCCATAGAACTTTTATGTATCTTATTTCTCTTCCCCTTAAACTCATAGTTCTCCTTTGCATGATCTACACTGGTTCCAGCATGATCTGACCATCCAAAATCTGCAAATTTTTCCAATGAAGTAGATGAACAATATCAAGTATATACTTATGCAAAATTGAAACATGAAATACATTATGAATGCATGAAAGACTTAGTGGCAAGGCAAGTTTGTAGGCAACAGGTCCAATCCATTCCAGAATTTCAAATGAACCTAAAAATTGTGGTGCTAACTTGGATCCCTTTCCATAGCAAACTGGACTTTTACATGGCCTTACCCAGAAGAACACTTTATCACCAACCAAGAGTTGACGGTCAATTCTATGGTTATCAGCATATTTCTTTTGTCTATCTTGAGCAGTAATAAGATGCTCTTTGATCCTCTTAACCTGCTACTCCAAATCTTGCAACATATCAGGTCCTAAAAGAGTCCTGTCTTCCAAATTATCCCAGCTGAGAGGTGTCCTACAAGGTCTACCATACAATGCTTGAAATGGTGCCATACCTATGGAACTATGATATCCATTGTTATAAGAAAATTCAACCAAGTGTAGTTACTCGTCCCATTTATTCTATCTGTCCATTACATACATCCTAAGCATGTCTTCCAAAATCTGGTTGACACGTTCAGTTTGTCTGTCTATCTCTGGATGATAGGTTGAACTAAAATTCAGCTGAGTACCTAACTCTCGCTACATGGATTTCCAAAGAGACTAAGTAAACACTGGATCCCTATCAGAAATAATCTTTTTAGGAATTCCATGTAACTTAACAATCTTTGCCAGATATACTTTGGCAACCATTGCTGCATTATAGGATGATCTAACAAGAATGAAATGAGGAACCTTTGAAAATTAGTCCACTACCACCCTAATAGAATCATGACTATGAGTTGTCATAGGAAATCTAGTAATAAAATATATCAAAATGGTATCCCATTACCATTCTAGAATACTAGTGGCTGAATAATCCCGCAGGGTGCTGATGTTCAGCCTCTACCCGCTAACATTCCAAGCATCTAGCCACAAAATTTTCTATATCTCTCTTCATTCCAAGCCAATAATAATGCTGCTTAAGGTCAACATGCATTTTCTTGACACTTGAATGAGCCAAATATGGTGCTTTGTGGTCCTTAAACATAATCAGATCTCTCAAATCACCCAACTTAGGAACGTACACACTCCCTCTATATATCAGTAAACCTTTAGAATTCACTGAATACCCCTCAAAATGCCCTTCCAAGATGCTACCACTGTCCATAATAGCCTTAACATCCTAAAACCAATGATCTATAGAAAGGTTCTACAAAATCTTATCCTTAAGATCCACTGTTAAGATTAGAGAAGATAATTCATGTCGCCTTCTACTAAGTGCATCAGCAACCACGTTCTCCTTCCCTTGGACATATCTAATCTCAAAGTTGTATTCACACAAGAACTCCATCCATCTTCACTGCTTAGCGTTGAGGTCTGGTTGTCTGAAAAGATACTGAAGGCTTCGATGATCAGTATGTAACTCAAACTGTTGACCCAGAAGGAAATGCCGCCACTTGGTTAAAGTATGCACAATCGCAACAATTTTGAGATCATGAGTAGGATAGTTCACCTAATGACTCTTTATCTTTCTAGACTTGTAAGCTATAACACGTCCATCCTACATCAACACTACCCCTATGCCATCCAAAGATGCATCAGTGCAAACCACGAAGTCCTTAGCAGAATCTTGGATTGCTAGGACTGGTGCACTGGTCAAACATTCCTTACCTTTCTAAAATGTTGCCTCACATTCATTTGTCCACACAAATTTCTTCCCTTTTCTCTAAATAGATGTGATAGGATGTGCTATTCTAGAGAAATTAGACACAAGTCTATGGTAATAGCTTGCTAAGCCCATGAAACTTCAAACCTTGGACACATTTGTAGGTACTTGCCAATTAACAATAGCCCAAATTTTGGATGGATATATAGAAATTCCATTGCCAAAAATGATATGCCCCAAGTAACAAATCTTTGATCTGAAGAATTTGCACTTCTTAGGATTGGCATATAGTCTGTTCCTATGAAGGCATTCCAAAACATGCTCTAAATGTTGCTCGTGTTGCTTAGTAGAGTAAGAATACAACAAAATATCATACAAAAAAACCACTACAAACTTGTCTAGGTAAGTCCTAAACACACCATTCATTAGGCTCATAAAGATAGAAGGTGCATTTTTTAACCCAAAAGATACTACTGTGAATTTTTAGTGCCCATATCTGGTGCGAAAAGTTGTCTTATGAATATTAGCTTCCTGGATTCTAAGTTGATGATACCTGAATTTCAAATCAATCTTCAAAAAGACTCAGCCACCCTTGACTTGGTCAAATAAGTCATCAATTCTAGGCAAAGGATACCTATTCTTAATAGTGGCCTTGTTTAATTGTCTATAATCAATACAAAGTCTTAAGGAGTTGTCTTTCTTCTTGACAAAGATTACTAGAGCACCCCAAGGCAATACACTAGGATGAATCAAACCTTTCTTCAAAAGCTCCTCCAACTGGAATTTAAGTTCAACCAACTCTTGAGCTATCATTTTGTATGGAGTCTTGGAAATTCATTCTACTCCTGGTACTAAATTGATTTGAAAATCAATTTCTCTTCTGGGAGGTATTCCAAGAATCTCCTCAACAAAAACATTCAAAAAATTCTGCAAGACTGGATGATCGAGAGAAGAAATATTAACTATAGAATCTACTACATCATTTACTAAAATGGAAAACAAACTACAACCTTTTCAAACACACCTTGCCAATTGCTTGGCAGAAATTGTCTGCAAAGAGATGGGTCTCTTAATTCTAGCAATTACCCTAGCTGATCCAAAATCATCCACACAAGTGATTGTCTTATCCTTGCAATTCATAACAGCTTGATTTTGTTCTAACCAATCGATACCCAAAACTATGTCATACGATCCTAAAGATATAATCCTAAGGTTCACAGAAGAAGTGAAAGATTTCATACGAATCTTATAGTTAGGAGCAACAATATCAGCGTTCACCTTAGAACCTAAAACTAACTCCACTTGCCATCTATTCCTTGCCCTAACCACAAGAATTTCACTATTTGCAACTAATGCAGATTAGAAATAAACGAGTCTGTAGCCCCAGAGTCAAATAAGATAGATACTTTCATACCTTGAGTATTACCTTGAGCCTCTATAATTGTGTTCTGGTGTTCATCCTACTTCTAGTCTAGGGTTGCAAAGATACGGTGGTTCCTGGCAGAATCACCAACTATTGCTTTAGACATAGCTGGCTTAGGTCCAACCTTCGACTTGTCCCAGTTAGGGCATTGAGACTGGTAATTACCTAATTGTCCACAATGAAAACACTCAACAACTTTCTTAAATCCCATGTTCAGACTAGAAGGATTAGGAGATAGTTTATTACTCTGCATGCTCTGAGGTGGTTGAGATGGTCTAGGCTTTTCAAAACCTTTGGAATCCTTACCGAATTTCTTCTTCTTAAATTTTCCACCCGAATACCCTAATTTTGAACTACTCTGTGGAGTATTTTGATTCATACTGACATTCAAGGTAGGTGGATTCATGCTGGTTTTGTATGAAGCCCCATGATAACTAGACTTCATCTCAATCAGCTTTGCTTGCTCTGAAGCTTCTTGCATAGTCAAAGGTCAAAAAGTTCTCACTTACTCCCCAATCTTAGGCATAAGCCCTCTGATGAAGTGTTGTATCATGGCCTTATCATTTATAGCCCACCTAGAAAAATTTTTAAGCTCATAGAACCTACGTTCATAAGCTTCCACTATAGAGCTAGACTGCATAATCTAAAAGAACTCCTTTGCACATGCCTGACACCAATATTTAGACATAAACCTCTCCTTGAATCACTCTAAAAAGAGCTCCCAAGTAACTAGAGAGATATCAATGCCCAGTTTCTCCAAATCCTATTCCCACCACAAGGAACCAAAACCTCTCAAATGCATAACCATCCATCTTACCTTCATGTTACTCAAGTAATGGTGTAAGAGAAAGCATCGCTCAATATTTAGTAGCCAAGCTTCTGCCACTATACCCTATTTCATATCATAAAATAATGGCCCTTTCATCTTGGAAAGATCCTTGAGCTGAGCTCTTGTCACTAGATCATCCTCTATAGCAAGGTTAATACCCTTCATAAGAGGTCTCCTATCATTCACTCCCCCACCAAGAATTTGGTTGTTAGTCTCAATATTATCGAGACGTTCCAATATCCTCTGAGGTACAATAGCTTGGTCTGCTTGGTTATCCTGGTTGTTTCCAACCCCAGCATTTTGATCAAATTAACCAACTCTAGCATCATTTTGGTGCCTAGGATCTCTACCATGGCCTTTGCCCCTACCTCTACCTCTACCAATAAGGTTATCTTCAAGAATGCCGCATCCTCAAGTTCCTCTAGTGATAGGAGGCATGATAGCAACCTACAAATAATGAACTATTAATACGCATTGATAACGGGTTAAACCCTATAACCCAAAAGTCCTAGTTATTCTAACCATGCTCTGATACCAAATGTAGAGCCACACTAAGCACAAACCCATAGATATGAAACAAAGAACAATAAATGCAAAAAAAAAAAAATTATTATATCGACTTAATACAAGTACAAATACATAGATTGAACCACTCTCCATCTAAAAACCTCAAAAAAAAAAAGAGGATATCATCCAAGTACATATCCATTATAATGTGAATACATATAGAGTTCAATGCAATAATGAAGTACAATAACATTTCTAAACACCTATGTCCAACATAGGGACCCTAAATGTTGTTTTCAAGAAGTAACTATAACAATCATCTTTAGCTACTTGCTAAATGACTTGGAGTACCTGGAAAACACATAGAAATGCAACACAACACAAAAAGGGGGCTCAATACACACTGAGTTAAAAAGTGTAATCCAACTGCATACATGTTAGAATAAACATATACATAACCATAATGCAAATATCTAATCCACTTAACATAGTGCAGTTCCAACATTAATATGCAAGAAGTAATCATTTACTTACTATGCAAAATTGAACTCACACTAAGAATAACCCATAAATGAGTCATATATATACTGATGTGTCATCATTATGGCACTAAGATTCTGCATCCATGTATGGTATGCCCATAGTCAACACATAACAGAATTCTCTATTATACTTGTCAATGAAAGAATAGAGATATGCCTTGTTCTCTATACTTAACCATATAGGTTTAAGTCATAGATAAGGCCAATTATCTTTTTTATATGTAATTAACCCATCCAATTTATTTTAAAGTTATCACTAAATTAATTAACTGAATAGGATAAACCAATTTCAGCCTCCTTGATATACATTCATCATAGCTATTCTTAAAATACACATCAAACAGGTATACTAAGAATGTACATGCAACAGATATAAAATTAGTATACAACATGATACTACATCCTTTCATCTATTTGTAACTTATCTTATTCTACCAATTTCAAAGGTAAATATAGATAATTATAACAATAAAAATAGAAACCTGTAAAATCAAGATCACGCAAATACAATTAAACTGTTATCTCAGCTTAATGGAATGTACTTAACCTTAATACTATATAATTAACTTGCTGCTTACATAGTCATCTACATCTAACTTCAGAATGACCAATATAACAACTCAGAATGCATATGATATTCTTGCTTTAATGACGTATCATCAAACATATTTCATAGAATATGTCTCATTACTTGTAACAATTTTCATTTTAATTATGAACTGAAATACATCTTTGTAATAAAAGATTTCTAATACAAATTTTAATTTCATAACACCATAAGAATGTTCATCAGAATGCTTCATAACATAATCAAACTAATTTATTCATGACTAGTGTTGATAACTACAATATTACCAAGTTTCCAATTATCATAAGACACCTGTTGCCGATGATAAGTAATTCTAACACAACAATTCTCCACAGCATTGACTGCCAACAACACACAATACATTATGTTGACAAATGCTATTACAACATTTTATAAATTTTAAGCTAACCATTTGACCAAATGCCCTCCCACAGTTTAATGTAGATGTTCAAAGTTTTATCTATGTTTTAGGTTCATACAAATCGCATAACACCTAAAACTTTAAAATATTGATGTTTAAATACAATCACTATTGTTCAGACTGAGTATCATACCTGTATATATCTATATAATTCATAAGACAAGCTTGGTTTTTATACCCCAATTCTTACTGCAAAATAGAGAAACTTCCACTCTAACTCTCATAAAGTTGACTAAGTATTGCGAATTTAAAAACATTCCAAATTAAACTTATACCTTAACTTCCTGCAAACTATATGACAAAATGCCTCGGCTATAACTATACAGTTCTACATTATTCAGTTTCAAACTAATAGTTGAAAGCATGTATATCAAACACAATATGACTCGATGGAAAACATAAGTAGGTTAATATCTATACAACTATTTTACCAAAAACCCATGCCAACTCAAACCCCAAACAAAAACACTTGCTTAGAATTCTATAATTAATTTCGCCTCGAGCATATGTAAATTGTTTACAAAATGCCAAATAACGATGTGCATGAAAACTTGAAACACACAGAGCTCGCCTCAATGGAACCCGAAACATCACAATATAACTCATATCCATAACATATAACAAAAATGCTAGAACATGCTATGTTACCATGGCAATTTTCACCATACCCACATCCAAATTTGGAAATATACAGAGTTCAATAAGTTTATTGTTGACCCTGCATACTCCCACCCTTGGGTGTCGATATGTGAAACCATAAATAAATCATCTTTTAACAATCTAGTTTACAATTTCAAATGAAACACACATGACAAAAAGAGTATAGGGTTTAAGAAAGGCCCCCTACCTCAAAATCTCAGTAGAAGAACAAAATGCTCATATCAATGCTCTAAAATATAGCTCGTATCCAAAGCCCCAAATGCCAAATCGATAAAATTGAGAGCAACCTCGACAAAAGAATAATAGAAGCTGTGTGCAATACAACATACTTAGCCTCATAAAACAAAGCTTCTTCCCAACTATGTTACTTATTCAACAGCAACACCTCACAGGTGTCTTCACAAAGCAAGTGGCCCAAAACCCAACAATCTCAAAATAGAAATGAAATGCCTGACCCATTCCTTAAGTGCCATTATTTCCCACAATCATGCATTAAATTCAATTATAGGACCGAGTATAATGATAGTCCAAATCCACCTCCATATTTTGGCTTTCAAAACCATTAACATATTACCATTTCATGGCATTTGAAACCCACTAGGGTTTTAGAAAATGAATCTTCATTATATAATATATAAAAAACACAATGAACTCATATGTAATAATAGCTGCAACAATATCTTAATATTACAAAGTTCAACTTAAATATTTCACACTTAAATTTATATAAATATATGTGTGATTATTTCACACCTATATTCATATGAATTTTATGTGTGAATCTTCAAGATACCAACTTAATATAAATGAGAAATTCTCAATCTTAGGAATACCAAAATGTATTTTTCATACACACATTAAATGTGTTTAATTTCCAAAACTCTATAAAACATCCATGCTCATCTTAAAAGAATATAGTTAATTCTTAACATAATTCGAATTAGAAATACTATGCCAAATAACATATTACTTCAATGTTAAAGTCATGCAACTAACATCAAATTAATTTCACTTCCATCCAACTCAAACATTAGTATTAGTTTCGAGTTCAAACATGCACTAAGAATAAACATAATCAGCCAGTTCAAAATAGTTGAATCCTTATTACAATAAACTGACATAAACAGATAATGATCACTATAACTGTATCAACACAAGACCAAAACTCAACTAACTAAATTTAACAAATTGATAAAAAAAATTTGATAATATCATAGCAATGAACTTGAATCACAGTAACAAACAGAAGCAAATAAAGAGAAATAGGAAGGAGTAAGGTCAGGTATGACAAGTGTGTTTATCTTTTCAGATGAAAGAATTCTAGATATAAAACGAAACACTTAGATGAAAATAATGTTTTTCTTACAAATAGGAAATATGGAGTTGTAGTTCTAGTTAATGGTAACAAAAATTCAAATACTACTTGCAAATAATGGGAGGGTAATACCTACTCAATCTATGCATTCAAACAGGGGCATTGAATTGAGCCTCCTCTCTTAGATCTAAACATATGTTTGTTGCTAGATAAAAATTATGCAAAAGACATGCATTAGCAAAATAATATTCTCAACAATAATAATACATATTTGCAAAGAGGAATGTAAAATTTTCAAATTTGAAGACAAAGATAAGATAAAAAATATTGCTCACTAAATTTCTAGTGTTAAGCCCTAGTTGTGGAGTTTGACTAAAGTTAGTAAAACTTTGGATATTGTCTCCATTAAATTTTCTTTTATTTGATATTAATGATCTCGTTGAGGCATGAAAGTTTCTACTTGATCCCTGATTAACACCATTTGCACTATTTCTATCATATTTTCACTATTTAGAATGCTCGAATTCATTTTTTCTAATTAGTTCCTCTCTTTTATATGTATTCACTACTTGTTGGATGTCATCTTCTATAAACTATGCCAAATTTCTCAACATTACAAGATTGGACAGCCTAGGAAGGTCTATGTTAGTACGATTTGTGGAAGAAGACTACTTTGTGGCAAAGGAGCTATATGGACCGATGTCTTCTTATATCTACAATAAAAGGGGTCGATAGTATAGTGCAAAATAAAGAGAGAGTATTAGAAAATTATGATATGTAGGAATTTTTTTGAGATAATATAAATTAATTTAGTTCATGATTAAAGCAAAACCTCCAACAAATACAATTAAGAACTATCATTCATCTGATAATCTCGTAATTTAGCTAGTTAAACAATGCATGACCCATGCGGTGGTAAGTTTGATGGTTGTATAACGATGTAATCCATAGTAAAATAAAAAATATTGAATTATTCATGCATCAAGGAATTCACATAAATTTTTCAAATTATATAGTGTTATATACAAATATGCTAAAAAAGAAAAGAAAATTATAGCACTAAAATTATTTGCAACAGTGAAAACTAAACCTCTATACTTTGAGTTGAGTAAGCATCTCCATTATCTAGCTTAAGTCACATCCACTTGCAAAGTTAGGAAATTTTATTAAAATAACTACCATGGGATTGATTGCATTATTGTTCATAATTATTTGATCTCCTACCAATTTAGTCAAAAACCCAAGATTATAGTCATTGGCTACAATATATATGTCTATGGTTTTTACCAGTTGATGTTCATGAACCACAGATTGACATTCTAATAGCATATTTTCCTTCTTCATTCTCAGAGTAAGTAAAACTAGACAAAAAATAGAATAATTGCAATCAATCCTATGAGACACATTATCATAAGCTAACTAGGCACTTTTCATTAACTTTTCAGCCTTGGATCTTGATGAATAATTTAGACTAGCAGGCCTTGCTACTAAAGAACTCTCTCAAATTTGACTTCCACACAATAACTAGAGCATCAAAAACAACATGATTATTATAGAGCCAATCATGCATCAACCAAACCAAAACTGCTACCAATGACAGTCTATAGAAATGAGCATATATCATCTTGCCCACGCCAACACCTCTAGTAGATTGCACACCACTTGAATTCTCATTTATATAGGATACTAAAGCATCACTATTATATGTTGCACATGGTAATCAATATAAAGTAGCAGTCTCATCTAGCTTGACTATAACCTCAGGAAATGTGTTGGCAATTATCTCTTTAAGTGACTTTGTAGGCTCTTCTCTTAAGGTTTGTCCCAATTTTGACCTACTGACATTAGTAAATCTAATTTCCAATAAACAGAAACAACACATTTTTTTCAGCATTTGGTTTTGTCATTTTTTAATCTCATTTTTTCAACTAGTTCCTATTATGACAAGGCTTCACCAACCTTTTGCTAGAAACATTTTATCATTCAACTTGTAACTATGACTATTGCATGCCTCTATGACAAAACAATGTCCATACACTAGATTCAAGATTCTTTCTATATATACATACATTTGAATACAAAGGAGGGATCAAAGAGTTTTGAAAACTATCATTGTTGATATATGTTCATGAGGAATTTAATAAACATAAACATGCATGGATAGAGGGACATAAGTATGTATCTATTGGAAGGGCTTGGATGATTAAAGTTGTGTACAAAGAAAATGAGCAAGCTATTGAAATTGAACTTGAAAAAAAAATGAGAAATAGAAGAAAATATTCAAATAATGGACCTAAAATGACGTGAAATACCCAACATTTTTCTTTCTAAAACACTAGGAATCACTAATGTCATAAATAAAGATTATTTATGGTGAAGTGAAGCAATCAAGTATGTTGATTTACATTTATTTTGAAATTTATGATAATATTATAGATGCAAGACTATAAGAATCTATAGACCTTAAGGTTGTTCCATTTTATAATTTCTATGTTTTAGAGGTTGTTTGCAACATAATTTAGTATTAAGGAATGACATTACAACTGGATAACAATGGATTAGTTTCTAATTTGTACAAGGTTGATCTGAAAGGCTTTGATGTGTTTTAAGAGTGCAATTTTCATAGACCTTGTACAATTCTAATCAATTTTCTTTACTTCAAACTTTAGGAGAGGAAGGAACTATGTATAATCAAGGTGCTTCAAGTAGCTATGTAGAAAAACTGTTTGATCTTCCAATTTCCTTATATGGTTCGCTAACAACCAATCATTAGGTTGTTTTATATTTTCAATTAGGTAAAAGTATAAACTTGTGTCACCCTTTTACAAAGGAAAAGGCTAAAAAAAGTATAATAGTTCAACTTCAATGACATTAATCTTGTATTATTATTTAGAATTTGAAAATGAAGTAAACTATTGAAATATATAGATATGGATGAGGCTTAGAATTATAATTTTTAAAAATTATTTGCAAAACGAAATGATAGATTTTCCTTTTTTTTAAAGCTAACTTTTAATTGTTGAAAAATGCTAAAAATTTAGGGTCTAGTTCCCACCACAAAACTACAAGGAAATAAACTTATTTCCTTTTGATCTTATATTATGCTATGGATAATATATGTAGCTACAACAATCAAAAACAAAAATTGACTATAGACCTATATTTTCTCTTTTATAACAATTCAAATTTCAACTTATTCAAATTGATAGTTTTCATCTCCCACAACATTTTTTGAATATAAATCTATTCCAACCAAAATAAAAATTTTAGATTCTTGAAGAGGAATCTCTCCTCTAGAATATCATATAGTTTTTAATTTTTTCAAATATGATTTACTATTTTTTCTATCTCAAAATTGAGATCTTCTCGTGTGTTAAAATGTGTACTTGTAGAATTTTTTAATTATAATATATTATATCTAATTTAAATACTATGAACTTTATATGAGAATATTGTTGATTATAAGCTCTATAAAATGGTGTTTATATGCTATTAAAAAAATATAATAGAAAATAGTAAGAGTTATTGAAATGTCAGCTTTCTAATATAATTTAATTTCATTAGTAATTTGATACTAACTACTATAAAACATGCAATTAATAGACATTTTCAATTGGAAAAGTGTGAGACCATATATAACATAGCTAGAATAAATTTAACAAGATCATATGTTTGAAAAAAAATTGATTTCTAGATATGAATACTCAAATTTAGTCATTCTAATTAGTCAGCCTAAAAGGTGACACAACTTTGTACTTTCACCCAATTGTGTAGAGGAACAAGAGCAATGTCCATTTGGAGAATTTAAATATTTCACAAGATTATAGTGATATTTTTATGGTAATTGGACTTATGATAAATTGTACAATCTCTATTATAGATATTAGTAACCACATTATATCCTTGCTTTTAACTATGAAATGAATGGTAGGAGGGATACTAAATACAAGAAAGGGTGAGTGTAGCCCCATGACTATGATATTTCAAGGTATCTTTTCCATATGCACCTATACTCATAGTGCATGTGGTTTTGTTACTTTTTTTACTAAAATTTCAATTTGAATGTGATTTGATCAAGTTCAATATAACATACTAAATATGGAATACGATCTAAAATGTTGATGCAAATGAATCTTATTCAGCTTGTACTAAAAGTAAGCATTTTGTCTATTATAGTATTGTATAAAAGAATAGTATATTGTCTGCATTGTTTTAGTTATATTAATCTATGAACAACATCTTTTTATTGATACAAGTCTATATAATATTAGGTACAAATATGTATTCAAAATTTCAACTTAGTAATCCATCATCAAAAATATAATACAACTACCCTTTATATTATTAGGATCTCATTATTCTATAATAAAGGAAGAAAATTTTGATGGGTAAATCAAAGCAAGCTACTTAACTAAACCAAGACAATGTCACAATAGAGTCACAACGAAACTAAGACAAAACTCATTAAAGGACTTTTTATTAGAGTGCCTATTAGTTGAATCCATGTATGATGTTGGAAAATTGATGGTATTTATAGTTAAATTGTTCCTAGTTTAGAATTAAAAGATCATTTCTTAGATTAAATTTTGGTAACTACTCTCTTGGATTTAATAGGAATATGAAAAATTCTAAATTTGGTGATATTGCCTATTTTACATAGATGGCATTAAGCAGATCACATAAAGAATTTTATTGGGTGGTTCTCTAATAAATTTTATCATTTTTTCTAAGATAAGAAAAAATTGTTTCTATTTGGTGAATAGAAAATTCACAATTTATCCACCATAAGCTGACAAGTTTCCCCTACCTAAGAAGAGTAAAGGTAGAAGAATTAAATATAAAAACGTAGAAACATTGAAGAAAAATTAAAAAAGTATTGATCCCACCTTGCATTTTTTGAATTAAAAGGTTGTAAGAAGCTCCTCTAGAGCTCCATCAAGTTACATGGCTACTATAGGTGTTGTTGATCCAATGTCTATAGGATAAATTAACTTATATTTGTGTAAATTTAACAACTCATTTCTTTTCAATATATAAGATCATTTAATTTTATAAAAAATGGAATGCAACTCTTTATGGATAGTTGAACATCTTCTTCTATGGAGAACAAGGGATTATGATCCAACAATATATATAATTGTCATCTATTGATTCAGTTGGTAGAAGTTCATCATGCATTCTCAAAAATGGCTTCTATTTGAGTGTGTTTGGCAGAGCTCCATTTGGATTTTTTAGAATAAGGGCACTAATTATGGAATAGCTAATGCTTTTAGTTAGTAACTTTGTGTCACAAAAGATATAACAAGTTCTCTTTATACTAGAATTTGTATTTGCCTTGAAGTTGATTTGATGTTCTCTAATAGGGTTAAAATACTCTTGCTCTCTAAGTTTCAAATTTGGGAGAAGATTCTTCATAATGAGCCCTCTAGGCTACATCACTTCCATAGTGTTGGGTACTACTCCTAGTTGTGCTAAACTCTTCATGGCAAGTTGTCTTGAAATGTTATCAAGAACTATGCAATGGAGCAGGTTGGTTGTTGGAATTTGGAGAAGGCTTTAGGTTCGTTATGCAAGTGACATGCTATTCTTGGAAGCTTTTTTGTTGACAACCTTCTTTTGGATTGTCCCCATTTTACTTTTAATGGGAAGGAGCTAGCATCTAATGAGAAAGCCTACTTTGCGAAGCCTAGTGTTAGCAAGGATTTCCCTTGTAAGGTCAACTTCAAGCATGCTTTATGTTTATATCCTTTTGTTGAAATCTCTCCTAAAGAATGTTTTATGTTCTTATGATTTTGTTGAAATATCTTCTAAAGTATGTTTTATATTTCTCTCTGATAGACACTAATAGTAATGGAAAACAAAATAAGCCATTATAGCTTTGGTTTTGTGTATATTTCTCTTATCTTGGACACCAACTTCCTGTAATTCATAGGTTAGATATCAATAAACATTTCCAAATTTTGTTCATCTATTACTTGTAACTAAATTAAAGCTTATGAAGTTATGAATTAGGTAGTAATATTCCTAAAATATTTTACTTAGCAGATTTATTTTTTTTATATGGATAGTAAAGTGAATGAGGATCTAGACATGAACTCAGCCTATAATTATCAACTTCTTTCTATTTCTTATGATGGAAAGTTAATCCAAAAAGGATATATTTCAACCTCAGATTGAGTTTATGTAAATTAATTTTAAATTCTAGAATTCTAAAATTGTCATTGCATTAATCAAAGTTAATCAATGTCTTTTTTATTGGTCACCATTTTAGTTTAATATTCTTAAACTACAACCCACCTTTTAGCTTAGAGAAGCCAATCCTGAATGGTTATAGCTACAAAATTGGATTTGGATGCTTTGCAGCTCACATGTCAGAGGCCTAGGGAGGAAATATGGCCAGTATGTAATTTCTTGATCACAAAAAATTAGCTAAACTTTCTCTTCACTAAAATTTCTTTACAATTTGGATTTGTCAATTTTGTATCTATACAATTTTTAGAGATGGTTGGAGTTGTTTATGTATTTCCCAACAAGAAAAGAAAGCTCCGTACAAAAAACTAGTGTGAATTTCTAGTCATTCCAAATGATAATTCATTTGAAATCCCAAATGACTCTACAAGACTTCAAGCGAATGTTGAATTCTATATTATTTCTAGAGGACAAAACTATTAATATAAAACTAAACTAATTAGAGATTATTGAATAGTTAATGATTATTTATTAAATGAGAGTAGTAAAATTCCATGTTTATTCAATACCTTCTTCGGTAAATATATTGAATTTGACACTAATTTTTTTTTTAAAAATTAGTCTAATACTTTGATTTTTCTTGAAAGTGGGGAAGATTGGTCTTGATACTTGGATTTTTATTCAAACAATTGACAAAAAAATTCTGCAAGGCTCCGCGTGACTCTTCTACTCAAGAGGATGTTTTCAAAGAAAGTGATCTTTTAGATTTTGGCTTTCTGGGAGTTCCTTGGTGTAGGTCAAGAATTGGATCCAGTGTTGAGAAAGATATTAAGAAAGAGAAATATAATCAAAATGGTTTAACACTAGTCATACCCCAATCATCAGATCCTTATCTTTCTTTGATACCTTACACATATCAAACAATGTTCCTCACACCTTTATAAAAGCATTTATCACCATCTCCTTACACCAGACAAATGGACATAGCCTAGTTACAGACTTCATTCTACCAAATAAGAACTTGCTAGTTTATTTCATATAGACCTGTAGACATTCATTTATAGCTTTTAAACCAAAAAGAACTTCTTTGATCACTCTAGTGAGATGTATCTTCATTTTGTTACCACCAAAATATCCAAATTGTAGCACGATCCAAATGGTTCAATTATGAAATATGACCTTTGAACCGAGACTGTATTTTTTTAAGACAATCATATTCAATTTTTTTCAACATAGCCTATCTTCCTACACCAAAATACATGCTTTTTTCTACATAGTCCCATGAAGCAATTGTAACATAAAATATAATTTATTCATAACCTTATTGTCAAGTAATTGGCCTTATTACATTTCACATGTTGCATATCTACATTATATCAATTCACTATCTACCATAACAAAGGGATTTAAGCTTTAACAATTCACTTCAACCACAAAATTCTTTCTCATTTATCAACCAAATCAATTTCTTATAAGAACAAAAAATAAAGGAATAAATGCTTCATAATTCTAACATAAAAAATCTTCAAATCATAATTTTGAAGTTTAAAAAACAATTTATAGACACTCTGAACATTGTCAACAAAACAAAGAAATGCATAGGAATTTATTTTATAAAAAAATTGATTTCAATCTCTTGTATCGATCACCACACTCATGAGTCCATGATTTGATCACTATATGTTTATAATGTCCTCAAACTAACCAACTAACTAACCTTCCCTTTATAACAGATATAAAAAGGTCTTCAAAATGGTCAACTATAGCCATCCATTAAAGCAAGGCTCCAATCAACACATAAAATAATGAGTAATAAAGGATAAGAATAAGAAATATCTCTTAAAGAAGAGAGGCAACATCCAAAGGGCCAGGAGAAGAGCCATGCAACATGTCTAAGGCCATATACTTAACTTCACTTGAATTATATGGGGTAACTATTATACACAAGGTATTTACACATTTCTTAATGAGGGTTGTGGCTCTAGAAATCTATAAAAGTTGAAATTTAGCTTACATTTACTAAGAATCCAATCTAGATCTAGAACATTCTACCACTAAATAACCATTTTGAATTAACAATCACAATGAATTGTCAACATCTTATAATCAAGTTCGGAGGTTCAAATGGAATCCTACAGCTAGAGACTAACTTTCTATGAGAAACCTTTTGTTGAATCCTTTCCAACCAAGTATAAGCTAAAGTAGGATGGGGGAGGGAACTACTTTGAGAAGACATAATAAAAAGAATGAAAACTTTTTATAGCCTTCAAATTAGAATATCTCTAGAACTAGAGAGGGAGGTTGGGTAGTCCAACTCAAATGAGAAGCACATAAAAGGACTCTAAAACAAAGTTAAAGCCTAGATACCAAGGCCTTGTCATGGAATCAACCTTTCCATAGAACAAGGATCCTTTCTCAATGATTGACATTCTACCTTGGGAATATTGGAAGATAGTATAGAAATACTCAATATGGTGGAAAATGTCAACATCGTTAAGTAAGAAAAGGTTTCTAGTTCAAGGAAATCCAAGTATGTATGTCACCAAATATTGGAATATAATGCTCGAGCATTTAGAGTTCAATAAGAATTATAGATCTATTTAGTGGCAATCAAGTTTAGTTTGTTGATAATATTTTTAGTTTTCTATCATTTCTATTTTCATATTTATAGGATCTCTTTGAGGTGAATTACGTATTATATATTTGTACTCTTGAATGATGACTAATAAGTCACAACTTTTATGTTTGTTCTACATTGTTTAGTTTCAAGATTTATTTTACAGCTTTAAAATCTAAATTAATGTAAGCTCTCATAGAAGAATCATATGTTATCAATATTGATGTTAATATCATTTAAGATGAAATACTTGATCTTCTTTGATAAAGTCAACATGTTGAAAAATCTCCATAAAAAGACATGCAAAATATTCAAACTATAACATATATTCAATTTTTTTAGAAAAGACTAATAAGTAGCACTCAAACCAATAAAATCTCAAAATTGATAGAATTTATAGATTATGTGCTTCTCCTTGTAACAATTTTATACAACCAAGAATTTAAGCCTAAAAAATTAGGGAAACACAGGCCCATAAGATAGTTTCATTTTTTCATGGTAGAGAAAGTAGTCCAAACATCATCTAAAGCAATATGCCTCAATTTCATGCAGAAAATACTACAATATTTGGATAAGAGGAGGTTTTGGGATTCAAGCCAGAGAATGAGGGTTTGAAAGACTATAGAATCTTAGGTGTGATAGAAGTAGTGGCCACAAAAGAATCCACCTCAAAACAACCAAAGACTAGTAGTGTGAAAAAAGAATAAAAACATTAGAGTGAAATCCACTTTTGAACTCTAATGTACACATGAATGTCATTGATAAGTGGCAATCAACTAAAACCATGAATGAGGATTTCAGAGTGAAAACTTCTAGGAATGCACATGATTTCCATGGGAAAGGCTTCACATAGATAATTACAATTGCAAACCATCATTATAGGTAAATCACCTTAGTTTTATAGAAAATGATTGAAAACTACTTCTAGCTTAAAACAATCATGAAGATAATAGACCAATGTAGAAGGATTTGACCATATCTTAGTTATCAACCATTCAAAAAGTCTAAAAGTCATGGATTTCTATGTGGAATCACTACTCTTCAAATTGAATCTGGTTTTGTGGTGAAATATGAGGGAACATGGAATATATTTAACACCCTAGGTGGATTGCATGTGTACATTCCTTGTTTTCTTTGTGATAGTAAAAAATATTTTTTTGTCCAGAGTTTACAACCTAACATTTAATATTTGGATTGCAATGATTTTTCAATATGTTTTTGATAATCTATTTTTTTATAGGCTCACTAGAGCAATTTTCAAAAGTAATGTATTTTTAAAAATTTGTGGGGTATAAAGTATGAGTCTAGAAAACTATCATAAAATAATAGTAACAGTTTAAGTCATAGTTAAAACTAAGGAATGGTATTGGCTAGTCAAGGACTATGTTAGTGCTTTGGGCATATGTTTTATGATTGAAGAATATCCAAGAACTCTACTATGCTAATTGTGGTCAATATTCATATATGGGACTAATTATTGTTTGTAGATATTGATATGGGAAATAAAGGACCCTTTGTTGATGTGAGCAACATAAAAGGCTTGGTAGAAGAGTAATGAAATATTGATGTTGATGGATAAAAGAATTCTATATGTATTTGTATTGTAAGATAAGAAATAGTTTATATATAATTGGAATTTATTTGTGTTATGTTTAGGTCTATTAATTAACCAAATAAGATTAAACATTAACACCATTGCCTACATCAAGTAGGGTAAAATATGTAAAGACCTAGTATTGGTCAATACCAATTGACAACTATATTAACAAATTAATGACATTATGCCCAAAGAAATGCAAAAAAAAGAAGGTTGTGAGTAGAAACTAGCAACCAACTCCATGATTCCATTAATCCAAAATTGGAATCAAAGAGAAATCCAAAGCATAAGTCAGAGCTAAATTCAAGAATGATATCATGGCATCCTACCAAATGCAAATTGTACAAAGAATGGATCAAGGTTGCTAGACAAATTTTCCTACCTTATTAGGGTTGTTGATCCCATGGATTAAATTTAATAAGTTAACAAAGCCACCTTGGTCTGAGGAATATTTTTCCTATGATGTAGTCTCATGATGATATCATGAAAGGATAGAGAAAAGAAAAATTTGTGATATCAAAAGGGGTTTTCTAAAAACATATGGAAAAATGATTAGAGTGGAAGAGAGTGAACTTGAGGCATTCTTGAACATGCAATAGTATAATATTAGGTAGAGTTGAGGATTGTCACATTTTCAAAACTATCAAAAGCACTAGAACACTCATAATCAAAAGTTTCTTGAGAAGAAAGTTCTAAAGGTTGACTTATGCATGGGCATGCCATTGTGACTCAACAAGTGACCCCAAGTGTTGAGTGATAGAAGCTATCCAAGTTTATGGTACATGAGTTTAAAAATGCAGTAAGGCATTAACAAATCTTGTGAAACCATTTGTGTAGAAATAGTATATAATAATAAAACTTGTTGGTTATGTCCATTCCCAACCAACCTTAAAAATATTGCAGTTGAATGGTACATTGTGAAGAAAGAAAAAGAGAAATGAAGTATAACAAATAATAGTAGCACTAAAATAAATCCCAATGCAAAAATACAACATGTTTCTGAGTTACACATAATAGAAATGATATTTCCACCTAAGGTTGAGGATGACACACTCGATGAAGATGATGATGAGGGACATGGTGAAATAGTTTGTCCAACTTGTGGAAGCTCTAGAGATCTTGAAAAGATTTGGTTGTGAGAAATGGTACCAGGGACAATGTGTGAGGATCCCACCTATAAGATATGAACATATCAAATAGTATAAAGGTCCTGTATATGAGCAATGTTAGTATGCTAATAGAAACCAAATTTAAATAAAGCTTCTACAAACTAAACAAAATTCATAAACTTCAAGATAGACTAAGATGAACTCTCAATTGAGAATATGAGCCATTAATGGACTCTCTCAATGAGAAGCTCTCTTTTTGAGTAGCTTTATCTAAATGGATAGGATGTATGCTCAATATGCTTCCAAAGGCTTCAATGGATAATTGTGGATTTTTGGTGTGGATAGATGGCTTTAGTATGGATTTGGCTCTCAAAATAGCATTATAACTTTACTTCATGGATTGTGTTATTTTGCAAAGGGGAAGGATCCAATTTATAGGCAAGAGGCTTGAGGGATTGAGGGCTAAGATTCAAGGATGGGAAAAAGCTCATGGAGGGCTTAGATTGCATGAGAGGAGAGCACATGGATTGTGCTTCCTTATAGCCAATCAAGGAGTGACACATGTCACATGGTGAGAGGATGGAGGAAAGGGGAAGGATGAGTCAACAAGGGAGGCTCAAGGGATAAAATCTTCATAAAGACCCTCATAATGACCTGTAAGAGCAATAAAAGGGCTTGTAAGAGTCATTTATGGCCTAGTGGACTTCATAAAGTTTTATGGTTGAGATATTTTGAGGGTGATGAGAGCAATTTCGACTTGGACTTGATTAGGAAGGTTTTAAGCTTGCTTAGGCTTGTGAAAATGATTAGAGGATGGATTAGGATGGTTTAGGATTAGCTTAGGGATAGGCAAGTGGATGGCATTTAATGAGGGTGGGTGAAGGAGGAGATATTTGTTAACTTTGGCTTGGGTTAGTAAGTTTTAACCCATGTTTAGGAAATGTGACAAGGTTAGGAGGGGATTAGGATTAGGTTTAAATACATCTTCTAGAAGAGTCTAGACTTTGGATGAGGATAAAGACTTTCTAGAATAGTCTAGAATTTCCTAGGATGAGGATGAAGACTTTCTAGAAGAGTCTAGAACTTCTTAGGATGAGGATAAATTAGATTTTTATGAAATAAATAAAGTTTTATTTATTTCAAGGGTTTGGGTTGAGGAGATATTTATTAAAACTTTTTTTAAAAACATGAGGATGAATATTTAATCTTAATTAAATATTTTGAGTTGGGATTAGGGGTAGGAAATGATGGGATTAGCCTTTAATCAAAATTAAAGAAGGATTAGAAGATTTTGGAAGAGGTTAGTGGTCTTAAGGAAATTGGCCAAGTTTTGGGCAAAAAATAAAATTTTTATTTATTTTAGGATTTTTGGTCAATTTATTAATTAAATAATTAATAAATAAGGAAATAATGTTTAAATAAGATTTAAACATTTTTGGGAGGGATTCCTTAATTAAATATTTTTAATTAAGATAAAGGGATTTAATGGCA
Source organism: Cupressus sempervirens (assembly GCA_028749045.1). Classification (NCBI taxonomy): domain Eukaryota; kingdom Viridiplantae; phylum Streptophyta; class Pinopsida; order Cupressales; family Cupressaceae; genus Cupressus; species Cupressus sempervirens. The sequence goes on from CM053790.1 coordinate 94,323,049, forward strand.
TAAAAATTAATTAATTAATTAATTAATTAATGATGATGTCATCGGGACTTTTTCAGAAAATAAAAAAACTTTATTTTCTAAAGGTTTTTAGGTGTCTACAGGTCCAATTTGCAATAAAAGGGCTTTTGTTTGAAATGCTAGCATATATACTATCCTATGTTTCAGAGTTAACTAAGATGAAATTTCAATATGATGACTTCAAATTTAAGCTACACTAATTATACTTAATGTGTAAATCAAAGGGTATATGTTTAGATATTCAATGCTAATACTATTTGCAATTGTTGGAAATGATCCATGCAACATTTGTATGAATATATGACTGCTTGTTTATAATTTGTAAGCAACTATTAGATTTTGGTTTCCAAAAAAATGTTACTCATTTTCTCTATAAATTAAAATTCATTTACACTAGGAAAAACACAATATATATCATATAGGGATGTCATCCAAGGCTATAATTATCAGATTTGCAAATTAGAAGCATAGCACCAACCTGTTCATCATAGTGAAGAAAAATATTCAAGCAAAGACAATTGGTAAAAGTAATAGTAGATAAAGATCATGCAAGATTCCAAGGACAAGAAACAAAAAATACATGCATTTTTATAGGAGATAGGGTTTGAATCAACATCTCATAAAAAACTAATGTATATGGATGTGCACAAAATAAAAGTTAAATAATTTATCAAATGACAGTGTTGAAAAGAGAAATAAAAGAACCTAGAAGAAGAATAACCCTCCAAGTTGCAAAGCCCCAGGTGCTTTTTGGTTTCCCCTAAATTTTATTTCTAAAAATCCTAAATTCCTTGCATGTGTTCACTTGTCTATGTGTTCCCTATGCCTCCATAGCTTCATAATACACAATTGTGCCATTAAAATATTTCTACCTATGAAGTATGGAAGAAAGAATTAACTTTAAATGGATATTTGTGGATGAATTTCTATCTTTTCCTCTTCCACTCTCATTCCTACCAATCTTCCATGTTCATTCACATTATTTTTGTTACATTATTATCGTAAAGTGGTAAAGTGAGCATTTGAATAAAGCAAATAAATGTTGTCATAAGATATTTTATATTCAAATTTAATTATTTTATTCAAATATTAGGAAATTGTACATGAGCTGAAATAGTTATGTTCTATGTATAATTAAATATTTAATAGATAAATAATTTTATTTTTTTTAAATAAATATTTTAACATTTGATGATAATTATGGTTATAATTATTTATTAATTAAATTATAGTAGAAAAAATATTAGTCATTATGTGAAACATCTTTTAGATGTGAAAGACATTTTTTATTCATGATTATTGGGATGTAACATTTCAATTTTGATTTGATAAAACATTTTTAAAATATTTTGTATAGACAACCCTCCTACGAATTGGTCTTTAGTCTTTCAATTGTTATTTGACTAAAAATCAATTGTAGATATTTATTCAAAGAAAGAAACATATACACGTTAGAAAAGAAATGTCTTATGTAGGCTATCTCTCAATGATAATAATCCATACAATAATGTCCACTTGAAATTGAGTCAATTGGTTTGGTATACTAACATACCTATCAATGCATGCGTTTTGAAGATCTTATACCTAAGTTTGGTAGTGATTATATTTTTTCTTTTATTTATGTGTGATTGGTTATATGAAGAGATCCTCCCATGGAGGTAGTGGAGGTATCTATAATTTTTATAATTTCATTTCTTATGGAGATGTTTATCTAAGTTTTTTTCCTAGTGAGAACCAACTTTGTTTGTTGATCCATAAATTTAGATAAAATTTATTTTATATATGCATTGAATGATGTGATTGTCAATATGTTTGTACAAGGAAAGTTCATCGACATGTGCATTATTATCATAAAGTGGTGAAGTGAAATACACACACAAAAGGGAAAGTTGTTTGGTTATAAGATATTTGATATTTAAATTAATTATTTGATTTAAATATTATAAAATTATAATTGAGTTAAAATAGTAATGTTTATCAATGTTTGATTTTAAAATCACCTAAACTTCAAATTTATTGCATGAGTGAGGTGTAGATGAATTTCTCATGCAATAATCCTATAAATGGACAAACATTTCTAGGGAAATGTAACTTCTAATTTTAATTATTAGCCTAAGGGTATTTTATCAAATGTTATTATAAATGAGTAATAATATTGTATTTATTCATTTTTGTTTAGGTGACTAATTATTAGTGACTAACCATTTAGTCATTTATTTAGTAGTTTACTTAGTAGTTTTTGGTTAGGTGAATAATTATTAATGACTAATTTTCAATCATCTATTTAGTGATGTATTTGGTAGTTTATGTAATCACTTATATTTTGTTGATCTTGTGATTTTACCCAATCACCAAATTGATCACATATTTAGTCACCTACAATTGTAAGTTAAATAGAAATAGTAGAATGTGATTAATTTTAGTCATGTGACTAAAAAAATTAGTGTTGTGACTAAACTTTTTAGTCACATAGTCACATATTTGCTAAAGTGTACTAGTGTACTGAGCGAAAAGGAGATGAAATTAAAGATGAAGATCAAGAGGATGAGGTAGAAGAAGAAAAGTCTAAGGAAGAGGAGTCTCCCAAGAAAGAGGGAAGATTATAATAAGAAAACCTGCAAAAGCATGCACTATCATGTTTACAAGAAGGTCAGCCAAATCTAAGAGGAAATTGAAGATAGGTGTGTTGACAATTGGCTAATGAAGATATGTAATTATTTTAATTTATGGCAACATTTGATGTAGATTCTTACAAGAAAATTCAAAAATAAAGATACTTAGCTTTTGATACTCAAAAAATTGTCTAAGTATGAATCTCATTTACAACAATATATTTTTTTCTATGTAACTTGTTACTGATGTCATATTATGACTAGAAAAATTAGATGGAGAAAGTATTCATGGTGATGATGACATGTATAACCTTAGACATCAGTACAAATTGTACAACAAAAGGAGATTCACATTTTACCAGTGAAACAAGATAGCAAAATTAAAGGAAAGGAATTATTTTGTGTATGAAATAATTACTTGACCAATTAGGGCTGACATCCTAGATGTTTACTCTAGGTTGGAAAATTATATTGTGGTTTTAGCTGACCCAATAGAAAATTGTGGAAATGCATGGTATTTATGTGAAGGAAATCTTGCAAAGATAAGTGAAGAAGTATTGTGTGTTATTGTGATATGTGAACTTTCTATGAAAGCAATACATGCAAAGTTTTACAAAGCTATTTTGTGATCCAAGATTCAGCCAAAGATTGAATATTAGTCAAGAAGAAGTTACAACACCTATATTGTAGAAGTTTAATTAGTTTTTTAGGTAGTCATCTCTTCTTGTAATTGGAAATGCATGTTTGGGTAGTGGGCTCATCTTGCATCTACTATACTACAACTCCTAATAGGTTTAGAATCTTGTAACAAAGATAAAAAGTATCCTAATAGAGATTCTCTATACTAAATTTTCTCATAGACTCTTAAGAGGGTCCATACTTTAACAAGGAACATATATATTATCATATTATCTCATGGGTATCATCCCCACTAGGGTTTTCCCTTGGCTAGGTTTTCCCTAGTTAACAAAATATGGTGTAATGAGTTATCTTTATGCATGGTTACTATTATTGTTCAACATTAATTGATTACTTTCTTATGTATGGTTCAAAGTAATAAATAATATTAAGTTAGTGACTAAATTTTGTAAATTATTATTCACCGCCCGCCCCCCCCCCCCCCTCCCCCCCCTCAAGTAATTCCTATTTCTATAATTTGGTATTAGAGCATAGTTACTCAGAAGAGGCTTAACAACTTGAGTAAGATCCCTATGAATATGGAATAGTGTATCAAGTACCTTGAAGAGGTACTTGAAAATATTGATCTCCTTACTAAAGAAAGAGATAAGCTAAAGGATAGATATGAAGACTCCAAAGTATATATTGGACAATTGAAGGAAAAGATTGAAAATCTCAAATCCAAGCTTGAATCTACTGAATCTAAAACTAGTGATGATGACTACTCAAAGTTGAAGATAGAGTAATTTAATATCTTGAATTGTGAATTAAAAATTATCAATCTAAAGTTGATTTTGAAGAATGATCCTAGAAAATTTAAAACTTATTTGAAGACTAGGGATACAAATCTTAGAGCATGTCTAGCAAAGAAGACATTTGAATTTGAAACATTGAAAGAAGATCGGGAAGAACTTCACAAGTACAACACTTTTGTGAAGGGTGAACTAAATCAATGAAAGCAACAACTTGAGAAGCTTTATTCTAGTAAAGAAAAAATTGATGATTCAATGTCAATATAGATACCTATGTATGATAAGATTGGTCTTAGTTATCTATTTAACATGTCTGCTAATAAACCTAAAAATGGATTAGATCCAAAAGAAAAAGATAAATTTGATGATAAGATTGAATCAAATCAATCTTTTGATAAACATAAAGAAGTTGGACAATATGAGGAAGTTGAGATATTAGATGAGCCAGAGCAAGTGGAATCTCCTAAAGAAACTAGGTATGAATTTATAGGTAAGTGTTTTTCATGTAATGAAATAGGTCATATGAAAAGAGATTATGCAAATAATTCATTTAATCATGTTAAGGATTTTTATTGTCATGATTTTCATGGTATGGATATAGGAGAAATTGATTATAGGAAACCTAAATATGATAATGATAGAAGGAATATTAGAATATCTAGAAATACTAACCCTATAGATAGAAGAAGATATAATGAAACAAAATTGAGAGAAGGAAGACCTTATGAATATAGATGATAGATTGTGTGTTATAAGTGTAAAAAACTTTGGACACATAGCTAAGAATTATCATGCACCTAATGATCAATAGAATCCTAGAAGTAGAACTCCAGTATGTCAGTTATGAAACAACTTTGAACATATAATAAAGTATTGTAGAATTGAAAAAAACTTTAGAGATAGAAGGAACAATGGAAGAAACTTCAGAAATAGAAGGAATGATGGAAGAAATGTCAAAAATGATAGAAGGAACAATGAAAGGAACTCTAGAACTAAGAGAAACAATGAGGAAAAAAGAACTGTAGTTAGTGAACTTCAAGAACAACTTAATGAGGCATTTGTAAAATGATTAGACATCTCAAAAGATAAGTTAGAAGATGGTGAGGAAAAAAGATCGAAGTCAATAATCAACTTTGATTCAACTAAGTTGAATTGAGCTTGTTCAAAGCACCATAATTTGAAACTTCACTTGGAGATTGAATTGTGGGCAGAAAAGTTGTGAAAAGGTGTATCAAGATAAGTTTAGATGGTATCTAAGCTCTCTTGAAATTTGGAGCTTATTGGAACTCATTACAAAGGAATTAAGTGTTACTATTATTATGGAGAAAGTTAATTTTGTAGAATAACATGAAAGCTATGTCTTTTTACAAAGAATTTCATGAGGAAAAGTTTTGTGGAGCATTGTTATGATAGAAGAAAGCTATGGTAAACCTTAGGTAGCATCTAAAGATCAGATAGGAGATCTTGAGAAATTATTTGATCTTTGAATATAATTGACAACTTTTTCATGTCTTCAAGTACACAACTAATGCAAGCTCAAGTTGAATGAATACAATGGAGTACAAACTTGATTACCACTTCATTGTGATTACTTTGAAGCATAGAGCACTCAAAAGTGACTTGATAAGGTGATTCCAAAGTAATCCCTATTTTCAAAAATAGGTATTATATTGTTTATCCATAGAATTTATTTCATAAAGTTTATATTTGATAGAATCGATGGATATTTCAGTAATTCATAATGTTGAGATTGATCAAAAGCCAAAATTGAAGGTTTTTTCTATGAAACCCATGTAAGGAAGCCCTAATTTATCATTATACATATGCCAAACAATGCAGTTAATTAGGAACATGGAGGAAGTTATCTTAACAAAAGTTTGAATCTATTAGGAATGAGTATATGAACAAGGATATGGAATTAGTCTTTAACCATGATATGACTATGAAGCCTAGATTTGGACATTTGAAAAGAATTGAACCTATTCAAATATCATTTCTACTGACAATTGGACACCAACGATTAGACACAAATCATACTAAGTAGAATTCATCATGTAAAACTATGGATGCAAGACAATGTAGTTGATAATTCAGCCAACCTTACTCATGAGGTAATTGGTCTTAGCAAACAAGGTAGTGTACCTATAGGTGAGAAACTTGTTAAGAAGAAATTTGAGAGCTACACAAAAGTAGTTTACAATGGGAAGGTCATGGTGATCAACAACATTGAAAAAGATGATGTAAGATTCCTGAGTAGAATCATTGCCTACTGTATATGTGCAAGTTCTACGATTGATGAATTGTTAGTCAGATTCATCTATGTAGCCTATAAGATATGTATTGAGAAGGAACAAGTTAACCTTAGTGAAATTATAAGAATGAAATTAAAATCTTGGAGAAAATCAAAAGGACAAAGAATGGTGTGATTAGATCTCAGTCACTGATCAATCATATATTCTTTCATGTACTTAAGAGATTTTGCATATTTTTTAATCATAGATATTATGAGAAGTGCAAGATATAGAATAGAAAAGATCATAGATGTATGTAGAAGACATCTAGTAGATAAAATCTTGGATAGTGGAAATTTGATAATGAAAACATTTCAGAATGAGATGAGCCAAAGATTAGGAATTGCAATTGCAATTGTAGAAAGATTTAAAAAAGATATATGTGCTATGGTTGATATAGATTTTACTTATTTTCAAGCATTATAACCTCAAGAAACATTTCTTGATCCCTTAGGTTATGAGATAAGTGATGATACAATAATTGGATACATTGATTTATTGTTGAACTCTAAGAAGGGCCTAGCTGATTATAGATTTGGGTCTTATGAAGAAATTACACAATTAGCTCACCAAACATCCTTAGAGAAGGCATCTCACAACAAGATAGAAAAAATAATGAAGAAAGCTTTAATAAAGGTTGGTATGACTAAAAGTGAGTCATAGGCAATCAGAAAGACTATGAATCAAGGTATAATGTATGTGCAACCTTTATCAATGTCTATTGTGGAGGCATCTTTAGAATAGAGAATTTCATATGTAGCAATGTCAAATGTATAGCTAGGTGAGACAAAGAGGAAATAAAAAAGATTAGTGGAAGTTGTGACTACAAAGAAAAAATGTGTCATGCAAAAAGTCACTAGGCCAAGAAAGAAAGAAAAGACATTGTTGACAATTGTTGAATCTAGTGAAGAAGAAGAACAACAACAAGAAGCTAAATAGACAAAGAAGGTAACTAATTCTAAATAGTCAAAAAGAAAAGCTTCGCAACCTTAGGGGTTGAAGTTAGAGAAGATAAATTCAGCCATTGCTAATGAAGGGAAATTTGTTCTGATGAATTTTATTTTATGATTTGTATAATGATATTGAGTAAGATTAGATTGATATCTCTACTATGAGTTATATAATAGCTAATAATCTGAAACTCAATGATATTGAAGGCACAAACAATTAGAAGGTCTATGATAGACTCATAGAAAAGAAGGCACTAGCTTGAAAAGAGGACATATAACTTTGAAATTATATGATAAGGACAATATGCAAGACTGATGACAAAGAATAAGTCAAGAATTTGTTGAGCATTCTAGCACCTTACTTAAGAAACAAGGTGAAACCATTTCATTTTATGGTGGGTGAGGAGGATAAGGTAAGAATTAAAACATCCATAGCTATCACTTAGATGATGACAGAGTCCAAGGTAGCACCTTGACTAGCACCTAGTATCTCGAAAGTATCACTAAATGGTGATATAATGAAAATTGATCAAACCAATTTTACTATCAACATTGATAATACTAACCCCTTTAAGAGTTCCAAATAGTTAGAATCCCACATCAATTTTAATGAAGATCAATTGAAACAAATTAAATAGGATAAGACACTATTAAAAGAACAAAAGAGGAAAATAGAAGAGGTCAAGAATAAATTTCTTAGAGATGAAATGAAAAGAAGAGGAAATAAGAGGAAGATAAGAACAAGAGAATAGAGGAGGAAAGAAAGAGAGAAAAGGAAAGGAAAGAGAAGGAAGAGAAAAAGAGAGAAGAGAGAAGAGACAAAGAGATAGCTAAAAAGAAGAAATGGGAAGATAAATCAAAACTATAAGAATTTGGTATAGCTATAATACCATGCAAGAATTTTCTTAAGGCAAGAATGAAATGCCAAGATCTAGAGGCTCAAGAGATAGCACAAGAGAGACAAGATATGATTAAATGAGAATGGATTAATTAGATAATTGGATGAATACATCATGGAAGTGCCTTGTATATAAAGACAATTGAGATGACTAGGAGTCATGCAAACAGATAAGAAATAACTAAGTACATGTCCACAAAGAGTGGATTATCCTCCATTGTGCATGTATGTATGTGCAACAATGAGAGGATAAGAATACAAAGGTGTATCTCATAAAGAGATTTAGTAGACAACATGTACTCAATTGGAGTACAAACTACTATGTTGTCAACATGACAACTCATATGAATGTGCAAACTCCTAGGTGTCTACATGACAACTCATATGAATGTGCAAACTCCTAGGTGTCTACATGAAAACGAATATGAATATGCATTATCTTAAGTAAAATTAAGTAATGTGTAAATAGTAAATACTTATTTACACCAATAGAAACCTTCAAGTTCATCTAGTACACTTTTTCTTTCTATCTTGGCAAGTGATGATGATGATCAGATTGACTTTATCTCATTTTTAACAAAGCTTATTGAGAAGAATAGGAAAGTAAAGATCCTACAAAGAACCATGATGGAGGTTACTGATAGATTACATAGAACTCTAGAAATCCAACATTCAAAGTTAGATCCTGAATAGAGGGCACAAGAAATTTTGATGTCTTTTGATGAAGAATCTCAAATTTGTTGAATGTGGTAGAATCTAAGGCCCAAATTTCACATGATGATAATATATTTAGCACTATTTGCTAGAATATCAAGAATGATTTGATACGTCTTAATACTTGTATTAGGGAACTTTAGAAATGTCAATAGGATGGAAAACTATTGTACATGAAGTGTACCCTATCTCATAAGTTGACTAAGGATCTTGATAATAAGATTGAAGGTCCTAACCCCCACAAAACAACCACATAGTAGAAACAAAAAAAAAAGCAACTATTATGCAAGATCTCATACCAAATTGCAACTCTTTATTCATATAATAAAATATTACATGCAATGCACTGGGCTATATGGCCTTTTTGGTTATGGCCAACTATAGTAGCAATTATAGTAATAGTCCTACAAGATCCCTCAAGATCTAATCCAAACCCTAGCTAGTCTAAATCCACACTCTAGTAGAAACCTCCAAGATCTCAACTTGTGCTTGCAAGCCACCAAGCAACCTCTTTGTTTCTAAACTACAACCACTAGATGTTCTCATACTTTATCCAAGGTCCAAGTGTAAACTACCTCACATTTGGTGCTCTATCCATATAAGCCACCAAGAAAGCTCCTTGTCTCTAAACTACAACCACTAGCTGCTATGCAACTTTATCCAAGATCTGAGTTTAAACTTCCTCACATTCAACACTTTGTCCACACAATCACAACACTACCACAATCCTACTATAAACTACCTCACATTTAGAATTCTATCCATAGACTCAAGAAAACTCACCCTTTGATTACTCTCCAGAATCACTCTAAAATAAATGAATCACTCCATGGATGAATGCCTAAAAGATTCCACAGGACCCTTTACTTATACCCAACTAAGCCATAAGTTGGTCTAGCAATTCTAAATTAAACTAAACACCTCAAATTAAATATATGTTGAGCCAAAAGTTGGACACAAAACAAATGAAATACCCATACATAAATAAAATGCCAAAAGTTAGCTCACAAAGAACTTGGTACCAATAGAAACCAAGACCAAGCCAAGCACTAGTAAAACCAAGAGTCATCAAGCTCCCACAAGTATTGTCAAGTTTAAATGCATGTCAAGCACAACATGACATGCTAAGCTCCAAGACCATTTTGAGCTCCATAGATCATGCTAAGCTCCTAAAGCATGTCAAGCACTAGTCCTTCCTTGACCAAGTCTTAGTCCAAGCACCCTCCAAAGCAACTATTGAGCCTCCTCCCATGAACTCCAAAGTAGTCACTGAGAAAACCCAAATTCTCCTACATCAAACTCCACAAGTAAATAGAAAAATGTCTCCCACACTTTGATGTCCAAAGAAATATTAACAACCATCTTCATCTTCACTAAAGGCTTCCACTCCAATAGGGACAAGAAAACCAATCTACACATTATTCACATTTACATCATTTTGTCAAATACTAGAATCTCAACCATCCAATTAGAATGGTCACTCCCAAGAACAAACTAAACATAATGCTTCATCAAAAAATCCTCATCCACATTAGCAACTAGTGAATCCACACCAAGAAAAACAAACTCCACATCAGTAGAAATATGTAGATCTCTATCAACACATGTCAAACTCACAACACCAACAATCTCATTTCTCACAAAATGATGCTCTAAAACACACAAGTCACCACCAATAGTAACTAGATCATCCACAACCAAGTTCTCTACAATCTCCATGTTAGACTCAACCAATTGATCATGAAAAACAACCTCCATCCTAACATCAACAAGGTTAGGAATATCCTTGACAAAAACCTTCAATTAATCTTCAAGTTCTATATCAGACTCCACAAACTAATCAACAAAACCAACATCTTCTACCTCAACCTTGTGATTCCATCTTCTCTCTTGAACAAGTCTTCTAATTGGCTAGACAACTCTCCTCTAGATTGGTAGACTCTAGCTCCAATAGCATATAACTTCTTTCTTTGGTTCCTCAACTCTTTTAGAAAAGAAAGCATCCATAACAACATTCACTTGAGCTATTGTCTCATTAATCCTCCTCTCCACTATATCATAGAGATTCATAATCATTCCAAGGTCCAATCCTTTGAAAGCCATCTTTGAACATCTTCACAAACCCTCAGCAACAAATCCTTCCCATGCTCCTTGTGACAAAATTGAATTGTTTACAAGTTAGATTACAACCTGCCACCTCACATGAACAATTAGGAACCACATCACAAGTCTAGGACCCCATATGTACAATCCAAAAACTCTCTATGATCATTCCTGAACAAGATTAGTCTTCCATCTTCACATCCATCGATCAATCTACATGTCCTCCCAAGGTCCTAGTGCAAACTGCCTCAACTTTCATGATCTATTGGCATGCATAGGAATAACCTTCACTTTGATACAACCTAATGTAGTGTGAGGAAGGAGAATCCCTAGAGGAGATGTCTTAACCCCAAAAAAATAACCACACAAAGGAAAAAAAATAACAAAATAACTATAATGAAATATCTAATACCAAATCACAACTCTTTATTCATATAATAATTGATTACATGCAATGTGCTAGGCTATAAAGCCTTCCTAATTATGGCCAAATATAATAACAATAATAGTAATAGTTTTATAATATCCCTCAAGATCGTATCCAAACCCTAGCTAGTCTAGATCCACACTCTAGTAGAAACCTCCAAGATCTCAACTTGTGCTTGTAAGCCACCAAGAAACCTCCCTATTTCTAAAATGTAGCCACTAGCTCTTCTCCAACTTTATCCAAGATCCAACTATAGACTACCTCACATTCAGTGCTCTATCCACACAAGCCACCAAGAAACCTCCTTGTTTCTAAACTATAGCCAATAGCTCTTCTCCAACTTTATCCATGATCCAAGTGTAAACTACCTCACATTTGGTGCTCTATCCACACACTCACTACACCGCAACAATCCTACTATACACTGCCTCACATTTGGTGTTTTGTCCATTGACTCAAGAAAACTTTCCCTTCATCTACTCTCTAGAATCAATCCTCTGAAATGAATGAATCACTCCAGGGATGAATGCTTAAAAGATTTCACAAGACCCCATACTTATACCCAACTAAACCACAAGTCAGCCTAGGAATTGTAAATTAAAATAAACCCTTCATATTAAATATATGTTGAACCACAAGTTGGCCACAACAAAAATTAAATACTCATCCATAAATTAAATGCCAAAATTCATCTCACAAATAACTCAGCACCAACAAAGACCAAGACCAAGTCAAGCACTAGTAAAACCAAGCATCAGTGAGCTCCCACAAGCATTGCTGAGCTCCAATGGATGCTAAGCACAATAGACCATGCCAAGATCCAAGACCATGCTGAGCTCCAAAGAACATACCATGCTCCCAAACCATGTTGAGCACTAGTTCTTCTTTGACCAAGTCTCAATCCAAGCACCCTCCAAAGTAGCTATTGAGACTCCTTCCATGAACTCCAAAGTAGTCACCAAGAAAACCCAAGATGCTCCTACATCAAATATGTCACTTTAAACTTGTATATTTTTGTGTTAATAAAATGTCACCTAGGTTTTGGTCATGGGAGAATTTAATCCTTAAACTAATTACCTTTCTAAAGATTAAGTACACCCACTTGACAAGGAATAGGATGAGTCAATATCAAAAGGAAATTCGAATTCAGACTTGATTACGGTTTTAAAGGGTCATTAGGTGGTCCCAAAGTGTCCTTTGTGTGAAAATAAGCTACCCATATGTTATTATAACATGTTAGGGGCTTAAATTTGACCATGTTAAAGCTTAGCTAGCCTAGGGGCCCCCTTTACCAATCCATTCTTCCACCAATTCGAAAATGGAGTTGCGACATGAGTTCTTTCCCATGTTTCCATTAACTCAGAAATAGAATTTTTTTTTGTGGTGGGGTGGGGTAGGCGTGGCAGAAAAGGTTGTGAGAGGTAGTGGATTTATATATTTTCCAAAAGGAGAGTAATTTTAGGGGGACTTCGACAAACTAGTGGGGTGTTCACCCACTCTCTAAGTTTAGAGATAGATAGGGTTTCGGAACTTGAAAGCTAACGAGAAGGGAGCTCTTCATCAACTATCATTACCTTTAGCTTGGACCAAGGTTGGTGCTCAAACCATGACCATCTTTTGTATTTGCATAATGAAGCTAAAAACATATATTGTTGTTGTGGATTCATGTATTGTAAATATGAATTCTTTGTATTATGTTGCAATGCTGTGATTGTGTTTTGTGTTACATGTATTTTCTTGGTTGTTCCATCTTGATATCCTTGTTTTGTTTTTGGCATTTTGAATTGTTAATGGGTGTGAAGGCTTTACTAAACCTTGGGAGGGAAGAGCAACCTTGGGTGAAGGGACTAGTTGGGCTCAACATTGTAGTTGAAAAAAATTACCTCATACTGATGAGTTGTTTTCTTCTTTCATGGAGTATGGGCTCCATTGAATCCATATGCTTTTTGATGTTTTGGGAGATATAAGGGATTGTAAAAGAAGGAGGAGATTTTATGATAGCCTTTAAAGGAAAAAATGAAATTGTAGTTTGATATATGTATAATGGATATGGCATTCTCCTCTTTGAAGAGTCCACCTTCACCCAATGTATTCAAGATTCCAATGGTGAATCAATTTGTAAGCCATAAGAGGGATTGTTATGTGTTGTATTGTGTGGATGTATGCATTTGTAGATGTATGTATGTATTCTATTTGGGATTTTTTTCCCCAGCTCGGTGGGTGGCCTCTTTGGAGGCCAATGATGGGAGGTGAGTCTCCATGGTTCTTATTTCTTTGTTTTGCAGGATGATGCTTTTGGATCCATGAAGAAATTTGAGATTTTTTCCTACATTGATGAAGAAAATGATTTTTCATAATGTGATGTATTTGAAAAGTGTGGTGTTCTTCAATGTCATTGTGCAATGTGTTGTAGTGACAAGGTCTCCATTGTTGGTTTGTGAAATTTAATGCAAGAGAGGACCTTCATTTTTAGTGTATATCATTCTGAATATGGTGTTGAAAAAAAAGGAAGTAGGAATATGCATTTTTATAGTTGCAGTATATCATTTGATGTGTATGTATCTAGTTGCATTGAAATTGTTTCACCATCATAAATGGGAGAACATATAGGGTATTACATAAAGGAAATAGTCAATGTCTTGGATGAACAAGTAATGAACATGTCAAAGAAGGATTTGATATCGAACAATAGATATATATTTCATATATTTTTTGTGTGGGAGAGATTTTTTGTAATAGCCAATCCAATTGAAAAGTTAAGTGATTGCATTGTAAGGTTATATGTTATGTATTTGATGTAATGTCAAGAAATTTCCTTTTCTTGTAATCATCGTATGCTTGTAAGAGAAACATTTCCCTATGCTCAACATAATGAGCAATTCTACATAGTGTTTATTCATCATTGGTAAACATATATTTGATATTTTGCAACCACAACTTGGGTGCCAAACTTTAACTCTTGTAATGTAAGTGATCCTATAGATTAGAGGGATACAAAGGAATAACATCAAATTTGAAACTAAAAGGAATAGAAAAATCAATTTAGACCATCACCAAATCCATAATTCATAGTCTCCTAAAATGAGAAGAGAAAAGAGTATGCATAAAACCCAAAGAGAGAGCATGCCTGTACATGCACTTTTTCACTCTAAAATTTGCAAGGGAAGGAAGAATAAATTTCCCCCCTTATTACAAACCTATAAAAAAATAGAATATATTCCGTTGTACCCTCTCTTAAGCAGAATAATAATAAAACTAATTGAATACAACCTATGCATAAAAATATGTTAAGGAGTCCATATGGATCATGTGATCCTAGTGTCATAGATTCATATTAAAAAAAACAAAAAATATGCCCTCATAATTACATATACTTGGGACAATACCATATCTCAAATAGATAAATTAAATAAATATATGTGTATAATTAGATAAAACTAAATAAATAAAATTATATATGGATAACCAAACAAAATTTAACATCCTCGTATACACCAATCCAGATTGCTAAAGATGGAGGGTGATGTGCATGTATAAAAATTCACATGAAAAACATGTACACCACCCCTTTTAATCCCAAGTTTGACATGTCATGTCTCATCCAACAATGTGCAATTTAAAAGAAAAAATGAAAAGAAAAAGATAGTATATGCAATTATGGTTTGGGAGGGAAGGAATGATCATGTGATTTTCCCTCCCCTCATTTCTCTTTTTCCTACGTGCTGAAGGATCTGATGGGAATCAACCACTCTCAATTTTCTCATACCTTGCTAGGCATAGCCTGCCAAAGGTTGGGGAGGGCGTAGACTGGGCCCCATGTGATGGCAATATGAAATTGGGTAGGCACTTGGGATTTGGGAGAACATAGGCCTTTTTGTCATTAGGTGGAGGGTAGGTTAGGGACCTAAGAAGAGAGGGACACATGTGGTTAAAAGGGTAGAGAGAAGTGAATGGGGTAAGTTAAAAGAACTGATTGGTAATGAGATATTTAGTAAGTAGTTATTAGGAAAGTTAGTTAGTAATAGTGCATTGTTAGAGATTGATTTAAGTCTTGTAAATAGGATAGCCAATTTGTGCAATTCACTACTTAGAAATTAGAGTAGGTGTCAATGCCATTAAGATGCATAATGAAATTTTATTAGTAAGATAAGAAATTAGTTGATAGAAGATAGTTTGTGTTAGTCAATTAGTAAATAAGATGGTATGATATTATAATTTTTTTTAATTTTAATTTTGTAGATTTTTAATTATTTTTGTGGATTAAAATAAATAATTTAATAAATGATTATTAATCCATAAGTTGGTATAAATACTACGTTAGTAAAAGTGGAGACTAGGCCTTGTTATTAACAAGAATACTTGATAATGACAATACTTTATTTTAGTAATAAATATAAATAAATTAGTTGATAGATAATGTGAGAGGATATAGTTAATATTTAGTATGGTATTAATGAAATTGTGAGTGGGATGTAGAATAACAAGTTTGAATACTAGTTAGAATAATAACTTAACTCACACTAGTGTGTAGGAAGTTAGGAGTAGTAGCATCTTTTATTAATTGGTAACTTAATAAAGTTTAGTTGCATAATTAGATTTGAAAATTGTAAAGAAGCTATTGGAATTAGAAGTATAGGCTTAATATTTAGTTGTTAAACTCTACTCATGTCATGTAGTTAAATATTAATCATACTTGACATACACATTGGGTAGTATTTTTAGTGTGAAATGAAGAGATATTGATATACAAAAATAAACATGATATCCTTTGGGTATCTAGTTAAGATGTTTCATTCATCTAGTCATGACATAAAATTAAATGTGGATATTATGTACATAGTATAGAGTAGAACAAGGAAATTTTATAGGGGTTGATACCAAACATGAAAATGAACTTATTTATCTATACCCATTTTAATACAAAATAGTTGTGAAACTATGTTGGAAAGATCAAACATGTTTTCTAAGTCCAATTGAAGTTATTAATGCAATACAATTGCTCTTAAGTGTATTATGCCATACTAAATCACCAATTTAAGAGATTTTCTTATATTAGTGGAAGTAGTAAGTATCAACACATACCATACTCTAATGAACTTAACCCCTACTCAAATTGTTTAAGAAAAAACAAAAAACAAAAAATAAAATCATATATATATATATATATATATATATATGTATATATATATATATATGTGTATATATATATATATATATATATATGTATATATGTATATATATATATATGTATATATATATATATATATATATGTATATATATATATATATATATATATATATATATATATAATAATAATAACAATAATAATAATAATAATTTGTAGTTATGATTTTCCCTATAAATTTTAAACATGATATTCTAGTATCAGAGTCATATATCAACACTAGAGCCTAACCCGTTATGCTTAACTCACTAAAATTGCAATTTGTGTGTAGGATGCCTATCATTACCTGTAATGGTCATTAGAGGGCTAGAGTCCCTAGGGATGCATGAGTGGCACCAAGAGGGGTAGAACACAAAATTGGTGTAACCCCACCCGATCAACCTAAAAGCTTTACTCAACTTTTCACAGCCATTCAAAACCTTATTGAAGTAGTTCAAGAGAGGATGCCACTAGTAATTCTACAACCTAGACAACAAGAAATAGGGGAACATAGAGTAGAGAATAAGGAAAGAAGTAGGAGCCCCCCACCTGGAGATGCAAAGGGACAATGTGATCATTAGAAGGCTTCAGTTCATCAAATTGAACCACCACCAATTATAGAGCCACTAGTAGTAGTGAGAGCACTAAGAGACATAAGGAATGAGATTATGGAATTAATTTGACTCAAACCACCTTTCTTCGCCAGAACCGCAGATGGTAGACAAGAAGAGGCATGGTTACCAAGCTTAGTGAGGTGCTTCAATTTGTGACCTTATGGTAGCAATTTGAAGGCATGACTTTCTATACACATTTTACTAGATAATTATTCTAATTGGTGGAAATAGGAAGAGACCATAGGTGGAGTGAGGGTAGACACTCTTACCTAGGAGGCATTTGTGAGTAGATTTAGAGATAGGTATCGTTCAAAGCATTTCAAATAGTGTCAAATTGAGGAGTTCCTTGACCTCTAGTAGAGAGGCCTTACTATGGCATAGTATGAGAGAAAATTTATAGAGCTCCTTCCTTATGTTGAGTGCATGAAGCATGAGAAGCTAAAAATCTATGAATTCACCAAGGGTATTAAGTTGTCTCTTTAGAATTTAGTATGCCTAGCTTTTTCTAGCACCTTCAGGTAGGTAGTTGAGACAACATTGGTTGTAGAATATTTTCATAACAAATAAGAATCCTGAGATTGATCATATAGCTAAATTCTCTCCCAGTATTCAAGACAATAGAAACTCTCATGGAAGGGTAATCAAAGTCACTCAGTAGGGTCCTCTAAGGCCCTATAGGCATAACAAAAGTCCCAATAGGATAATTAGAAGAAGTCTTCATAGGGATATTAGGGCTCTAAGCTCAAGTAGTGGTAGTCATAAGGCTCTTGATGATATCTTAGGCCATAGGCTCCATATGCATAGCTAGCTAGGGCTCAAGAGTCCTCGAGAGGTGGTTATAGTGGGTCCAACATAATAGGGGGTCAATAGCAGTCTAGGTCATAGGGAATTTATGTTCAGACTCATGGACCATGCTGTACTTGTGTTGGTATGGGTCACATAGCCACTACAGAGCCTACAGTAGGAGACATGGGTAATCCTACAGAGTATTTGCAGCAATTGATAACCACTAAGCCAAGCACCAAGCCATCATTATTGAGGCCACAAGTATAATCAAAGGCATTAATGTTTCTATAGTCTTTGATTTTGGAGCCACTAATTCCTTTGTATCTAATTTTGTAGTCAAGCAATGGAGGCTAGTGATAGCTAGATAGGATGATAACTGGGGATTTGAATTGGCCTCTTGGGCTAGGGTGATAGTTCATTCCTTTACTCATGATTGTCAGATTCAAATTGGAGACATGAGAATGACTTCAGATCTGTGTATTACTCCCCTAGGATCTTATGATATAGTCGTTGGCATGGATTATCTATGTGCAAATAATGCTATGATTGACTAGATATAGAAAAAAGTTGAGTGTTATGATGATTGTGCTAGTCCTATAGTGATTTCAAGGATACAAAGGCTAGTGTCTCTTTGTATGATCCCCACCATGTAGCTTTAGTAATGTCTATGAATGGGATGTTAGTTTTTTGCAATATCTATTAGTAATAGGGAGCAAGAAGATGAATCTTCTCTAGATGACTATCTGATATTATAGGAAATTGAGGATGTGTTTCTTGAAGAGCTTCCAGATATGTTTCCACCTAGTGCAATTGATTTCCACATAGATCTTGTACTAGGAGTTGAGCCTATCTCTAGATCTCCATATAGGATGGCTATGCACAAACTTAATGAACTTAAGATTTAGATGGAGGAACTCTTGGAGAAAGGACATATCCATCCTAGTGCATCACCTTGGGCTGCACTAGCAATCTTTGTAAAGAAGAAGGATGAATCACTAAGATTGTGTATTGATTACCAAAAATTGAATAAGGTAACTATCAAGAATCAATAGCCACTCCTTAGAATTGATAACATATTTTATTATCTATAGGGTTCTTGAGTATTCTCTAAGATAGACTTGAAGTTTTGGTATCATCAGTTGTGGATTGTGGAAAGTGACATTCATAAGACTACTTTCTATATAAGGTATGGTCACTACAAGTTCACAATGCTACCATTTCTTGTTACTAATGCCCCAATTGTATTTATGAGCCTTATGAATGGGGTTTTCCATACATTTTTGGATAAGTTTGTAGTAGTATTCCTTGATGATATATTGGTATATTTTCATGATGAGAAGAATCATGAAGATCACTTGAGGTAGGTGTTATAGTGCTTAAGGGAAAATATACTATATGGTAGTTTGTTGAAGTGTGCCTTCTTCAAAAAGGAAGTGCATTATTTAGGTCATGTTATATTAGGAGATGGAATCTTAGTGGACCCATCTAATATCAAGGCCATCATAGATTGGTCAACACTAGCTAATGTTATAGAAGTTAGGAGTTTCATGGGGTTGGCAGGGTATTATAGGTTGTTTGTGGTAGGATTTTCTAGGGTAGCTCATCCCATCACATCCCTTCAAAGGAAAGGGAAGAAGTTTGGCTGGATAAAAAAGTGTGAGGCAGCCTTCCAAGAACTCACAAGGGCACTCACTAGTGTACCAATCCTAGAAGTACCTGATCCTTCATCAGATTTTGTAGTATGCACAAATGCCTCATTGGATGGTATTGGAGCCCTTCTCATGTAGAATGACTAAGTTATAGCATATGAGTCTAGGAAACTTAAGATTCACAAGCTCAATTATCCTACCCATGATTTAGAGCTTACAGCAATGGTACATGCTTTGGCAAGATGGTGCCACTTTCTTCTAGGTCATCATCTTGAGCTTCATTCAGACCACAAAAGTTTGTAGTATATTTACACATAGTCGAATCTTAATGCTTGACAGAGGAGATGGATGGAGTTCTTATGTAAATATAATTTTGATGTATGATATATTAAGGGAAGGGAGAATGTATTTTTAGATGCCTTGAGTAGGAGGTGTCATGGGATATCTTTTATGATTATGTAGATAGATTTCAGAGAGCAAATACTACACCACCTACCTAAAAATATGTTTTATGTAGAAGTTTGTTAGTTAATACACTTTGAAAGACCCTTGGAGGGAAAATATTATAGCTTCTCTTTAGGACTAAATTGGTTACTACATCATAAAGGGCATATTTATATGCCCTCCATAGGTGATTTACATGAGTTCATTATTTTGGAAGCTCACAGAGCACCCTATGCAGCACATCTGGGTGTTAAGAAGCTTCATGCTAATTTGATACAGTTATACCATTGGCTAAGAATGAGAATGTAGATTTCCAATATCATAGCCAAATTCTTGGAGTATTAAAGAGTTAAGACAGAACATAGCCATCTAGGTGGATTCTTGCAACCACATGAGATACTTGAGTGGAAATGGGACACTATCTCCATGGATTTTATCGTTGGTCTTTTGATCTCTTCTCATTGACATGATGCCATCATGGTGATGATTGAAATTTTGACCAAAGTTTCCCACTTTTGACCCATTTGCACTACCTTTATAGAACTCATAGTTGGACAAGTGTTCTTGTGAGATATTACAACACTCCATGGCATTCCTCATAAGATAATCTTGGATAGAGATTCTTTATTTACATCATCCTTTTGGAGGAAATTGTAGACATCATTAGGTGTTAAGCTCAAATTTAGTATTACCTATCATCCTCAGACAGATGGGAAAATAAAGAGAGTTAAGAAAATCCTAGAGGATATGTTATGAATTTATGTGATGGACCATCAGTCCAAATGGGAAGAATACCTTCATCTTGTAGAATTTTCCTATAACAATGAGTATCACACTTCCATAGGCATCCCACTATATCTAGCCTTTTATGGTAGGTCCTATAGAACACCCTTTATTTGGGATAGGATTGAAGATAGGATATCTATAGGGCCACAATTAGCCAAGGATATGAAGCAATAGGTGATTTTGATTAGACAACTACTTATAGAGGCCTAAGATAGAAAAAAGAAATATGAAGAGGGTGGATAGAGAATACGTGGTTGGTGATAGAGTCTTCTTGAGAGTGCTACCACATAAGATCCCAATCTATTTTGGAACAAGCTCTAAGTTAGCTCCTCTCTTTGTGGGTCCTTTTGAGATTTTGGAGCTGATAGGACTAGTTATTGTTTAGCCCTACCACCTAGCTTGTTGAGCATCCATGATGTATTTCATGTATTTTTATTGAGAAAGTATAGTTATGGTAAGTCTCACATCATAGCTTGGGATTCTTTGTAGGTGGATTCAAAAAGACCAATAACATTGGAGCCCATTCACATTTTGGCTTGACAGACCCTCACACTTCAAGGTAGAGAGCTAGACTAGGTTAGAGTCTAGTGGGATTGTTATGACAAGGCAATGGCTTCATGGAAGGATGTAGCTTAGATGAAATCTCAGTACCCATACCTTTTTGATGAACTCTAAGAGGAAGTTCATGTCTAGGGGCTGAAGATGTGAGACCTCATCCCAACCTATCATAGCATAGATTTTTTACATAAATTTTGATATTTGAGATTTGGACATTTATACATTTATTCGAGAGTCAGATGGATAGTGCCTTATATAATCTATTGATTTTGGTATTTATAATAGTGATTTCCATCTATGATATGTATTAAGACCCAAATTTTTGTATGGGATGATTGAACAAATATGAATTTAAGTTTAGACATGGTAGGATAGAAATTAAATTATGATGTAATGCAAAATGTTAATTTGGTCATGTTAATTTAAGGTGATCTGTAAATTTGGATATTTTAATGTTTTGAATATTTTATTTGAAATTATTAAGAAAATAAATTTAATTGAATTATGTTAATAGATTATGTAACATTGGAATTTGTATGCATTTATGATATGTATTTTTTGTAGACATCCTTTGGACTACTGATGCTTGAGTTTAGTGTGTAGGAAGTGGAACCATGGAAATTTATCGAGGAAACAAGGTCCAAACTCATGTGAATATAATTTAGACAAGGAAATTCTTTGGAAGATTCAAAAACCTCATTGTGATGTATTTTAGTTTGTAAATGTAAGCTTGTATATGTATGAAAATTTTAATCTCAAAGATGAATTAGGGACATGTCATGATGAGGTGTAATATGCTTGAATATGTCACTTGACACTTTTAGATTTTTGTGTGTTAATGACACATCACCTAGAATTTCATTCATGGAAACATTTAACCCTTAAAATAATTACCTTTTTGAAGATTAAGTACACCTAGTTGACAAGGAATAGGATGAGTGAATATCAAACAGAAATTCGAATTTAGACTTGACTAGGGTTTTAAACGGTCATTAGGTGGTCCCAAAGTGTCCTTTGTGTGAAAACAAGCTACCCATATGTTAGTATAACATGTTAGGGGGCTAATAGTGTTGTGGAGAATGAGAGGATAATTTTGTTTCCTCTAGAGCAAGAGTTGATAGTGTTGTGGAGAAAGAGAAAAAAGTTTTGATGAGGGTGCTTGATGATTGGGAGGATCCTCCTAGAACTCCAAAGAAAGCTCAAATAGTATCTAGGTCTTTGGAATCTATTTTGGAAAGTGAAGCTTTTCTTTCCCCTAAGCCTAGGAAGAAAAATTCTAGAGAACCCTCTTTGGCCTTTCTCGTGGAGACTAGAAGTAGTTGAAAACCAAATGTGGGAATAGAGGCTAGAAAAGGTAGAATAATAGAGAACCAAACCGGAGAGGAGGAGATTAGAATGTGCGTGGCAAATGGGATCCAGAGAACTCTTCAGGAGTTTTCCAAGAATGGAAAATGAAGATCATATCATGGAATATAAGGGGCTTAAACGAAGCCCACAAATAGGAAATTATTAAGAATTTGATTAGAGATCAAAGACCTGATATTTTGATGATCTAAGAAACTAAGATGAAAAAGGAATCTCTTAGGAAAATTACGTTTAGTAACATAATGAGTGGGGAGGATTCAGATGTAGAGGGTTCCTTTGGTGGTTTGTTGACCTTATTTAATACCAAGCATTTCAGAGTTGAAGTAGTGTTTAATGAAGGTAATATTCTTCTTTTTCATGTTCATCATATTCAATCCAATGAAAATTGGTTTTTGCTGAGTTTATATGCTCCTAACAATAAAAGAGATAGGAAAAATCACTGGAGTAAAGTAGGAAACCTAGTGCAAAGTAGTAATTTAAAGAAAGACATAATTATGGGAGGTTTCAACACTCCTCTTGTGGATGGGGAGAAGATGGGTGGTCTAATCCTAGACTGGGAAAGTAAACAAGACCTCTCTAGCTTCATCAATGGTTTGGCTTTTATGGATTTGGATCTTATGGGAGGTGCTTTTACCTAGTCAAACAAATTCTTTGGGAAGGACTTCATCTAGGTTCAATTGGATAGAGATTTAATCTCCCCTAAATGGCTAAAGTCTTTCTCCTGTAGGTTAGCTCTCTTGCCTAGAGTGGGATATGATCATTCTCCTATATCCCTCTCAGTTGCTCCTATAGAACCTAGAAGGAACCCCCCCTTCAGATTTGAAAATATGTGGACTTCTCATCCTAATATTTTGGATAAAGTCAAATTATGGTGGAGCTTAGAAGTGGAAGGCACTGCTATTCTTAGAGTTTCTAGGAAACTGAGTAATGTTAAGAGAATGGTTAAAGTTTGGAATAAGACTAATTTTTGCCATATCTTTCATGAGAAAGATGTCTTGTCTGATAAACTTATCTCTGTTCAAGCCTCTATTTAGCAGGATGAGTATGATGAGCTTAGTAGGGAGGCTAAGTTTTCTATGCTTATAGACTTACATAATATCATCAGCAAAGAGGAGAAGTTCTAGAGGCAAAGGTCTAGGGTCAACTAGCTTAAAGATGGTGATCAGAATTCAAAGTCCTTTCATCTAACCACTCTGAGGCATAGAGCTAATAATAGAATTGATGGCATCATGAAAGGGTAGGATCTATTGACTAAGGAAAAGGAAATATCTACTGAAGCTATCTCCTTCTTCTCTTCTCTTTTTTCTTGGGAACCTCTTCTGTCTAAGGTGGACTAGGAAGACTTGGTTGTTTCTATTCCTCAAATTATCCAACCTCATAATAAGTTAATGTTTCATGCCATTCATTTTGTTGTTGAAGTTCATGAAGTTCTCTTTTCCTTGCCTACATATAAATCTCCTAGCCCTGATCAAAAGTCTTAGCAGGTGGTGATGGAGGATGTGGTGAAGATAGTTTAGGAATTCTTTGGAGCTAAGAGCATTCTGATCGAGTTTAACTCCACTTTTCTAGTCCTCATCCCTAAGGTGCCAGGGGCTAACTCTTTGGATAGGTTTAGACCTATTAGCTTGAGAAATTCCTTTTACAAGATTATCTCGAAGGTACTTAAGTCTAGATTTCTCAAGCTCCTCCCTTTGATTATATCACAGCAATAAATAGATTTTGTCCTAGGTAGACAGATTTTAGACTCGATCATGATGGTGCATGAAGTGATCCATTCTTTGGAAGGTGGAAAAGAAGAAGGGGTTTTGCTTAAACTAGACCTATCTAAAGCCTATGACCAACTTGACTGGACTTTTCTTGATATGGTGCTCAACGCTTTTGGGTTTGATTCAAAAGTTTGCAAACTAATATCTCAGCTTGTCTCTACTTCCTCTTTTTCCATGTTGGTTAATGGAAATCCTTCTAATTTTTTCAAACCCTCAAGAGGACTATGGTAGGGGGATCCTCTCTCACCTATACTCTTCATGTTCTTGACTGAATGTATGGGAAGGTTTATTGAGAGAAAGAAGAAAGAAGGTAGAATCAAAGGGATAAAACATTCTTCTAAAAGTGATCCTTTCTCACATCAGCATTTTGTTGATGATACTATCATGGGGGGGAGGTTTTTGTGAAGGAGGCAAAAGCCATGAAGGATGTCCTAGATATCTACTCTAGAGGGTGAGGCCAACTTATTAACTAGGAAAAGAGCTCTTTATATTTTATTAATACCCTAGAGGATAGATAGAGGAAAATTTCTAGGATTCTATGTTGTAATGTGGGAAAGTTTCCCTCTACCTACCTTAGGCTTCCTTTGGGCCTAATTCCTCTTGACTCCTTCTGGAATGGTATTATGGAGAGGTTCAACAAAAATCTTGTTGGCTGGAAAGGTCCTATCCTCAGTCAAGTTGGCAAATGTCAGCTAGTTAAATCCACTGTAAAGAATTTTCCACTGTACGCTTTAAGCCTCTTTGTGATTCCAATTAAATTCGTAGAGAGGATGGAGAAAATTTAGAGGGATTTCTTATGGATAGGTGTTGAAGTGAAAAAAAGATACCCACTAGTTGCTTGGGACAAAGTCCATCTTCCTAAGAATTATGGAGTTATTGGTATAAGGAAACTTACTCATCTTAATAAGGCTCTTTTGGCAAAGCAATTATATGGCACATCTTCAATAGCACTGGGTAATGGAGAGACACATTGGTTAACAAGTACATTAGAGGCCTTCTATTTAGTTCACCCTTTTTAGCAAGGACATTCCAAGAGGATTAGCTATCTAGAATGGTCTTCTAAAAGCTAGGGACTTGGCAAAGGCCAAAGTATCTTGGAAATTGGGAAATGGGGAGGATATCTAGTTATGGTCTGATAGCTGGCTTATTCAGGTTCCCCTAATGAACAATCTTGTCTATGATGTTTGGGTGAACCATTGTATTCAACTTTTAGGGCTAAAAGTCTATAACTATAGGAATGACTAGGGTTGGATAGATCTATCTATAATCTCTGTTGATCTAAATCCAATCATGTTAATGCTTAATTCAATGGTTATCAACAATAAGAGGGATGAAATGATGTAGGGGGACAACTCCAGTGGAAACTACTTTGTTGCTTTTGGGTATATGGCTCTTTGGAGCTTAAAAGAGAAGCCTCCTTGGTCAAAGGCTTGGATCCGAAGCTTCTCTCCTAAAATCAATATATTCTATTAGCTGGCTTTATAGAACAAAAATCTCACTCATGATAACCTTATAAAAAGAGGACAGATTCTGCCAAGTAGATTTAGTTTATGTAACAACCAGCTAGAAATAGGTAACCCCTTGTTCATTCACTATCCCTTCTGTAGGGAGGTCTAGGACTTCCTAACCCAAGACTTATGGATTAGGTAGTGCATACTAGATAATCTCCTAGAATTTTTTTGCCAATGGAAATCCATGTTCAAATCCCCTATTTTACAAGAATTAGGAACCTGGATCTTACCCCACTACTTCTAGAGCATATGGACAGAGAGAAACAACAGAATCTTCAGAGATAGAGAGGAGCCAACCATTTTTCTTGGGAAGAAGATTCACAAAAATATTAAGGAAAAATTCCTAGTAAGGAAGCAGGGAGATATCAAAGTGGACGGTAGGAAAATGGAGAAGGAAATTGAAAGAATGTTAAAAAGACAGGAAGCCAAGAGGCTTCTCCCCCCAGAAGGATGGCATAAAGCCAATTTTGACAGGACTTCTAAGGGAAATCCTTGCTCCTCAAGATGTGGAGGAATAATTAGGAATGAATTCAGGGATAGAGTAAAAGCCTTCTCTCTCCCACTAGGATTCCAAATTAATCACTTTGCAGAAGCAAGTGCAACCTACCGTGTGGTGAAACTGACTTTTGAAGTTGGAGTTACTAATCTATGGCTTGAAGGGGACTCAAATAATATCATTAAATGTTTAAATGGTAAATCTCATTATTCTTGGTCGATTGCAAATCTTATTGATGAGATACATGAGACTCTTGCTAAATTTAAAAGAGTCCATGTCACTCACATTTTTAGGAAACAAACCCAGTGGTAGATTGGTTCAAAAATAATGGTGTCCAATCTGACAAAAAAATGACCTCGCAACTGGGAAAGTGTTTTCCAGTGGATGTTAATAGCCTAGATGAGTTGGATAAGACCCAAGGGAGTACAAAGGAGATCAATCTGCAATTATGAATATGAAAGGCTTATGGGGAAATGGTACAACTCTTAAAGGTTGTATTGGTAAATGCAAGAAGTGAGAATTACTACAATTTATTTGGCATGCTTTATGGGTCTTTTTTTGCATTTGTAACCTAAGCAATGATAATGCTTATTTCTTTACCCTCTCTCTAAAATACAGAGAACCCTATTAGGTGGTGGGGTTTTAGAGAGCTATTCTTATGAGAATTTTGGGGGAGAAAAATGTTGATATGGTGGGTGAAAGGTGCAGAAAAGAACCAGTGGGAAAAATGGAGAAATGGAGAAGCAAGGAGAAACTGTGGGAGAAGCTAGTTTAGGGCAGGATTTCAAGGTATATCATGAAGTTGCATGGTTATGACAAAAAGGTGACTAACAACATGGTTAATTCATGGAAGGATGGTAGAGTCAAGGTGAATGGGATAGCTTTCCTAATTATGGAGGAGGTGATTTTGGCTATTACTGAGATTCTGATGGTGGGCTTTAAGTTCTTTAGGGACAAAAAGGTTTTGGCAAGTGTAGTGAAAGACTTTGTCGACAATCTTAAGGAGCTGAATGTCCTAAAAAGGAATGATACATTTTATGATTCCATCTCTATAATGGAGATTTGGAGGTATGTTCTACATGATGTCATTGAGTACATTACTCTTGACCCTAGGTTTGATCATGTTTGCACCCACCATTTTTTTCTTTTGAACCATTTTTGGCGTGATAGCAAAGTTTATTTCCCTTTCTATTTGTTGAACTCTATGAGGAAGATGATGTCAAGCTTCAAAAAGAAACCCTCTGCTAACCTTGCTTTGCATTAGGGGCTATTACTAATTATCTATGAGAACTTCAAGGCTCAAATGATAATCAACATCCCTTCACAAGCAAGGAATGAGGAAATTGAAAGCTCTAGCTACTCCTCTCACTTGGATGATAAACAAAGCATTAGTTCTAAGGAAGTGGGGCTTACTTTCTCTCGTAAAAAAGCTACACCTAATGTAAAGAAGTTGCCCTCCCCCATTACCCCTAGAAGAAAAAGCCCTAGAGATCATGGTTAGAAGAAGCTTGATAAGGAGGAGTAGGACACTTATGATGAAGAGGAGGCTATGGAGTCTAAAGATGAGGAAAATGAGAAGCAAGAGGAAAAAAAGGAAATGTGGGGTGGGAAGAAACACAACAAGGTGGGCAAGGAGGATGAGAGGTTGCAACAAGACCTAGAATCTTCTCTACTCCCTCTCTCCCATATCCATCCCCAAGCCCACTAGAAGGAGTAGAAAAAGGATAGTTTTGGAGCTTGGGGGGGGGGGGGAGAGATATTAGCCAAAGATAGGTGGAAAGCTTAGAGAAATTTTAATGTGAGGACTTCAAAAATGGGTATCTTCAGAGAAGTGATGAACCTCCATATCCTAGTCGAAAATCTGGAGGAACCACATCTTGAAGAGCTCATTAACCCTAAAATTGTGGCTATCTCTAATAATTCTAGTGAATTTGGGAAGAATCTCTTGAACAATGCTTGCAATAGCATGATAGACAATTACATGTCATTCAAGTGGCTTTTTCATGAGCTAGAGGAGGTTAAGGAGAAGGTGGTTCAACTAGAAGGTGCTAGGAATCTTAAGGGCCTAGAGAAAGGGACAAATAATGATGATAGGTATAGCCTAGTTGAAAGGAGGATCCACAATCTAGAAAATTACAATCACAACCTATCAAGCCAAACAATCTCATTGCTCAACTCAATCAATAACAACATTCTATCTCTAACTAATTGGCTTAAAGATAGAGGCATGCAGAGTGATGTGGATGGAAAAGATAGGGGTAAGGCCAAATTTGATGAAGATAATACCACTTGTATCACTTTTTCTACTCTGGGCTAGGAAGAACACATGACTCACCAATAGGAGGCTGAAGAGAACTAGATGGCCCAGGAGGCTACCCAAGTCATGCAGGAGATGGAAAGAAAGATCAAGGATTAGTTCCTATCTTTGTCTGTTTTGGCTAGCTTTTTGTTCTCGCTTTTGATTGTTTCATTTGAATTGTCTTTTTTGTTTAGCCTTTGTTTTTTTGGCTGGGCCTAGTGCTATTATGATCCTTTAGACTTGTTTCTTTTATGGCTAGGCTTCTAACACTTATTTTCAACCTATTTTGTTTCAGCTCTTGGGTTTCAGGATAACTATAAAACCTATTTATCCAATAAAAAATAGTTAGGGGGCTAAATTTGATCATGTTAAAGCTTAGCCAGCATAAGGTGGCCCTTTACTAATGCATTCTTCCAACAATTCAAAAATGGAGTTGTCACATGAGTTCTTCCCCATGTTTCCATGAAGTCAAAAATTGAAAACTTTGGGGTGGCGGAAGGGGGGTGGAAGGTTATAAGAGGTAGTGGATTGATGTTTTTGCTAGAATATATAGAGGGAGAGTCTTTTTAGGGGGACTTGGACAAACCAATTGAGTACTCAACCACTCTCTAAGTTTAGAGATAGTTAGGGTTTTGGAAAGAAAGCTAAGGAGAAGGGAGCTCTTCATCAACTATCATTGCCTTTAGCTTGGACCATGGTTGGTCCTCAAACCATGACCATCTTTTACATTTCCATAATGAAGCTGAAAATATGTATTTTTGTTGTGGATTTACATATTTAAAATGTGAATTCTTTTTATTGTGATGTGAAGGTTACACTCACACTTCGAAGGGAAGAGTAGCCTTGGGTGAAAGGGTTAGTTAGGATCAACATTGTAGTTGAGAGAAATTACCTTATAGTGAGGAGTTTTTTTCTTCTTTCATGGAGTATTGGCTACATTGAAGCCATATGTCTTTTGATGTTTTGGGAGGTATAAGGGATTGTGTAAGATGGAGGAGATTTTATGACAACCTTGAAAGGAAAAAATGCAATTGCAGTTTGATATATGTATTATGCATAGGGCATTCTACTCTTTGAAGAGTCTACCTTCAACCAATGTATTCATGATTAAAATGCTGAATCAATGTGCATGCCATGGGAGGGATTTTTATGTGTTGTGTTGTGTGGATGCATGCATTTTCAGATGTATGTGCATATCCTATTTGGGTTTTGTTTCCCCAAATTGGTGGGTGGCCTCTTTGGAGGCCTAGGATGGGATGTGAGCCTCCATGTTTCTTATGTCTTCATTTTGTAGGATAATGTTCTTGGATCTGTGAATAAATTGGAGATCTTTTCCTCCATTGATGAAACAAAAGATGTGTCATGATGTGATGTATTTGAAAAGTGTAGCGTTTTTCAATGTCATTGTGAAATGTGTTGTATCGAAAAGGTCCCCATTGTTGGTTTGTGAAATTTAATATAAGAGAGGACCTTCATTTTGAGTGCATATCATTGCAAATATGGTGTTAAAAAAGTAGGAATATGCATCTTTATAGTTTCAATAAATCATTCAATGTGTATGTATCTATTTGTATTGAAAGTATCTCACCATCATAAATGACATACCAAATAGGCTATTACATAATTCATAGTCTCCTAAAATGAGAAGAGAAAAAGAGTATGCATAAAACCCAAAGAGAGAGAATGCATGTACATGCACTTGTTCTCTCTAGGATTTGTATGAGAAGTGAGGATAAATTTCCCTCCTTATTATAGACCAATAAAAATAAGAGTATATTCCATTGTACGTTCTCTTAAGGAGAATAATAATAATAAGACTAATTGAGTACAACCAATGCATAAAAATATGTTAAGGAGGCCATATGGATCGTGTGATCCTTGTGTCATGTATTCTTATTAAAAAAATATAAACAATATACCCTCATAATTGTTTACAAAATAATTACTTGACTAATTAGGGATGACATCCTAATTGCTTACTCTAAGTTGGAAAAGTATATTGGGGTCTTATCTGACACAAAATTTTTTTGTGGAAACATATGATATTTATGAAAAGGACATCTTGCGAAGATAAGTGAAGAAGTATTGTGTCCTATTGTGATATGCAAACTTTCTATGAAAGCAATACATGGGAAGTTTTGTAAATCTATTTTGTGATTCGTGATTGAGCTAGAGATTGAAGATTAGGCAAGAAAGAAGTTACAACACCTATATTCCAAAAGTCTAATTACTTGTTTGGGAAATGAGCTCTTCTTGTAATTAGAAGGGCATGTTTGGCTTGTGGGCTCATCTTGCATCTACCATACTATAACTCCTAATAGGTTTCAAATATCCTAATAGGGATTCAAAGTCTCCTAATAGGGACTTTATATACTAAATTTTCTCATTGACTCCTAACAATGTCCACTCTCTAACAAGGAACATACATATCAATATATTATGTAGTGGGTATCATCCTCAGCAAGGTTTTTCCTTGGCTAGGGTTTCCCAAGTTAACAAAATATTGTTTTATGAGTTATCTTTGTGTATTTTTCCTATTACTATTCAACATTACTTTATTACTTTCTTATGTAAGGTTTAAAGTAATAAATAATATTAAGTTGGCAACTAAAGTTTGTAAATTATTGATTCACCCACCCTCCCCCTTAGTATTTCCTATTTCTAACAAGGTGAAGAGGAAAAAGTTGAACATATTATCTTTCAAATGTCTACCCTCACCTTTTAGGACAACTTAAAAATATTGGAAGAAGGATTTAGTATGACAGGTTTTATGTCACTCAAGTATTAAATCAAGAATCAAGAAGAGAGAAAGAATATTGAGGAAATACTTCTAGAAAAATTGGGTAAGTGGATATATTCACCTAATGAGCTTTGACATCAATTTCCTGGTGCTCTTTTAAATGCGGTCAAACCTAAGTTGGATGGTGTAATAAAATTGCTAAGGATATTGGTGAACAAACTTTTAGACAACTTATGTTGAGTCTCAGTGAAAAAGAGTTGAAGTAGTAAAATAGAATAAGAATAAACTCACACCCAAGTTTAACATGTGTATTATACTATTGAAAGATCTTGAATGTATGGTAAAGTCTACTACTACTACATTGAAGAACATCTATGGGCTACACAAGTATGGTGATTATGTTGTGCAGATTGATGATAAAGATGAGGAGGATGAAGATGTGGAAAAGGATAATGAAGATATCTATTATGATGAAGTTTATAACATGGACATAAATGATGCTAATGAGGAAGAAGAATAGGAACCTACTAGAGGAAGTCTTTAAGAAATCCAAAGTATTGAGCAATCTAACATAGAAAAGATTGCAATAGAAGTTATGACTTCTTTCCCTCATTCTCCAATCAAATCCTTAGTTCAATCAAGCTTAGAGAAGATTTCTACCCCATTTATTATGGTTACAACTAGATCATCTAGCACCCAAAAAATCTTTGGAGTTTCTCTGACAAGTATTTCAATGACTGAAGTGTCTAAAACTTCATCTACTAAAGAGCTAGCTTCAATCCCTGCTGCATCAAGATTAATTGAGTTGGAGCAAGGTATTCCTATTGTTAGTGTTATCTCTTTTATACCTAAATTTATTTATGTTAGAAATAGATAATACTGAGAGGAGGGGATGAATCAGTATTCTACAAAATTTTTCCCATACTAGAACATTGTTAATTAATTTATAACATGCATATGAAAGTAAAACAACAATGTTGAACAATAAATACAACCATGCACATAAAGAACTCATAATACCATTATTTTTTAACTAGGGAAACCCTAGCCAAGGGAAAACCCTTGTGGGGCTGATACACACAACCTGATTCACTAAACAATAGGATCATGCTAAGGATATTAACCCTATTTGGAGTCTATGTATTATATATAGTGTCTCAAGTCCTTGTTAGAGGAATAGATATTGTTAGAAGCCTCAACACTATTAGGAGTTGGTAGGACAATTACAATATATGCATGAAGAGCCCATTGGGCCCTCAAATGCAATTATACAATTCTATTCTTCAATGGATAGGTATACATACAATTATTTCTTACTATTGTAATGTGAACTTACTGTGATCATACATCAGATCTTGCATCACATAAAGTTCACATATCATTCAATCTCTTTATACAATAGTTTGCATCACTTACAACTTTCTCATTACATCACATTAACTGTGCAATATAAGATCTTTTCTTATATCTTGAATATTCATAAATTGATTCTTAGTTAGCTTCCATGTCTTCACACACTTGAATAATAAAAAATAACTTATGGATTATTATCCACATAGTTAGCTCATCATGACTTAGTAATTATTTATAACCAAAAAAGTTCCTTAAGCTATACAACTCAATTTGTTGGTATACTATGTTCTGCTCTATGAAATACATGCACTACTATTTTAATCATAACTCACATCATACTATCCATACATATCTATGCACCAAAAGAAATCACCATGAAACCATCATGAATTTTCCCTTAACTACACATAGCTAACTCTTAATGAGTTATCTATACACATAACATCTATTCTCTGTGCTATTACAAACTATCTAACACTAAATGCATAAATGAAATGTAGAATATATGTTACAATAAATGAAGACCATCAAGATATCTATCTAACCATAGTGCCAACAATCTGCCCCTTTGGCATTGATGGCAATATTTGCAGAAAATAGTTCAGTTGCAAAATGATTTCATACATAATAAAAAAATAAATAGAAGTAACTACACAAAAATTGGCTACAAATCATAAAATTTTATTCATGTTTTGATTTATCATTGCATTCCTTATCACTTCTTTACATGGATACAATAATATCCTCTCCCTTAAATTTACATTTACATCTATACACTTTTCCTTTACATAATACTCCTCCTTTGACATCGATGACAAAGGTGTAAAAACCTATATCCAAATATATTTTTTTCATCTTCTACTAATCAATTGGTCAATATGGATATACAATCTACAAAATCATGTCTCATCTTGTCATAGTCCTTCGAGTTCCCTTTAACTATATCTAATATGCTAATGATTGCACAATGTGCATAAGATGCCACTTCAACTATTTTCAAGTTAGTATAGGGAAACTTGTCATATGATGTCTTAGCTACAAGAAACTCCTCTAACTACTTTTGGAAAATGATAACTTTGGGTGATAAGTATTCTATGAGAATAGAGAATATCCTTAATACCTTTTCTTTTTCAAACTCAATACTTCTAATAGAATTGTGCATCTTTTCCATCTCAGTTTTAGAATCTTTAATTCTAACCTCTAGTTGCGACAATCTTGTAGTGAGTATATGAAGCTCACTCTTTTAGTCTTTGATCATTTCATCAAAATTTGATAGGTGACTATATGACATTGCACATTTTCCATACAACTTCTTAGCTTCATATAAGCTCCTTAATTCTTTTATGAACACATCTAATGTTTTCAAATCATTTTGAACATTTGTGCATACTATATCAAACAATGCTACACCATGTTTCACCTATTCTTGTGCCATGGCTACTTTAGCTAGAGTTATAAATTGCCCATCAAAGGTCTTCATCAACTCTTTTTCCTTTACCTATAAGTTTGGATTGGCTACAATTATGGAAACTATCTTCTACATTCATTCCAAGACATTAGGTAGAGTCTTCTCCAAAGACTTTATAGATTTTTTCTTCTAAAATAACCCACTTAAGGTGCTCATTAGTCATTTCTAATGTTCATCATTAGATGGAATTGATGTTGTTGTTGATCCTCTAGCTGTTGTTATTATAGAAGTTACTGTAGGCATAAGTGAAACTTCCTTTTTTATC
The DNA here is from genome assembly GCA_028749045.1 of Cupressus sempervirens. NCBI lineage: Eukaryota > Viridiplantae > Streptophyta > Pinopsida > Cupressales > Cupressaceae > Cupressus > Cupressus sempervirens. Next base: position 94,357,757 of record CM053790.1, read on the forward strand.
CTCTTCCTCAGCTTTCATCTTTTCTTCAATTTCTTTCCTTGCATCTTCTTCAGCTTTCTTTCTCTTTTCATCCTCGTCTTTCTTCATTTGTACTTCCTCTTATTACTTCCTCTTTTGTTCTTCCTCCTTTTCTTCTTTATTTTTCTTCTTTCTTCTTCTTCTCCTCTTCTTCTTTCCTTCTCTTTTCCTCTTCTTTTTTCCTTTTTGTCTTCTTCTTCTTCTTCTTTTCTTTTGTTTTCCTCTTCTTCTATTTTATTTTCCTCTTCTTCTTTGTTTTTCTTTTCCTCTTCTTCTCTCCCTTTCTCTTACTCGTTTTTCTATTTCTTCAAGTTTCTTCTTCCTCATCATCATCAAAGCTAGTGTATGCAATGACATTGCAAACAATATTTGGTCCATAGCATACAAAAGGATTCTCCTTTGTGTCTACAATTATGTGTATTATCCACTTGTATGGATACAATACCTAGAACAATGTGAGGTGGGGAAAGTGCCTTTTGGTGTCCTCTACTACTTCCTCTTCACTAGAAGGCATACTTTCCTATACATATACTAGAATATCAACTTTAGGCTATACACTTACCTTTGGTACTAAGGACGTGTATTTCACTATTCCCTCCTCTGTTTATTTTCTAACTTCCTCATAATTGCCTCCAATCACAAGAATTTATCTTCTTTTGTTCCTTGGCAAGGGTTCAATAACCTTCAAAACTTAAAGTCAATATCGCACAGTTTATTTATTGTTGTGATCCTCATATTTAGATCATCTTCTAACACTCTCTACTTCTGATTAATTAACCTATTATATAGGTCTTTAGGTATCTTATTCTATATATTCTTAAACTTCTTGTTTCTCAAATTCATATTTCTTATAATAGCATTCTCTAACTTCCTTTTATCCATATTACTATACATACTATACAATTTATTCAATTGTACAAAATTATCATCATTTATTATCTACATCTTAGATTCTCTAACACTGGTTTCCTAACTCTTTTTCCAACTATTGTTATGGTTTCCTAGACATCTTGTTGAACTAGTTTATATCAAGGTTCATCATCATAACTCTCTAAGCTACTTGCTTGTAATGTCTTTCTCCTCTTTCCTAGTCCACTAGTGGTGTTTTTGACCCTTTTCTTGTCTTTTGGTGTAGGTTCTTGCTTAACCTTTAGCAATCTTCCAAACTTTCTCTACACAACAAGTGCTTCCGCCTCTATCTACCTCCTAGGTTGTTCATACCTTGTTCTTACTAGTTGTACTTGTACTACAACTGCATACAATGTAATAGGGGCTTTAATACAAGGTTATGCAATTGTCACAGCTTTTGAAGGTCTTGCAGTAGCAATGGGAATTGCTGCCTACACTTTAGTCTATCCATTGGCTTTCATCTCCAGTGCAATACCTTTTATCTCATTAAATTATTTCCCAATCAAACAAGATTCCTTAATAATGGAATCTATCTCTTTTTCTACCTTTTCCTTAGTTCCTTTACTATGTAGTTTAGATTGAGCTATTATTGATCTCTCATCATAAGTTCACCATCTAAGGCACTTTGTGTCCTTCTTATATTCAACTATAATATGTGCATACCCTTCTATGAGCTATGTTCTCATCTCATATCTGATAGGCTCTACAAATTTGACACTAGGAATTACTACTTCCATGCACGTGTTGTCTATTTCCACCATGAAGCATATCTTTTCCTTGTACTTCTCTACCATAAAGGGAGGTCTTCTATACCTTAGTTTCATTTTAGACTCAAAACTCTTCATCATTCCTGACATTCTCTTGTTTTGATCTATAGTATTATGTCACAAATTTCATTGTGTGCTCTAATGAGGCCAAATATTGCCTTTATTTCATGATAGTTTTAAACACTTTGTTGATACTCTATTTTATTTCTACCAAAACATTTATGGACCTATGTTTACCGAACCTATGATAAACCTATGGGTAGAAACTATGTCATCTTTTGCTAATATTATATATATTATGCAATATTTCATATAGTTATCAAAATGTGTGTTCTTATATTTAAATTTAATTTGATAAATATTTATTTTCAAACATGTTTCTATATTGTAACTAACTTGTTAATGAAAACTAAAAGATGATTGGCAGAATTCAAAAGTTGAGTGTCAACAACATTCAAGAAGAAGAGAATGCTAAGGAGTAGCCACGGTGCAAGAAAGTTATAACAGTTCCAAAAACATGATAAGCAGGAGCTATGAAGACTTGTTGCCTTCTTTGCATTTATTCCTATGGTGAGCGGATGTTTAGACTTTATTATTCCCAACTTAAGCCATTATTTATTCTTCCCACCTTGAGTTGTTATTTTCCTTCTTTCTCTCTTGTAGATTTAACGCTAGGTCATTTACTTTTTTGTGATGGAATAAGTGTTGATCCCCTATATATAGGAATCAATCCAAGTGTGTTAGTTTAGCTAGTTAGAAGAAAGAGTTTATGAGAATAGACTATTAACTTTTATAGTAAAGTTGTGTTTTTATAGTTTTGTTTTATGTAATGAATTTCTAAAATATAACGAAATAGTTTTTGGCTTCTATTTTGTGTTAGTAGTTTAGTGAAGCCAACCAAGGGGGCCCACTTGGAAGGTTGATGGATTAGGATAGAATAGATTATTTCCAAGTATTCTCAGTATCATAAGTAGAAGCTATAAGTTCCTTTTTGTAGCATTGCACATTGTGAATGTTCCTATAGCATATGTGAGAATAGTTATAGTGGATGAACCAATTTGGAATATTTGTTAGCCTTTCATTTTATTTAGAGTATTCATAGAGTTAAATGTGTTAGTTTCCTGCAGCAATAGTGCAAGTTCTTTTCCTTGCATTTTACTTTCCTGTAGCATAAGCTTAGTGACTTATTAAGAGACCTAGTGCACATATTTTGCCAACCATTTCAAGTATACATCTCTAGGTTGACAAGATTAAATGCACCTCATAGTGGGAAAAATAGTCCTTAGTTTGAATATATTATTCCTAAGCATGGCCTAGAGCATGACTATGATACACCTATTGCAAGGTGGACCATTTTTGGTACTGTTGTTGGGGATGGTGTCAAGCTATGAGCATTTTTGAGTCACTATTCTTAGATAATGTCTCTTTAGAAATTTCTAGTTTTGGAGCTTCTTTTACCAATGTGAAAAGTTTAATTGTATGCATCAAAGAGGAAGATGACGAGATGAATATGGAAAATTTATTCCACAAGAATATATTAATTTGAATGAAGAAATTGAAGAAGAAGAAGTTGAGTTACCTTTTGAAGACACAAGCCCTATTTTTCCCATAGCATCATCATCAAGAGCTGAACCAAATACTCTTTAGAAATTTCTAGTTTTGAAGCTTCTTTCACTAGTGTGAAAAGTTTAATTGCATGCATCAAAGAGGAAGATGACAAGATGAATATGGTAGATTTCTTCCATGGGAGTCTATTAATTTGAATGAAGGAATTGAAGAAGAAGAAGTTGAGTTACCTGTTGAAGACACAAGCTTTATTTTTCCCATAGCATCATCATTAAGAGCTAAACCAATAGATAAAAGTGGTCTTCAAACTTTTACTAAAGTTTTGGTCAGTTTTCTTGATAACACTTCTTTGAATGCACTAGTTTTTAATCATCTAGTACCCAATGTCCCTTTCCAGTAGCAACCTCATAATCTAATACCTCCAATCATGGCACAACCTACTTTTCCATTTCCTCTCCCAAGCATTGTAAATATTGATAATCTCAAGAATATACCTACAACTACCCTTCCAAAGTTCTATGTCCTTGCAACCGAAGATCCTGATACTTTCTTGTTTGAATTTGACATACATTATCATAGTTTTGACTAAAACACTAATGTGCATAAGCTTAAATTGTTTCTAGAAACATTGAAAGAATCAACTTCATGATGGTTCATGGGCTTAGGAGCCAATGCAGCAAGAAGTTGGGATGAAATGAAAACTCTATTTTTGGATAAGTACAAAGAGTATTGCAAAGCATCTAGTTCATGAAAAGATGATGTCTGCAGGATATCTCAAAAGGAGGAAGAAACATTGCAAGACTATGTTTTACATTTCTTATATAAACTATCGAAGAACCCTCAGCATGTGTTGTCCAAGGATTCACAAAAGCTATTCTTTCTAAGAGGTGTGAATGATGACTATTTAGAAGCACTAGACCTGATGACTAGTGGTGATTATATCAAGAGTCTTGGTAAGACCTCAAGAAGATCTTTTAGAACTACTCAGGGTCAACCATGAAGAAAGCCCGAGGACCTCGTTCTACAGTCACTAAAGGAATCAACCAAGGCATTTCAAAGCTCAAGATATCTAACCTATTGTTAGATTTCAAACAAGGCATCATCAACAATGTCACTACACATCTTGACATAATGACTACAAAGAAGAAGTATGAAAAAGCCAAGCTACAACTAGCTAAATATTGTCCTCATTATTAGAAGAAAAAGAAGGATTTCCAATGTAAACTAGTTGCAAGCATGCAGCATCTTCCAACTGAGTATGTCAAGATAGATAGAGATGATGAGAAAGCATTCTTTGTTGCTCAACACCAACCATGGGCTCAATGTCAAGGTATTCCTTAGGACCCTTTCCAAAATACAAATTCATATGGTAATCAATGGTAAAATTGTAATCTCCAAGGTCCTCCACACTATCAACCTAATTGGAACAATGCTGGGCAAAACAACCAACAATAATCCCAATCGCCTCAGAATTCCCAACCACCTTGGCTAAACCAACATAGTAACCAATGGAAAAACCAATAGAACTACTAGTAGAACCAATAGAATCAATGGCAACAACCCTAAGGGAATTGGAATTTTATGAACCAATGGAGGGGATCTCAACAATGACCTAACCAAAATATTGGTAATCCATAATTACCACCTCCAGTTCAACAACATGTTCTAATGCCACCACCTACAAATCCAGGACCTCAAATGTAGACATAGTTATCTACACAACCTCAGCCAAACCTAAATAGACAATAGCCATAGTAGCCCATGTATCATGCTAATGCTCAGCATTATCCTACTTATGCTTTGGGTGTTGCAGATATACATCTGAGATCTAGTACAACTTTACTAGTGCCTAAACTACCTCTTATAACTAAAATACCAAACTTTTTTGTAGCCTCAAAACCCTTACTTGCTGAAACAATTGACCCAACCAATGTTACCATGTCAACCCAAGCTCAACCAGCAGTGAAACCTCCTTTTCTAAAAAAGCTTATACAAAAGAAACTTGAACAAATAGAGGAACAACCTTTTAATATTATTGATCAGCTGAAAAATATACATGTCTAAATACCCCTGCTTCAAACCATTAAGGATGTTCTAGTTTATGGAAATTCCATTAGAGAAGCTTTCCTAAAGAAGCCTAGAAGGAAGAAAAAAGACCCCACCATAGTCCATGTTGTGGGACAATTGGCTGACATCATATTAGGGAAATTGATCACACCAAAATATTCTAATCCAAGAAGAGTCTAGTAGTGAATGTTAGTGTAAATGGTTAGTTTGTTAAAAATGCTTTAATAGATCTTGGAGCTGCTATAATTGTCATGACCAAGGATACTATGAAGAAGTTGAAAATAGAAGGACTAAAGGTTACACCAACATTTTTGCAACTTGCAGATAGTTCTACTATCACCCCTAAGGGGATGATAGAAAACATAGTTGTAACCTTCGATTCTCTACAATATCCTACAAAATTCATGATTTTAGCCCACAAAGTTAATCTATCTAGCTACCTTTTCATCCTAGGTCAACCATGGTTAGTCACAACTGATGCAAATATAAGTTGTAGATTAGGGAATATGACCATATCAAATGGCCAAGCAACAAACAAATTATACTCTTCAACCCAACCATTACTAGATTTGAGCACATCTATTTGGATAGATTTAGGGGATGAAGAAGAAGAGTTAAATTCTATAGTATATCTCATGGTGTTACATAGATAGTCTTTTTTGAAACTACAAGAGGAAGATTAAATACTTTAGAGTATCCTCACTAATAGTTGTGTGGTAGAAAAAGATGTATCTGAAAGTTCTATGTTGGAATTAATCACATATGAGGAATGTGATAAGAATTGTACTTTTCTCAAAGAACCTAATATTCTTTATCCACTCTTACAATTTGAATTAGAAGAAAGTCTAATCTCTAAAGCTACTATGATAGAGTCCACCAGTATTGTTGAACTGACTCAAGGACATAATCTCCATATTAATCCCAAATTTACACCCACACAGATGGAACAATTAAAAGAATTGCTTCAAAGTCATGAAAAGGTTGAGTCCTACATTATGCACCCATAGGATATACATCAATTAAGGCTACCTACCACTCCATCAACCCCAAAGAAGGATAAATCTAGGCCTTAGAGAAATAGTTAAAACTGAATTGCAAAAATTGCTTGATGCTAGTTTTATTTATCCTATATCAGATAGTAGATGGGTGTCACCCCTAGCCATAGTACTTAAGAAAGGAGGAAAATGGAGAATTTGTGTAGATTAAAAATAATTTAACAAGGCCACCAAAAGGGATCACTTTCCTTTAGCATTTATAGACCAAGTTCTAGACACTCTAGCTAGAAAGAAGTTTTTTTTTCTAAATGGGTATAGTGGTTATAGCCAAATCAATATTGCACTTGAAGATCAAGGAAAAAACAAATTTACATGTCCATGGGATACTTTTGCATACTTTGTTTTACCATTTGGTCTATGTAATTCTCCTAAATCATTCCAATGAGTAGCTAATAGCATCTTTTCTGATCTATCACATAATTGTATGGAAATATACATGGATGACTTCACAACATTTGGAGTCACTTTTGAGGAAGCAATGGTGAATCTTGAAAATGTTTTGGTAAGGTGTCAAAAAAATAATTTGGAACTTAATAATGAAAAGTGTTTCATGCTCATGCAGGAAGGTGTGGTACTTGGTCATTTCATATCAATTGCAGGAATACAAGTGGATCTAGCCAAGATAGAGGTAATTCAAACATTGCCCATACCTACAAAATAAAAAGATGTAAGATCTTTTCTAGGTCATGTTGGATATCATAGATGTTTCATAAAATATTTCAGAAAAATAGCTAGTCCCTTATATAAGTTACTCACAAAAGAAGCTAAATTTAGTCGGACCCCCAAATGTGATGAAGCCTTCCTACAACTTAAGCAACTTTTGACTACAGCCCCAATTTTACAAGGTCCTTATTGGAATTTACCTTTTCACATATATAGATGCCTCTAATTATACAATAGGTGTATTCCTAGCATAGTAATCCTAAAATCTTGAAAATGTAATCTATTATATTAGCAAGAGCCTTCATGGACCAAAATTAAACTACACAGTGATAGAAAAAGAATTGCTAGGTGTAGTTTATTCCATAAACAAATTTTGGCATTACATCATTAGTTATTCCATATTTGTTCATACTAATCATGTATCAATTAAATATCTCATGAATAAACTTGCTATAATTAGTAGATTAGCAAGATGGTTACTATTGTTGCAAGAATTTGATATAACTATTGTTGATAAGCTTGGAAAAGTCAATGTTGTAGCTGATTATTTATCAAGAATCTATCATGATGATACTGACACTACTTTTGTAGATGATGCATTTCTGGATGAGCATTTATTTCATATTGCTATGCTATTCATACTCCATGGTATGCAGATATTGCTAACTACATTGTAGCCAATAAAATACCAAAACATTTTTGTCACTAGGAAAAGAAGTTACTTGTAGAGATAAGCTTTTGTATATCCTAGATAGATAATGTCTTTTTCTACACTACACCTAATTAAGTTATGAGAAGATGTGTGTGAGAGAATGAGATATATGATATTCTACATGCATTTCATAATGAACCATGCAGACGACACTTTGCAACAAAAAGAATAGCCTTCAACATCTTGACAACTAGTTATTATTGGCCTACACTTCATAAAGATGGAGCCAACTATACAAGAAAGTTTAACAAGTATCAAAGGATGGGCTGACCAACAAGAATAGATGAAATGTCTCTTAATCCTTAGATGGTGTTAACTCCATTTGACAAATGGGATAGGGACTTCATTGGTCCAATTGATCCTCCATCTAATGAGAAATCATGTATTCTTGTGTGCATTGATTACCTAACAAAATGAGTTGAAGTAAAAGCCATATAGCATGCTCATGATGAAAAAGTTGTTGAATTTCTGTATGAAGAAATTTTTACTTACTATGGTGTACCCAAATAGCTAGTCATTGACCAGGGTGCGCAAGTTACCTCTATTATAATCTTAGAGTTGATGAAACAATATAACATTAGGGACCAAAAATCTAGTCCTTATCACCCTCAAGCTAATGGACAAGAAGAGGTCACAAACCATGAATTGGAGAACATCCTAACAAAAACAATTCATTTGCATTGTCAAGATTGGACTAGTAGATCACAAGAAGCTATTTGGGCTTATAGAATAACCTATGCTACTACTACAGGATTCAAACCATTTGAGCTCCTGTATGGAAAGGTAGAAATGCTTCCAATAGAATTTGAACATAAAATTCTAAGGACAACATTAGCATTGGATGTTGAACTTCCTATAGCACAAAGAGAACATCTTCTACATATCAATTCTCTAGATGAAATGTGCAGAGCTACTTTGTAATGCACTAAACTGATTCAAAAACAAAGGAAATAGTGGCATGACTCTCATATTATTAGTAAACAATTTCAAGTTGATGACTGGGATGATTGTAGATTTAAAGATATGTTAGGAAAGCTATAGAAAAGATGGATGAGATTATATGAAATTATTCATGTCTTTGATAATGGATTTTTTCAACTAACTACCATTGATCTAGTACCTTTCAAATTATTAGTCAATGGTCACAGACTCAAATTATATAAATAGCCCCAAACCAAAGAGGACTTCATGCAACAATTTCATTAGCCAAATTTAAATATACATCAGGTAACTCTTCTTACATGTGAAGGTGTCAGCCTTCTGATTACCACTCTTCAACATTAGTTTCTTTATGCATGCTCATAATAAAGACTTTATGTTCACAAAAAGTTCAATTTTTCATTCACTTTTTCCTTCCATCCCATCTCTTCACCTTCCACCCATCCACCTCATCTCATTTCTTTATCTTCCATCCACCCACTTTTCATGTCATCAATTTCTTATGTTTTCAATAATTCCCATGAGATGCTAACAAATGCTACCAACGCTGATATTACTTTGGCCACCTTTTCTTTTTTGGTACGTGTGATGATCAGTTGATAGGTATAACATTTTCAAATTATTATTCACTTATAGTCCATAGATTTCATTAATTATATATAATACTGCATAATTTATATGATGACGACATTATGCCAGTCCCTTACATATACTAGGTCTAAAAAGTGTGGACACTTGTCCATATTTAGCAAGGGGTAGGGAAGGTCACTAATATCCAATGGCATTTCTGTTTATCCATTAAGGTTTTTCAAAATCTTTGTATTTCCTTCACTAATGAAGTTTAATTTCCATAAGTACACAAGTGAGGTGTTTTACCCCTTTTTTTTGAATGATTTTCTATGTCAAGCTATGATATGACTTATGTTTAAATTTTATGTGATCTGAACTCAATTTTTAGACGATTCTCACACATATTCATATTTACCTTCATTTAAGCTATATTATTGTGTATAAGAATTTGGTTTGACATTAATTGCGAGATAAAACATAGAAGTGTGAGTTGAATCTATAAAATAATGAAGTAGCTTGAATTCAAAAGGGGGAAAATAGAGCAAGTAGAGAAAGTGTTAAGAAAATGGGTGGGCAGTTACAAAGGAGAGAACTAGTGGAACATACTATGTTGCTCTTAGACATAGAAGCCATGAGAAAGTTTAATGCATGTGGATGGCTAGGGTATTTCTTAAGTTTGACTACATATGATGAAGTGGAAACTATAGAATTCACAAGGACATTTGATGACGGTGAAGCTTCCATTTGGGGTTTAATAGTGATTGCAATAGAGAAATGCATTGCTGAAGTAACTAGGTTGCTTGTAGTTGGAGAACATTACCCCAGCACACATGATGCAAGGTCAGCAAGAGCTCAATTTACTAGATTAACTAATCCTCAAATGGACATTACAAAGCAAGGTCGTAGGAGAATGTCATTTCCATTTCCATACAAGGAATTAGCCATACATATTATTAGGTATTTTACATGCAAAGGTATATTCTCATACTTGCATGCACATAATTTCAAATTACTTAGTTGTGTATGGCATAATCTTGTAGTAAACATTCCAAATTTCTTGTATAATATGCTCTATATTAGTGCAAAAGAAACTTAGAAAGAAAAAGATAATTTTGTTACCCATCATGCCCTTATTAAATTACTAATAGATAGGTTACTTAAAGATTTGTCTCCCATGACATGGGATGAATTTGTGCAAGCCAAAACTCTGCAACCCCAAGCTACCCCTAGTGAATAGCCTAGTAGGAAAATGTCCCCACCAATGAGCCTACTAAACAAAATACCCAAGAGGTAGAAGCTAAAGATATCAAAGAAAATGTGCAAGAAGCTATCCCTATTCAAGAAATTGTGCCTTCACCTATCCAAGAAACCTTGAAACCTACTTCTAGCATAGCCAAGAGGAAACAAAAATTGCAAGAAGAAATCACTGTTTAGGAAAAAGAAGAGTTGAACCCTACAATTGTGAGAAAAAAGAGAACAAAGAAAAGTCTTGTAGTAACTACTCCTACAATAGAGACACCCAAAGGGAAAAGTAGGTAAAAGGTTGTGATCCAAGAAGAAACCCCTATAAGGAGAAGCCCTAGGATGAGAGGGAAAGTTTATAAGGAGTTGACTTTTTCCAAAATATCTACTAAGGAATCCCCTATGCAAATTATCTCTAATCACTCTCCTCCCCATCCTAAGATTACAAAGAATCCTTAAAATCCTACTAATGAATGTAGGGATGAAATCAAAGAAAATATAGATGATACCCCAACAGACCAACCAAGTACTTCAAGCCATAGGGATGAAATAGTTCCTAAATATGTTGATCCAAAAACTACCCTTAGTTATTGATAAATCAACATGGATTACTAGTTTTTTAGAACATTTACAGAAGGAACAAAGAAAGAGGAAAATAAATTTTGAAGAAGACAATAGTTCTATCACACTACAGAAACTCCTCTTTTAGCTGTATGAATAACATTTTTTTGTTGAGAGCTTGTGGAAAGAAGAGAAGAAAAAGATGAATAAAATCATAGCATCTCAAGCTAAAGAAATTCAAATTTAAAGCAACAATTAGCAAGTCAAAAGCTATGAATGGATCATGCCCTCAAGTTGGCTGATGAAGCCCTTGCTTGTTGACCATTGCCAAGAGTTTATGCTCTTTTTTTGAAAAACAATTTCTTTTGTTTCAATTAATGTTAACTCTTAATAATATTAATGTGTAGTTCAAATTAGCACAAGAATTTTATGGACTATATTAGCCACTTACACACTAGCAGCATAATTTACTTTGTAAATTATATGTTCATAATTTTGTTATCCCTTCAAAGAATCAATGGAATCCCTTGCTCTACACAGGGGACATACATTTTAGAGCCCTTATGTCTTGGATGTCCAATGAAGAAAACTATGACAGGTAGGTAAACAATTACAGGGATGAGGACAGGTTAAAACCCTTGCCTTTAAGAGTTGAGAGTAGCAAGCTAAATGAAGTTCTCAAGGATTAGTTCACATTAACTTATGGAAAGAAGAATCTAAAAGTAAGGGATAGGATCCTTTCTGCAAGAGCTAAGGTTTATGCTAATTACGAGAATTTTCACTATTTTTCTTTCCAAAGAGCTATGACTAGTGCTAGGAGTAAATGGGTCAGATTTCTTGAATCTCTTAAAAAGTCAAAACCACATAGTCCCATCAACTTGGAGGTAACACTTCACAAGGTTTAAAAATATTTAGAGTGAGGGAAGCAAGCCAGACTAGAACTATGGTTTCTCCTAATCATTTAGCCTCCAATGCTCCTGTGGCCTTTATATGACATTAATGCTGATAGACTTGACAAGCTACAGAAAGATCATAGAAGAAAAGTGTGGGAGAGAACAAGAGGATTTTACTATACCTTCAAGAGCAATAGGAAAGGAAGGACCGAGATTGGAGAATTCATGTCATTAACAAGGAAGTTCCATGCTTGAGGACAATCATTAGTTTAGTAGGGGGTAGATGATGAGGCCAAATATTGCCTTTATTTCATGATAGTTTTAAACACTTTTTTGATACTCTATTTTATTTCTAACAAAACATTTGTGGACCTATGTTTATCGAACCTATGATAAACCTATGGGTAGAAACTATGCCATCTTTTGCTAGTATTATATATATTATGTAGTATTTCATATAGTTATCAAAATGTGTGTTCTTATACTTGAATTTAATTTGATAAATTTTTATTTGTAAAAATGTTTCTATATTGTAACTAACCTATTAATGAAGACTGAAAGATGTAGAAGAATTCAAAAGATGAGCATCAATAGCATTGAAGGAGATGAGAATGCTAAAGAGAAGCCATAGTGGAGGAAATTTGTAATGGTTCTGGAAGATACAACAGTGAGTAAGGAGGAGATATGAAGACATATTGCCTTCTCTACATTTATTCCTATGGTGAGTGGATGTTTAGACTTTATTACTCCCACCTTAAGCCATTATTTCTTCTTCCCATCTTGAGTTGTTATTTTCCTTCTTTATCTCCTATAGATTTAAAGCTAGGTCACTTACTTTTTTGTTATGGAATAATTGTTGATCTCCTATATATAGGAATTGAACCAAGTGTGATAGCTTAGCTAGTTAGAAGAAAGAGTTTATGAGAATAGACTATTAACTTTTACAGTGAAGTTGTGTTTTTACAGTTCTTTATTATCTAATGAATTTCTAAAATATAATGATCTTCTATTTTGCACTAGTAGTTTACTAAAGCTAACCAAGGGGGCCACACATGGAAGGTGGATTAGATTAGGATAGAATAGATTTATTTCCAAGCATTCTTAGTATCATAAGTAGAAATTGTAAGTTCCTTCCTATAGCATCGCACATCATGAATCTTCCTATAGCATATGTGAGAATAGTTATAGTGGATGAACCAAGTTGGAATATTTGTTAGCCTTTTATTGTACTTCTAATATTTGTAGAGTTAAGTGTGCTAGTTTCCTATGGAAATAGTGTAGATTCTTTTCCTTGCATTTTACTTTCTTGGAGCATAAGATTAGTGACTCATTAAGAGACCTAGTGCACATATTGTGCCAACCATTTCAAGTATACGTCCTTGGGTTGACAAGATTAAATGCACCTCATAGTGGGAAAAATAGTCCTTAGTTTAAATATATTATTCCTAAGCATGGCCTAGAGCATGACTATGATACAACTATTGTGAGTTGGACCATGCTCATTGCTATCCTAAATTATCAATTCAAGAAACTTCCTTGTAGCATAGAAAAATAAATGAGTGAATAGGGAGTCAAATCTAAAAATTGTGCTCTTACTTTTCTTAATCTTTTCAATGTTATCCAATAGGTTCAATTTGATAATCTCACATATGTTAAACTTTCTTCCTTCAACTACCATTACATAAGCTACATATAGAAATCTAGTTGGTACTAAGTCAATCCTTGATCCATGGTTCTAGTTGTACCCTACTATCCTTGTTAATAACCTTACTCCTCTATCTTGAATGGGATCAACCTTCATGTTTCTTTTATCAAATTTTTTCTTTAGGTTTGTCTCAACCATCTTTCTGTCATTCTTCTCATTAATAGGATTGAAACTTTCATTACATAGTCTTCTGACCTTGTGAATTAGGTCATTATCAATATGTGAGGCCTCACCCCGATCCATCCTAACACCGATGATACATTGTTATTTTGATACTCATGTTGACATGCCAAAACATTATTGGATACATTGAACATTGTTATTCTATTTTGTGATGTGTGATGCTTACTTCAGTTATTTGATTTTGCCATTTAATGCTTATAAATATGTATAATGATGAAAGAAAATGTATGCAATGCTAACACATTTGGTTATGCAAGTCAAAAGGTTAGAAATATGAGTAGAATTAGATAAACAACTATTTATTAAGAAATGGATGCTTTAATTTATATAATCCCTCTAATATGTAATTCACATTATGCATATGGTTTTGGACCTACTGATGTGTGCAATGAGTATGCAGGAAAATTAGCCGAGACAACTCAACGAAACAGTGGAGCTAAACTACTTGTTAATTTTGCGCTAACCTTATATTGTAATTCTTTAAAGGTTGTAATTTGATCTTGCTATTCTCCTAACTTTTAATTGTTCCTAATAAGCCTTTAAAGGCTTAGAAACATTAAATTTAAGCACCCCTATGGATAAGGGTATGGGTGGAGGTACTTTCCAACCCTTTAGCCTCCTAGGTTGACACTTAGGGTCTCTTAAAAACCCTATTATAGGCTGATTTCGAAAATGGGGGTTGCTCTTTACTTGGGTTAGTGAAACCAAACCTCCATCTTGAGTTACTTGAAGCTTTGTGGAGTTAAGGACCATACTTAGAGGCATTTTTGGGGGGTTTAGTTTTTGTCACCCAATCCTCTAGTTTTGGAGGAAGTTTTGAAGATTGAAGGAAGAAAAAGGGGAAGCTCTTCTCAAACCACCATTGACATAACTCTTTTATGAAGGTAGGAGATCTTCACTCCATGAATGGTTCTTTATGTGTGTTCATGTTTTGAATCTTGCTTGAATCATGTTGGAGACATTATGTAAGGTTGAATTCTTGTTGTGTGTTGGGGTGGATTGGGAGGGATTTTATCTTGTTTTCTTTTGATGTTATTCATATGCCTTCTTGGTGTGTTGATTGTTTTTGAGATATTTTCATGGGGATGTATTTGGCAACACTCACCCTTGGATAGGGAAGAAGTGGCCATGCTTGGGGAAAGGGCATTAGTTGGACCTCAATAGTGTAGAGTCTCCTCTCATGGAGAGAGGAGGGAGAAAGGGTAGGGTGTATGGGCCCCTACTTGTCATCCCATACCTTGTTGTTATTGAGAACTCTTGAATGTGGAAAAGAATGAAAATCCTTGTGGATATAGCCCCGAAAGGGCCTTGAGAAAGAATGGAAATTCTTGAAGTTTTAAGCCCCGAAAGGGCTAAGTGAAGGTATGGTGATTGACTTCTCCTATTTGTAAAATTCACCTTTCCCCTATATTGGTTCATTGTTGAACCTATTGTGCAACCGGGTGGGAATGCATGTTTAATTTTCTTATCTCCTTGTGTTGTTATCTCCATGTTGGTTCTTGTCTCTTCCATGTTTACCCTTGATGCAATAAAGACATTTGATAAAAGTTCTTTTGTGGAATCCTTGAAGAAAATTCCATGAATTGTAATATTATGTAAATTGTAATCGAAATTGATGTAGTGGCAAAGACATCGGGTTTTCTTACTGGTTCTTTCCCGATGGAGCCTTGAACCAGGATGAATAATATAGAAAGAAATTGATCATGAATACCTCCTTGTATTGATCTTATGTGGTTTCAAATTTTGCATATGTTGTGAGAAAATAGATTGATAGATATTGACACTAAATTATAAAGCTCCAAGTTCCAATTATGTTATTACAATGCAAATTGAGATGTTGACGTTGCAATATATGGTTAAGTAATTAGATGAATTAGAAATCCTACTTTTCAATCAAAAAGTTAACACCTTCATTGCTAAGTTTCATTTTGAATATAATCAATTTAAGTAGAGATCATGTATTTCTTTAATTCAGAAAGGAAGGAAGATTCACCTTGTGGCATAATGAACAAATAAGACATAATCTATTTGATGTAAGTCAAGTTATATCCCTTTGCACTCTTAAGATAAAAATGAATTTATAGTAAAGAAAATATTATGCCAATACTTAGTGAAAATTGGTTTCTAACAAAATGTGCACCTCCAGGCCTAAAAGACCTCTCTAGAAAATGTATGGGAAAGTTTTATTTCCCACTTCCTTGTGACAGAGGATATTCTATCAAATATTCCCCCTTGCCATTAAAATTAAAATCATTTTTACTTCATTTAATAGTATAACTTTAATAAGTTTGAATATAAAGCATCTATAATTATATATGTTAATACTTTAAAAATTCATTCTCAACTATAAAACTTTTTACATTAACTCCTAGAACCTAGGAGGCAAGGCTCTAAACTAGACCCTATATCTATCTTTGGTTATATAATCAAACTATTTCCAATCACCCCACTTTAATATTAATTTTCTTCTACACCTTCTCCTTAGCCATATCAATGCTAGGCGTGGACGTAATCACCACCTGCATTATACCCAAGTCACTTACTGGCTAGGTCGCATGATAGGGAGGCAAGGTTAGTGTTTTTTTTTTTTTAAATAACAATAAATAATATGTTAGGCTGCCACCTTTCCCCAAGCACAGACTTCACCCCACACACACACGCAAGACTTAATGAGAAGGGTGGGGAATAGGTTTGTGTACCACAGACTTAGGGCAGCATGGGCACAGTTTTGCATACCGCAAACCTAGGGTAGGGCATGCCATTGGGGTGTGGGAAAATGTGGGTAGATAGGCCACTTGGCCTATGAAAGGGGGGAGGGGAATAGGTGTAGGTAATTTAGGTGGTAGGATGTTTAGGATAGTATTATACTAGTTTAGTTATATTAATGAACTTTCTAAATTTTAAAGTAATTAGATTTAGTTAAAATTTTAAATTAGTAATAGTCATGTTTAATTAGTAATTAGGTTAGTTGTGTGAATGGACTTCTAGATTTTAGTTAGTTAAGTTGTGGTTTCTTATGAAGTTTAGCTAGGATAGTTTTAAATTTATTTGAGTTAAATTTAATTGTTAATTTGTTAGTGTAGTGCTAGATCATGTTAATTTAAATATTTAATTTATGTTAATTTATATTAATAAGTCAAAGTGCGTTCTAATTAATATTTATGTTTAGTTAGTTGAAATGTAAGTTAATTTTTAAATGAGGAATTGTGGTTACTATTCCTTGATCGATAGTATGCTAAGCTAGGGTATTAGAAGTCTAGATAAACTATAGATTTTTTATTCTTTTTGTAATTAAAGATGACATTAATCGATAAACTAAATTGTGATTTGATGGCAATAGGAGGAAATTTATTGATGTAAGAAATGATATTAATATTAAATTAGTTTTTTTTTTTTAAATTTTTAACTTAGAAAACTGAATATAGTAATTTAAACAAAATTGATGTCTCATTAATTAGTTTTATTCTTTTATGAGCTTCATAGATTAATTTTAATATGGACTTAAATTGTGATAATTTGAATAAAGCTTAAATTAAAATATGGATTCATTGAACATAGGCACCAACCCTAATAGTGAACATTAAATTAATTAATTAGATCGATATGAGAACGAAGGAAGTAAAGTCAAAATTTTAAATGTAGAAAGTAAAATCATTAACATTGTTATCTCCTTGGTATGTACAGTAAAGGTTAGTTGGATTTTAGTTTAAAATTAAAAAAAGGTAATCTGAATGAAGTTGAAGGAAGTTAAATCATGACATTAAGCCTAAGGCAATGGATTATAGATGTAATGCCAATCAAGTTATTCATTTAGTAGTAAGGGCCTAGTTAATTAGAACATCCTTAAGGTGATAACAATTGATCACGATTAGTTCCATTATAGTTAAACCCTAAAGCTTTTTCGACAATGTTGTCTGGCTTAATCTTAGTTAATCCCAAGAATATTTGTCAACCCCATTATCTTTATTAGTCAAAAAAAAAAAAATTGTGTCTGTGTTTTTGTCCTTACCTTTTTGGGCATGACACAATAACAATCTATGCATCACCTAACCAGAAGATATCATTTTCTATGCTATTCAAAATGGTTTGGGTCCAATCATGATTATCAAACTTTGTATGAAACATATACTTCACTAGATTTAATCCTTTCAAGAGTGCATACTTAGACTTCAAGGACAAGTCATTGTTGCACATGACTCCTAAGTGTTGATGAATTTCATTAGCACCAATGCTCTCAATTTTACAATGAATGTAACTTCTGATATCCTTGACATGAAACACATTTTAGTTAGAAACAAGCATTACTAAGGGGGGAGGGGGTGAATCAATAATCTACAAACTTTAGTCACCAACTAGATATTATTTCTTACTTTAAACCATGCATAACAAAGCATTAAAGTAATGCTAAATACTAATAGTAACAATGCATAAAAACAACTCATAATACTACATTTTGTCAACTAGGGAGACCCTAGCCAAGGGAAGACCCTAGTGGGGATGATACCCACTAGATAATATACTACTTGTTAGAGGATGGAACCTATTAGGAGTCAGTGAGAAAATTTAGTATAAGGAGTCCCTATTAGGAGACTTTGAATCCCTATTAGTAGATTCCAACCTTGTTAGGAGTTGTGGTATAGAGAATACAAGATGAGCCCCCTGCCCAAACATGCACTTCTAATTATAAGAAGAGCTCACTACCCAAACAAGTAATAGAAATTCTAGAATATAAGTACTATATCTTCTTTTTCAATTGATCTCTAATCCTTAGCTTGATCTTGGATAGCAAAATAGCTTAAACAAAACTTTGCATATATATCTTTCATAGTAAGTTCAGACATCACAATATTTGCACAACTTACACACTTCATCAAAAAATGTCCTTTTCATAAATACCATGCCTTTACACAAAATGCTATTGGATTAACTAAGACCACAATCCACTTTTCCAACTTAGAGTAGACATCTAGGATGTCTGCCCTAATTGGAGAAGTAATTACTTTGTAAACAAAATAATTAATTCCTTTAATTTTTCTAATCTATTTCATTTCAAACATGAGTTCTCTATTATTTATAGTTCATAATAACTTTTGAGGTTATACATGTCATCACAAACATGAATACCATCTCCATCTAAATTTTTTATTCATGATATGATGTCATCAACAAATTATAAACAAAATAATATACTATTGTGTACCAAATTCCATACTTTGACAATTTTCTGATTACCAAAAGCTAAGTCTATTTATTTTTGAGTTTTTCTATAATTATTTAGATCATGTATTGCCATAAATTAAAAAAATTACATATCTCCATTAGCTAATTATCAATAATTTTCCCCTTTGGCATTGATGACAACAAAATGGGAAAAATTGGCTAAGTAACAAAAACTACATGAATAGTACAATAACATTGCATCTATTAAACATTTGTCCATCTCTACATATGATCCCCCTAACAATATACTTTACAATATTTATTTCCCCTTAAATGGACTTCTACCCTTAACAATTTTCATATGTACTTTCGCCCATTTGACATCAATGGAAAAGGTCAAAATGTCAAAAATTATCCAAAATTGTCAAAAGTGTTGTCCTTCATGTAATCATCAAAATTTTCCTTAAGATTATCCATACCCTTAGTCCATGTCTCCTTGGTGGACTCAACCAAGGTGAGAATTGAACATAGAGCATATGATGTAATCTCAACTACATTAGGACTTGAATATAAAAAGTTAGAATATGTGTCCTTGGTCTTGACACATTCCTCCAATTGTTTCTCAACAAAAGAAACTTTCAGAGCAATAGACTCTCTAAAATCTGATATCCTCTTCAAAATCTATTCCTTTTGAAGTTCCATTTTCCTAATGTCATTGTGAATACTAGCCACTTGTCCTTCAAAATCATCAATATTATAAGATGAATGTTGGATCTAGCTAAATAGAGCTTCTAGCTCACTCATCTTCCCTTCTATCTGTCAATGTCTATAGCTAGTTTGTATGATAAAGTACACTTAATGTACAATATCTTCCCATTCTATTGACACTTCCAAATTTCCTTGATACAAGTATCAAGACATATCAAATCATTCTTAAAATTTTTTGGCAAATGGTACTAAACAAGTTAGCATCATGTGAGATGAGTGCATTTTCTTTTGCAACATTCAACAAGTTTGTAAATTCTTCATCAAATGATTTCAGCACTGCTTGTGCCCTTTGTTCAAGATCTTATTTTTTGTGTTGTACTACCAAAGTATTGTGTTGTCTATTAGAAACCTCCATTAAGGTTTTCTATGGGCTCTTTACTACTTTATTCTTCTAAATAACCTTTGATAGGGAGAAGATCAAATCAGTTTGATCAACATCATCAGTTGCTAAGCTGGCAAGTGAAAGCATAATAGATGAACTAGAAGGTTTAGTGTCATCCTCCCTTTGCTTCTTGGTTGTTTCTTTTTTGCTCTCTTATTCTTATTTCTCTTCCAATCTCTTCCTCTTTTATTCCTCTATTTTCTTTCTTATTTCTTCTACTATTCTTTTCTTTCCTTACCCTTCCTTTCTTTCTTCTCATCCTCAACTAATTTTTGCTTGGCCTCTCTTATTTTATTGTTCAATGTGTCTTAGTTTCTCTTTAATATCCTCAGTATTAGGTTCATTTAGTTTGAATCCTTCAAATAGATTATTATAATGTATGTTAATGGTAACATTGGTTTGATCTATCTAGATAGTGTCACTTCTCATTGAAACTTTTGAGGTTTTGGATGTTGGATCAAACGTTGCCTTAGATTCTATCAACATCTAACTTATTTCTGCTAGAGTCTCACTTCTTAATTTATCTTTCTCGCCCAACATAAATATACATGGTCTTATTTTATTTCTCAAGTAAGATATAAGATCAATCAATAATCTTATAATATCTTCTTCATCATCAGTCTTGCAAATAGTTCTTAGCATAGACTTTTGAAGTTCTAGATCTTCTTCTCTTACTAGACCCTTCTTCTGAATAAGTCTATCATAGACATTCTAATTTACTATGCCCTCAATATCCTTCAATTTTAGATTATTTTCTATAATGTATCTCATAGTAGATATATCAATCTGATCTTTTTCAAAATTGTTATAGAAATCATAAAATTTATTCATCTGAACAAAGTTACCTTCAATAGCAATAGTTGTGTTAAAATTTTCTATCTTTGACTTCTGGGGTTGAGCTTTTCCTGCTCATTGCTTTGATAATGTTACCTTTTCTACTTGCTTAACTTGCTATTCTTCATCCTCATCATCACTGGATTCAATAGTTATCAATGATGCCTTTTTCTTTTTGCCTAGTTTAGTGGCTTGTTGCTTTACCCTTTTTGTCTTTGTGGTCATAGCTTCCACCAATCTCTCAAATTTTCTCTTTGGCTCACTAGGATGCACATCTGACACTGCTACATGCAAAATGCTTTTCTCTAAAGATGTCTCTGCAACAACTACTAAAAGAGGTTGTATATTTAGTGTGCCTTGTTTCATAGTTTTCCTAACTACCTCAAACTCACTCTCAGTCATACCAGCCTCTGATAAGTCTTTCTTTATAAAAAATTCTATTTTCTTATGTGATGCCTTCTCCAAGGTTGCTTAATGAGCTAACTAGGTAATCTCATCATAAGTTTCAAATCTATATTCTACTTTATCTTTCTCTAATTCAATAATTAATCAATGTAACTAACTATTATATCATCATTGAATTCATAACCCAAGGGATCAAGAAATATTTCCCAAGGTTCTCCTACTCATATATAAGTTAATTTGTATCAACCATAATGCAAATATCTTCTTTAAATATGTCTATAATTGCAGTTGCCATTTTGAATATCTATCTCATTTCATTATGAAATGTCTTCATTATCAAGTTTTCGTTGTCCAATACCTTATCTATAGGATTCCTTCTACATACTTCTATGATCTTCTCCATTATACATCAATCACTTCTCATTATCTCAATGACTGATAATTATGAAAATATTTTAAGAACATGAAAGAATATGTGATTGATTAATGACTGGAATCTAAACACATGATTCTTAGTCCTCTTGATCTTCTTTAGGTTCTCCAAGAGTTGTGTTCCTAGAATTTCACAAAGATTTCCTTGTTCCTTCTCTAGAAATATCTTATATGTTGTATAGATAAATCTAGCTAATAGTTCATCAATTTTTGTGCTTGTACATACAAAATAGGCAATTATTTTACTTAGGAATCTTACATCATCTTCCTTAATGGTGCTAACCACCATGGCCTTTCCATTATACATTTCTTTAGTATAGTTATCAACTTTCTTCTTGCCCATAGGTACACTACCTTGTTTAATAAGGTTGGCAAAAATATCAATAACATTATCTTGCATCCATCATTTCCCATATGTATCCGATTTAATATTATATGTGTCAAATTCAAGATAGAAATGATATTTGAATATGTCTAGTTCCCTTAATATTCAAATTTGGACATCATAGTCATGTCATGTTTAAAAAATAATTGCATATCCTTGTTCATGTATTCACTACCAATAGACTCAAATTTACTATTAAGATAGCTTCCTACATCTTCAAGATATAGTATGTTGTTCGAAGTGATAGATAACATTGAGTTAAGTTTTCCTTCAATAGGTTTTATGAAAGAAACCTTCAACTTTGGTCTATCCTCATTCTCAACATTGTGCACTATTTACATATCAATGATTTTATCAACTAAGAACTTTTACCAAATAAATTTAAAGAAAAATAATAAAATAACTCTTTTCAAAAATATTTTCTTCAAAATTACTCTGACAAGTCACTTTTGAGTGTTCTCTACTTTGGATGTATTTGCAATGAAGTGAAAATAATTTTGTATTCCATTTATTCCATCAACTTGGGCTTACATTAATTATGTACTTCACAAACATGAAAAGTTGTCAATTGCATTTTGTAATCAAATAACTGATCAAGATCACTTATCCAATCTTCAAATGCCACCTAAGTTTTTCCATGGCTATTTTTCATCATGGAAAAACTCTGTTAAACTTTGTTGCACAAAATTCTTTGCAAAAATATACTTGTCATCTTCTACTATAGAATTAACCCTTTTTGTAATACTAATAGTTCTAAATTTCTTTCTAACTTGTTTAGATAAGCTCCAAATTAGAAGTGAGCTTAAGTTCTATTTGAACTTAATTGAATACACCTTTTCCAAACTTTTCTACTTCTAACTTGGTTTCTAGATGAAGTTCTCAAATTGTGATACTATGAACAAGCTTAATTCAACTTAGTTGAATCAAATTCAACAGCTGACTTTGATCTTCCTATCTCATCATCATCTAGATTTTCTTTTGAGATATTTACTCCTTTTACAAATGCCTCATTAAGTTCTTCTCAAATTTCACTCACAACATTTCTTCATTCCTCATTCTCTATGTTAGTTTTAGAGTTCATTTCATGGTTCCTTCTATCACTTCCAATGTTCTTTCACTGCATTCCTTCTATTACCAAAGTTTCTTCCATTGTTCCTTCTATATCTAAATTTTTTTTCCACTTTGCAATACTTTGTTGTATGTATAAAGTTGTTACACAACTCACATATTGGTGCTCTACTTCTAGGATTCTACTAATCATCAGGTGAACTACAATTATAAATAATGTGTCCAAAGTTGTTGCACTTATAGCACATGATCTGCCTTCTATCTTCATAAGGTCTTCCTTCTCTTGATGTCTTTTTATTAGATCTTCTTCTATTTATAGGTTTAGACATTCTACTATTCCTTCTATCATTATCATACTTAGGTTTCTTACAATCAATTATTTTATGACCCATACCATGATAATTGTGATAATAAAAATCCTTAACATGATTAAATGACTTATTAGTGCAATCTCTTTTCATATGTCCTATTTCATTACATAAAAAAACACTTACCTCTAAATTCATACCTAGTTTCCTAAGGAGATTCCATTTTTTTTGGTTCATCCAAAATTTCAACTTCCTTATTTTTTTCAACTTCTTTAGATTTATCGAAATATTAACTGGATTCAATCTTATCATCCAATTTATCTTTTTCTTCTGAGTTGATCTAATCTTAGGGTTCTTTGCAGACATGTTAAATAGATAACCAAGACTAGTCTTATCAGAAGTAGGTCTTTGTATTGACATTGAATCATCAAGTGTTTCTCCTTTTACAATAGTATTATACTTTTGAAGTTCCTCAATATCTTCTTTCAATATTTCAAACTCAGATATCTTCTCTGCCATACTTGCTCTCATATCTACATTTTTGGTTTTCAAATTAAACTCAACTTTGCTAGGATATTTCCTTAAATTCAACTTCAAATTCATAATTTTCAATTCATGCTTCCAAATCTTGTACTTTATCTTTAGCTTTGAATAATCATCATTATTAGTTCTAGATTTAGGCTTGGATTTGAGATGTTCAATCTTTTCCTTTAGTTGTCCAATGTACACTTCGGAGTCTTCACATACATACATACATACATACATATATCCTTTATCTTATCTCTTTCTTTAGTAAGGAGATCAATTTGTTCAAGAGGTTCTTCAAGGTTCTTCATCAACTATTCCATATCCATAGGGATCTTACTAAAGTTGTTAAGCCTCTCTAGAGTAACTAGGATCTGATACCAATTGTTAAAAATAAAGATTACTAAGAGGGGGGGTTGATAGTCTATTTTTTCATAGTGCAGAATTTTTTTGAAAATTTAATTGAAAAATCATTTAAGACATTGTATCTTGCAAATTAGGGTTTTTTTCATTGTATTTTTCAAATTCTTAGGTTTACCTAGTTCATGTCCTAGTCTCTGTGTTGTTGGATTTCTATCAAATTATCAAGGTTTGTCATTAGAGCAATCAGTTGAAAAACCCTAAGTGTGTAAAAACCCTAATGACTTATCTTGTTTTACTATAGTTTTAAAAAACCTCAAAAATAATATCCTAAAAAATTATTCTAAGGCATATTACTTCTACCCTAAGGTTGGGCTCACACAAGCATGACTTCATTAAAAAATCTTATTTAAACCTTTATTGGCTATGCTTTGCTTGCATTTTACTCAATTATTTTATTAAGAAATGTCCTATGTGATACAAATTTTGTGTGATAATTGATCTTGTTCAAATTAATGGATAGCACATTCCTACATTGTTGAGATGCAAGGTTTTAAAATAATGTGGGCATGCACTTTGATGACATGTGGCCCTTACCTTTTTAAAGTCTTAGTGCACCACAAAGTTTGTGATGAGTTATAAATTGTTACAACCTTTTGCAAAGTTGTGAGTACCTTTTGTGCATTTTTTGGAATTCTTGTGATGTCATTGGTTGATATATTAATAGAGGTATCCCTTTATCACCAAGATTCATCAAGCATTGATTTTGTTTAAATCAAGGGCTAGCACTTTCCTATAGTTAAATAATGTAGGGAAGCACAAATTGGACATGTAGTAGGATCTAAGATCATGGCCCCACCTTTCCATAGAATGATGTTGAGGTATCTTCCATTGTAGTTGGAAGATGAGTTGGACTGGAGGGCAGTATTTTATTTGTCAGTTCAATTGACATGGTATTTTAAGACACATAATTCTATGATCATTGATCTATGTAAGATCGAAGGCCAAGGCATGCCCATATTTTCAAGCTACATGATAGATAAATAAATTAGGCAAGTTTTTTTTTGACATGTAGCAAGGTGAGGTCAAAAATCTCTAGTGTGTGTTGTGGTGTGCCAAGCTGTAAGGTGATTTCTGATATGTACTACCAGTTGTACTAATGAAGAAGTTTGTCTGCCAAATAGGGTTGAAGTTTTATCAACCATAGATCTTTCAAAGATTAATGGCTAGTGCAAGCCCACATATTGAAATTTATTGTTCAATAAAGAATGTAGGTATGTGCCCTTGCAATGCATTTCATACTAGGGCCATGATTAGGAGAAAGTGCTTACTTACACCATGTTGTATGCCACATGTGCTTAGCTAGAAGTACTTATGCTACAGGTATGGAAATTCTAGCAATTAATGTAGTAGTTAGATGGGTCAGAGCATGAGGGTTGAGAAGAGTCATTTCATTCATCCAAGAGGATGATGTGACCATAAAGTGCAAAGTTTTTTACACCATTGATCTTGTCTTGATCAATGAAGGGTACTTGCCTACATACAGAACTTGAATGAAGTTTAAACAAAGTGGGTATGCACCATGCAAATATGTTTTTGTGGTGATGTCACTATCCCCATTTTAGAAGGTTTATAGGATTCATGTAGTGCCACCATTGATATTTCCAAGATCAATGGTTGGCACAAGCTTGCAATAAGGAGTTGCTCATTCAATAAGGAAAGTAGGAATGTGTCATCTTGACAAGTGGAAAGAATGATGTCAAATGTTCATTCGATCAGAATATGAGATGGGACCCACTTGCATGGAAGTTGTTATGAGGTAAAAATTCACATGGACACTTCCTATTGGTTAGTACAACTAACTAGTCCATTTTCAATTATAAACTTGTGTGATCGTTGATCTTCTCTTGATCAACAGATAACACTTACGGGTATGTGCATGATCATGGTGTGCCAAAAAGTGGCGATCTGAAAAATATGTAGTTCTAAAATGCCTCAAAGAATTTCAAAATCTATTCCCACTTTTTTCCCACTCATCCTGATACTAAATGAAAACAATTAATACCTTTATAATTCCTACTATATCTTTCAATACCAACCTTATATGGTCATCTTTAAAACATCTCGAAAATGTGTTTTTGGCATGTTCTTATGTATTTTTTACTTCAAGCATGTAGTTCACGACTTTTTTTTAACCAAAATTTGATGTAATGAAAAGGGTTTCTTAAGAATGTTCTTAGCTTTTCATAAATGTAAGTTTTGTCAAATTATGAGTTCAGTAAGTAATTATTACTTATTTTCTAATGGAGTTAGCTACAAAGTGCTGATTGACATACTAGTTGAAAAATAGCTATAACTTTCAAACCGTATAAGATTTGTGAAATCCAAAAGATGTGTCACATTCTATGCTTTGACTAGTATAAGAAAAAGAAAAAAAAAACTTAATTTTGATTTTTTTTGAACTAGTTAAGGTGGTCAGACATGGGAGTTTTTTAATTCTGAAAATAGTATAGTAGAAAATTCATAATTAATTATTTATTTGGAATAAAAATTGCTAAAAATATGCGTCACATCCAAGCATGAGTCTAATTTTTATATCTAAAATTATATTTAAAAATATTATCATTTGTTTATGATTAAGGTGGTCAAACATACACCTACTTTTTCTTTTTGCCCTGAAATTTTTGTAGTACTGCATTAAAATCCAAACTTTTGACCAATCAAATAATTTTTTCTCCAGATAAGGCCTTGTAGTTTAGAAACTATATTCAATTTCCTACAGATTATTTTCTTACAACTTTTTGATATAAAGTCCAGAACCACTTTAAAATTATGTGTCAAGTTGACATAACCCTGATTTGCTGGTTTTTCACTGCCACTTAAGGCCATAGTTTGCTACACCATGATCCTGCACATACCCTTACCCATAATTTTAAGATGCAAGAAATTTAAGGAATGCTGGTAAGTAGTAATGTGACATGTTTCCACACTCTTAAGGCCATAAAGCTTGTTACTTTTTTGAATTAAAGCCATCTAATCTAGTGAAATCGATGGATAAGATTTGAACTTTTGAGGCAACTTGAGAATAATGGCTATTAGAAGTTAATATGGTTCAAAACTCATTTTTTTGATTTCAATGCTCAAATATAATTCACAATCTTTCCATTACTAAACCATAGAATTGTAAAAATTTATCAAAGCATAGAAAATTCCTAAGCTAGGGCATATAATTTTGTAGTAAAATCCAATGAGTCATAGCAAAGAATTTCAGAAAAAAAACCAAAATTTTGCGGGTAAGTTATCTTAAACTTCTAAATAGAAAAAATTTCATGTGATAGAATTTTAAAATCTCAAAATGCCTCCATGAAAAGAGTTTATCGAACAAACTAATTATCTAAAACACTCTATGCATGATAACTTTCTAAAACAATTCTCTTTATTTGTACATGAAATAACTAAGGGGAGGGAGTTGATTCCTAAACACCCTAGGGTAGCTATAGCAGAGGATTTCTATGATAAAGCTAATTGGCTAAGATATGCCTAGGTTTCCATGAGAGTATAGAGTTGTTCAAAAAATGGTTTTCAGAGAAAAAATTGGACACTCCTATGAGCAATGTCTAGGAGTTTGACATTGGGAAACTAATAGTCCCCATAGTTTTCTTTGATAGTGATTTATTAATGGATTTGGCCAAGAAATATGAAGCAATTATAGGGTGGTTAAAGAAGCATGCTAGAGTGAATCATTTTAGGATTTACAATGCACAAAGGATTTACTTAAGGATAGGGCCACTATAGGAGCATGCTACCAAAATTGGTTCTTTGCCTGTGATTACTGCTAGCACCTAAGAGCCATTACTTAGAAGACATTTTAACTTTAGTTCTCAAGCATTATATTTTTCTCTTTGCAAGATTTTTGGAATGGATGAAGCTAATCAAATCTTAGGCTCAATTGTCCTTATTATGGCTCAAACTCTTCAATTTGGGATGAGCACAATTCAAGATTTTGCTACTTTTCTTGCAAAGGAAATTCACAATGGTTTTGTGGGGATAACATGGGGGAAAGTGGGCAAACCATTCTATGTGTATTCATTTCTTATGTATGTATGTATGTATAAGGGATTTACCTTTTTCTCCAAGGGTATGGAGTTGGAAATAACCAGCGATGGAGAGGGGAATCCATTACAATTATGGAGTGTGGATATGACTTCAAAGGCTACAAATACTAGTTATGTGAGGTTTGATAGATACTTTGCATCAAAGCTTAGATTTCTTTTGAGAGGGGATAGCCCTAGAAGTCCACAAGCATTACTAGAATTGGTCAGACTTAAGGACCATGCAAAAGGGCTACTGATTGGTCATAATTGGGGGACATAATCCCTTATAATTTATCAATAGTAATAAGAGTATATGGCTTCCTAGGAAAGCCCCATGTGTTACCTTTCCATATGACTTTAAAGATAGGAATAACAGAGTTATTATGGCAGATCGGCACAATTGATGAGAGGGATTTGCCAAAGAAGGATACATTTTTTCTAGTTGTTATTGTAGTACATGATTTTTTTTTGTGAGGAAAGCATGGAAACATCTCAACTTATTCTTGGATAGATACAACATGGTAGAATCGCATTCTAGATTTATTGACCCTGAAGGATTCTATGACCTCTTAAGAGAGAGGAAAAAGGCTACTCACATGGTGCACCGGGTATACTATCCTAAGGATGTCATTAGAAATGTTTTTTCTTCACAAGCATAGGAATTGAGAAAAGAGAAATGGATAGTATTCATTAAAAGTCTAGAGTTCATTAATTCTTTTGACTCCAATTATGACCCATTGAAGGATAAAAAATTATTGTGAAGCCAAGATGCAAGAATTAATGAATAATTTTTCTATGATAATCCAAACCATGATAGAGAAGAAGGCCACATATGTTGAGACATATCTAGACAGGGCTGTAGAGGTGCAAAATAGGATAAATAGCATAAATATGGTGGCTCCTGGCTAGTATACCTTGCAGAGAAGGGTAGGTTATGTGATGATTCAAAGTGTACAATAGGCTCCCCTTCATCAAAGGCCAAGGCCAGAAAGTTATTCTGTAGCCAGTGCTCCAAAAAGACAAAAGCTAAAGCAGGGATCTGCTTCTTCTCAAGTAGAACAATACTCCCCAAGCTAGTCCCCAATCTAAATAGATGAAGCATCTTTAAGGGAACAACTTAGACAGATTGGTGGAGAGGGAAACATAATTGTTACTTCCATGGATTTGGAGATTGGAGAACCACAAGAACCTCCTACACCTTCCTTGGATTTAACTATTGATGATTACCAAGGTAAGGAAATAGATCTTATAGTTACCCAAGCCTCTGAAAGGTTTATTAATGATGAAAATTTTGTAAATTTTAGAGAATTTGCATAATTCTTGTGGATGTTAAACATAAGAAATTTTGAGAAAACTTGTGAGAAGATACATGCAGAACAACCTAATAAATTGGATTCCTCTACTAAGGAAGAGGTAAAGTCTAAATTTTTGAATCATTTTGGTCAATTAACACTTGAGGGTAGAAGACAAATAGTTAGGCAGTCAGGAGTCCTTATTTTGCCAGAATGGGATATAGTGAATGCCATGGTTTTTGATTTAGTAAGGAAATAAAAGGATGTCCAATTCAAGATTGAAGAAGAGGTATTATAGGCTCATAAAGAAGTTAAGTTTAGTGATGATCACCAAGCCCTTGTTATTTGGTCTATTGAAAAAAGGGATAAGACCATGATGCAAGAAATTTATATTATAGAGCATACTGATGCATTGATAGTGTTTAGGGCTGGTGAGGTAGGTAGTAAAAAAATAATGGGAATGGCTTCAAAAATGTTTAAATTTGGTTGTGTGGTGTTTGGCTAGGAAGAAGATAGATTTGCTCAACTCAATGCTAGGTTTGAAGAAGTTCTAAAAGCATATGAGGAGAGGGGTATGTAGATATAGTCATTAGAAAATAAAGTATCTTAAATGGAGAAAATAATTGGGAAGAGAAAAGTAGGAGAATCTAGTAGATCAAGGATTGCATACCCCCCATGGCCACCTATTGAACCTTTCAAATCAACTCCAATTATTGAGATACCAAACACCCCAGAAAGGCCAAAGTTCTACACTATAGAGGATTTTGAAGAAGAGAAGAATAAATTGTATGCACTGCATTTAAAACTAAATAATCAATTTGAAGAGAAATTAAGGTAGGGTGTAATGTATCTAGTGGATAGGATAGAATGGACAACATTTTTTGATCAATTGGCAAGGATTGCAGCTATTAGGGATGAATTAAAGAGAGATGAGGCTGTATTCAAACCCCTTGTGTAGAAGTGGATAGAAAGAAATGAAGATATCATTGATATTTGTATATCTGTCATCTAGTTGCCCTATCATCAAATAGAAAAGATCTTTGATTTGTTAAATAAATTACAGGGTTTTGAAGACAAACAATATTATTTTCAAAGAAGATTAACTATTTGTTTTTCTAATTATTTTGCAAAAAAATTTGATTTATTCCCTTGTGCTTTAAAAAAAATTGATAAAGTAAAGAAAAAGGAAGAATGGAAGGAGTTGGATGAGATTTTTTGTGAAAGAATGAATAAAGTTATAAATGAAATGAGCCACTTGTTATGGGCAATGACAAATGAGGATTTGGTAAAAGTACAGTTGTTCTATATTACCATCAGAAAAGATTTTGTTGATATAGAGGCAGGTACAAATTCTTTAATAACCATACAAAGAGAATTTCTAAATTTTGATTGGCCAAATGATACTGCTTATAATGAGTGGAAAGATAAGTTTATGTCTATAGAGTAGACATGAGAAGATGACAAAGTAGAAGATGATGAGGAAGAAGAAGGTGCAATAGTAAAAGTCACCCTTATAGTTAATGATGAAGACAAGGAAAATCTTGGGGTTAAAGTAAGTTTGTAGGTAACTAGAGATGACTCATTGCTTTCAAGCTTGATGACCACTTACTATGAGGAATTAGAATAATCAAAGAACTAGATAGTAGTACCCTTGTCTATCTAAGAGGTGTAACAAAAAGGGACCCACAAAAGAATGTTTGACGTATCTGTCTTTCTGTTATCCACAATTTTGTCTTTTTGTGATAGGTGTATGTAAGTATCTTTTCGAAGGATGCATGTCAAACACATTTTCCCTTTGCTTGTTGCAACTCATGCCTATATAAATGAGTTTTCACGGCAATGTGATGGTCCAAAAATTTTATATGTTTTCAATTTTCAAGAAAGTACATTTGGTCTAGTTGTATGTAGATGTTTTGAGTTCATTTTCAGTCATGTACTCTTCTAATGTCAAATAGAAATGTAGAATCAATATGATTTTTTGGGTTCTTTATTGAGTTTCTATTGGTTATTGTATTAGTTAGCAAAAAGGATAATACAAAGGGTTATTTACATCAGATCTATGTCACTATTTTCTGACTCCTTTTCATGAGTTTACTAATTTTGAGGTCATTTGAATAATGTTCATTTGATTGAATGCATTTTGGATGGGATATATATTGGTTATATTGTTGCTTTTAATTCAATGGATTATGTAAATGCTTCAATAAATCAATAGAATTCATGATTTTATGAAGAGGATATCATGTAAGAATAGAAATAGGGTATTATAGTTGATAAATTCAATTACAAGTTAATTGAACAAGGTCACCTACCAATAAGTGACTCTTTGTGCCCAATGGATAAGGTACTAGTCATATAAATTAGAGATGATTGGGAGTAAATTCTTCTTTTACATGTCAAAACTATTATAAAATTCAAAATCATTCTTATTCTATTTTGTTCAAGGTTATAATGCTGGTCACCACTCATTTACATTTAGTTTTTTGGGTCTTAGGTAGTTGCTATTTCCAAGAATACTTGTAAACTCTAGGAGAATTATGATGAGATCTACTTATAGGGGATGCATGTAGATTTGAGAGATTTAAAGAAATTGGTAAACTATGTATGTTCCTAAGAGTAGAAGATGAAAATCAAAATGAAACTAAGATAATTTCATACAATAGTTAACATTAGAATCATCCCTAGGTATACCCACCTTGGTTTAGTAGAGCCTAAAGAGTAGGAAACCATCTTTGGTTTCGTTGAAGTTGGGTCTAGATGATCTACTTATGTAATTGATTATAGGAATTGGCTAATCTTAAGATTATTTGATGATTTTCATTCTGGTATTGAGCATTTTATTGCTCAATAGTTTCAAACACCAATAGGGGTGATTCAGTAATTTACATACTTTAGTCACCAACTAGATATTATTTCTTACTTTAAATCATGCATAACAAAGTAGTAAAATAATATTGAATAGTAATAGTAAAAATGCACAAATATAACTTATAACAACATATTTTGTTAACAAGGGAAACCTTGGGCAAGGGAAAACCCCAATGGGGATGATACCCACTAGATAATATACTAATATATAAGCTCCTTGTTAGAGGATGGACCCTATTAGGTGTCAACTAGAAATTTTAGTATAAGAAGTCCCTATTAGGAGACTTTGAGTCCCTACTAGGAGATTCCAACCTTGTTAGGAGTTGTGGTACAAAGAATACAAGATGAGCTCACTGCCCAAACATGCACTTCTAATTACAAGAAGAGCTTACTGCCCAAACAAGTAATCAAACTTATGGAATATAAGTATTGTAGCTTCTTCTTTGATTGATCTTTAATCTTCAACTCAATCTCAGTTTGCAAAATAGCTTATATAAAACTTTGTATATATCACTTTTAACAGTAAGTTCACACATCACAATATTCACACAACTTATGCACTTCATCACAAAATATCATTTGCATAAATAACATGCCTTTACACAAATTGCTATTAGATTGGCTAAGACCACAATCCATTTTTCCAACTTAGAGTAAATATGTAGGATGTTGGCCCTCATTGAATAAGTAATTACTTTGTGAACCAAATAATTCTTTCCTTTAATTTTGCTATTTTTTTTTTCACTTCAAACATTAGTATCTCTATTCTATATAGTCCATACTAAATTTTGAGGCTATACACATCATCAAAAACATGTATACTATCTCCATCTAACTTGGCTAGTTAGAAACAAGTTATAAACAAAACAATATACTTTTGTATATCAAATTCCATACTTGGACAATTTTCTAGTTACCAAAAGTTAAGTCTCTTTATTTTTTAGGTTTCCTATAAGCATGTACATCATGTGTTGCCAAAAATGACAACAATTACATATCTCTATTAGCCAATTGTCAACAATTTTCTAAAACTTATGAAAAATCACCCAATATATCATCCAATAGAGAAACAAATGAATGTTTCTTGAACTCATATCATGGTCTATCACTCACATCATATAAGATCTAACTAGTCATTGAATTGCAACTATTAAATACTGAAAAACTAGATTCAATACTTTGTAAAATACCTTGAATTCACAATTTAGAGCTTCTATAACTTTTGGCTTCACAAATTTTACTTTGCACTTCAATTCACTATCAAATCATTCTTCAATTATCTCAAGAAACTTTGCATAAAAATAGGTACACCAAATCTTTCTCATGATGCTTAAATCATTTCAAATTGGCCTGCATATTAAATGTGTATCTACCTCAAATTCTTTGGACTATGTATTCAACCTTTTGTTAACTACACTTCCAACTCACTCTCTAATATTAGTTCTGACTAATTGATGCTTTGTCTCTACTATAATTGCTTAATTCAGGTATGTGAGTCACAAAAAATTTATTACTTTGACTTCCTATTAGGTGCATCAAATTAATTGTCTTCCAAAACTATATGTACACTTTTTGGATTATAAGCTTTCACAAATTCTTCCTTGAGCTCATCAACATATTCCTTAACTTCTTCTTTCTAACTATTATCACTTCCATTATCATTCCTTCCATCATTATGTTGTTGTTCCTTTTTTAATTAGGATTCCTATTAAATTTTCTCTTGTCCATTCTACAAAAAGAAAATGTGTGTCCAAAGTTATTGCATAATTGACATACAGGTGCATTTCTCCTCTGATTGGTTCCATTCTAACTCTTAGGTACTCTATAATTCCCTTGAAATATGTCCAATATTGTTACACTTTTAATAAATAATCTTCTTTGTCTCACCATTAGGTCTCTCTCCATTATTATATTTTCTCTAAGATCTACCTCTTTCATTACCTGCAAGGTTAGTATTTCTAAACATTCTACTATTCTGATTATTACCATCAAACATAGGTTTCTTATAGTCTACTATTTTATGTCCATAACCATGATAATTATAAGAAAAAAAATTAGTAATAATTATACAAGACTTGCTTGTGCTATCTCTTTTCATATGTCCATCTTCATTGCATATGAAGCATCTACCTTTGAACTCATGTCTAACTTCCTTTGATGAATCATCCTTCTTTAGTTCATCAACTTGCTCTGTTGTCTTAGGTTATTTAGATTTCTTATAAAAATCAACTACTTAAAATTTTTTAGATGACTAGATCATATTTTGATCATCTTGCTTAGGATTTTTTACAATACAATTTGGATCTTTCCTAATCTCAATTTTCTTTGTTGACTTTTCTCCAATAAGGTATCCAAGACCTGTCTTGTCAAAAGAGGGTCAAGCTCATGAAATATATGTTTATCAATCTTCTCAGAATTTGTGTAAAGTTTCTCCAACTATTGTCTTGCTTGTTTCAACTCTCCTTTCACAATAATGTTGTAGTTATCCAACTCATCATGTTCTATCTTAATAGAATCTAATTAAGATTTTATTTTACTAGACTAGGATCTAAGGTCTGCATTCTCAAATTTTAGATTAGGTTCACTCTTAATACCACTTGACTTAATACTCAACTTAAGTTCAATAATTTTCAACTCATGTTTTAAGATATCATTCTCATTCTTGAGATTTTCAATATCATCATTCTCACTAGTATTCACAATTGATTCTTTGCAAGACTTTAGATGATCAATCTTATCTTTCAGTTTGCTAATGTACACATTTGAATCTTCATATCTATCTTTCAAGTTGTCTCTTTCTTTAGTAAGAAGATCAATCTACTCAATTTCTTTTTCTAGATTTCTCTTCAATGGTTCCATATTCATAAGGATCTTTCATAAGCTATTGAGCCTCTTCAAAATAGCTATGCTTTAATACTAATTGTTGAAATAGATAATACTGAGAGGGGGGTTGAATTAGTATTCTACAAAATTTTTCCCATAATTGAATACTATTAATTACTTTATAACATGCATATGAAAGTAAACCAAGAATTCTACAAAATAAATATAACCATTCACATAGAGAACTCATAACAACATTATTTATTAACTAGGGAAATCTTGGGCAATGGAAAACCCCATCAGGGATGGTACCCACAAGATGATTCACTAAACATTAGGATTCTATAAAGGATAGTGACCATATTAGGAGTCTATGAAGTACATAGAGTGTCTTGAGTCCTTGTTAGAGGACTAGGCATTGTTAGAAGTCTCAACCTAGATAAGAGTTTCTTCAACCCTTTTAAGAACTAGTAAAACAATTACAATGTATGTAGGAAGAGCCCACTTCCCTAGCATGCAATTATACAATTTAGTTCTTCACAAGATAGGTATACATATAATACTTGTTACTATAGTAACTCACACTTTCTCTAATAATATATCAAAAATTGCATCACATAAATTTTACATATCATTCATACTCTCTATACAATAGTTTGCATCACTTATAACTTTCTCATTATGTCACATTAACTGCACAATATAAGATCTTTACTTATATGTTGCATATTCATAATTTGTTTTTTAGTTAGCTACTATTTCTTCATACACTTCACAACTTCACCTAATACAAAATAAGTTATAGATTATTATCCACATAGTTAGCTCATAATGACGTTATAAGTATTATGTAACCAAAATAAGTATGTAAGCCATAGAACTTAATTTGTTTATATGCTATGTTTTTCTTCGTTAAATGCCTACACTATTATTTTAATCATAACTCATGTCATACTATCAATACACATCTACACACTAGCACACATCATCATGATACCATCATGAAGCTTCCCTTAACTACACATAAACTAACTCTCAATGAATTGTCTATACATAACATCTTTTCTTTGTGCTATTGCAAACTATCTTACACTTAGACAAATTTCCTACACTAAATGTATAAATGAAATATTGAATACATGTTGCCATAAATTATAACCATCAATAAATCTATCTAACCATATTTTTTATCTCTATTATTTCTACAATTGTTTCTATACCAAGTATATCGACATCTAGTGCAATGATAATTGAGATTCAATCTCAACCAAGAATTGAATTATTGAACAAGGAAAAAGAAATTGTCCATTATATAATTCCATTAGAAAATGGAAAACAAGAAGAACTTGATTATTTGGATCTCTCTAATTTGAGACATAATCAAATGGATACTATGGGTGAAGTCTAGAAGAAGAGGGCTAAGCAATAGACGGTTAGAGAAGAAAAGAAAAAGAAAAATCAAGTTCTTGAGGACATTAAGAGCATATTTGTTGATGCTATAAGTATTGAGGTTGATGAAAAACAACTTATTTTTGATCAGTTAGTTGAAATTGTCGACAAATACGAGAAAATTTGACAGCAAAATTCTTGAATACATAGAAAAAAAGATTTCTATCGATCAACTAAAGTTATCCACCAATCTTAATACATTACAAACATATGTAAATAATGTTTTTTCTCTATTTGTAAAATTATGTGACATGTCTATTTTCAAAAAATATATAAAGGGTAAACTATCCAAGATAGATGAAGAAATGAAGGCAAGTGCACATTAGTTGTCACTTGATTCTAGTTTTAGTTGTGAACACTTTACAAAGACCAAATATTTATCAAACCTTCAAGTAATACTATTAAGGGAAGAGCCATAATTAGGGCTACACTTGTAAAAATACAAGGCATGATTCTTCCAAACATGGATGCACTTCCAAAGCACATTGAATATGCAAAAACACTCATCCATGATAATAATTTTTCCATAGCTAACCACATGACGAAACTATCAGCAAAGGTACAAATCACCTTGCATGGAAACAAGGTATTGCAAGAAAATTGGGACAAGACTATGGTAATAATTTTGAAGGTACATTCTAATTTATTGTCACATTTTAGTATTAACTTATAAATATTATACACCTTTGGCATTTATGTCAAAAAGGGGGAGTATAAGATTATCTATAAAGGGGGGAGTGAAAGATTATCTATATAGAGTATAAAAGAAAATATGTGTTTATAAAGGGAGAGAAGAAGATTGCATGTACATAGGAGAGATATATGTATGGGGGAGTAACAATATGAACAAAAGTAATTTTGAAAAATTAGAAAAATAGAGTAATCTACTAAGCTAGAATAAAAGTCATTCAAAACTAAGTTGAAGACATAAAATGTTGATAAAAAAAGATTTTGACTTACAATTTTGAGAATTCAATTTTTTGGTTTTGTTAATTGGTTTTGTCCCTAATGCCAAATGGCGATATTGTTCACATTAAGGTCAATTTGTCTATTAGTGACCTAACACTTAGTCAGTTGCTTAGATTGCTACTAAGTAT
Source organism: Cupressus sempervirens (assembly GCA_028749045.1). NCBI lineage: Eukaryota > Viridiplantae > Streptophyta > Pinopsida > Cupressales > Cupressaceae > Cupressus > Cupressus sempervirens. The sequence continues at coordinate 94,395,857 of CM053790.1, forward strand.
TATAGTTTCTACTGAGCTTATTATTTATCTAACAATATTAACCAAGTGTTTTAGTTGCTCCCAAGCTAAATAGTTAGAGTGTAGTTCATGCCAAGCTTCATAGTGTCTACAAAGTAGTTGACATAGTTTATTGTATCACCTAAGCATTGCAGAGTCTACTGAGCTATCTAGTAGAAGTGATGAAGATCATAGTGTTAACTAAGCCTTGTAGTATTAACCAAGAATATCCAATGGCTACCGAGCTTTCAATGTTAATGAAGTGAATATAGTGGTGACCAAGTCATGTCATGTCAACCAAGTGATTCAGTATCTAGTGAGTCTCTAAATATTCCTTAATTCACATAGTGCTAACCAAGTTCATGCTATTAAAAATGATCAATATCAACTAAGCTTCTACATCAACCAAGTTCCAAATTATGTCAAGCATTGATAGTGTTTGCAGAGTATCAAAACATCACTAATTTGTCTTTAGAACTTGAGTTATAAAAGTTGGGTGGACTTTGTGAATTATGATTAATTTGGTATTTTCACTAACTCCAATGATATATATATATATATATAAAAGTGAGAAAATATGTAACAAATGTAAATTAAGAAGTAGATGAGTATGAATTGAAGAAGGATAGAAATAGTATAAGGAAAAGTAGAGACTTGTATGTCACAGTAAGGTGATCATTGTTTCACAAGGAATCTCATTCAAAAAATTAGAGATACAGACAAGAGATCAACTACTAGTTCATCCTCATAGGTGAATCAATCAAATCCTCTAATAAGGTGGGCTTAATAGTATTTTGATAAATCTCATAACAGTCTACATACTTCATTATATGTTTATAAAATCCTTTCACAAGGTGGACTAATAGTCATTATTGCTCCTAACAGGGTTGGTCATCACAAGTGATCAATTATAAGCTATAACATGCCAAATTTATATTGTAGTACTAATGTTTTTGGGTGTCATGCCCACCTTAGTTTTAATTTCTATTATGAAGGTTTTTGGGTCACCATATCTTGTGTCAAAGTGTTATGGATGTTTTATTTCTTTCATTCTTGCATGCTTGCAACTAGATCATGTTATGTCATGATGGTTTAATTGGTGAATTAAGTTTAAATTTTTATTGGTTCCTGATTCACCCCTCCCCTCTTAGTAACCTACTTTACATTATATTTCCAACATAAACCCTCTTGGGAGACTCAACTATTCAAATTTTCACTTCTTCAAGCTCCTTTGGTTTCTTATCTTTGGTCTTTAGGTGAAATCTGTCTTGATTATCAAATACACTCTCCAACACTACCAATCCTTTGGAAACTTTATCTATCTTTAGCTAGAAGATCTCTTGGCTAAAAATGGTGTCCTTGTCATCTACATTCTCAACCAATGTGCTATAATCAAACTCCTCACCATAGTATTTTCCTTCATTTAAAATAAAATTCAAAATATCTTTATCACCCTCAAATATTTTCCATTTCTCTATGTTTTAAGGAATCAATGGTTTATTCTATATTAAAATCTTGGAAACACTAGAAAATGATATATCATCAGGCTTAATAGGTACATTAGCTAGTAGATCAACCTTTTTGTTATTATTTTTTTCCATCTAATAGATTCCAAAAGCATTAATTTTTTTAATCTAGTCACATACAACATTTTTGTATTGTTTTAACCTCTTGTTCATGGATGCATATGTCTCCTTAATCTATGCCACATCTAATTCAAAATCACCAATAATATGCAACTTCTTAATACCATGATTTGTAGCTACTTTTAGACCAAGTAAAAGAGATTCATAATCTACTATGTTATTTGTGCAACTAAATTTTAGGGTGAATGAGTATTTAAATTTACTCTTCTCTAGAGAGATGAAAACTACTTCAACCTTTGGCCCTTCTTTTGAACTAGCCCCATCAAAATACATAGTCCAAAGATTATGGGAATCTATACATTCTACTACCTCTTGTGAAAAGAATGGGGATTTATTTTCAACTTCTTGAATGGTTATCTTAGCTCTAAAAGAATTCACTTTTGTATCTAGAAAAAAAGTAGAATATGTATCATTGTCATACTCAATCATGTGGATAACCCTTGGCTCTTTATCAACCTCGATGGACTTGTCCCCTTTGATAAATTTGGACAAAAATAATTCACATTATAGGAAACCTCCCATTGTAGGACTCCATTTTCTAGATTATAGCTTTTTATATTATGGAGGAATATCAGCTACTAGGATGGTCATTGTCAAGTCAACATCAGGATCTAAGAAACTAATTTGAATGGAAATGCATTAATTGTACATATGAAAAGGACTTATCTAGCCTCCATGGCTTTGCATCTACCTTTTTTGGTATCTACTTTTAGACCAAGATCTTCTAGGATTCTAAATGGTATGATAATATTTGAAGCTCCCAAGTCAAACATGTAATTTTTTAAGGTCTTTCAATTTATGATGAGGCTAAGGAAGAAATGGTCAATATTTTCTATATAGGTTGTAGAAGAATTATCCAAATACATTTTTGGTATTTGAGATATGGCTCAATTGTCTTCCTTCTCTTTTACTACAAGTGATACCTCCTTCCCTATTGATGATTCTCTTTCAACAATATTATTGTTCCCAATTCCCCCTAACCAAGAAATGGCTTTTCTCTTATGTTCCTTTATCCTAAATATTTTAGATGAAAGGACCTTAAAAATATTTTGTAATAACATGGAAATTATGTCAATAGGATCATAAATAAGAGGTTTGCAAAAATTACCCTTTATTTCTTATATTGGAGTAGCAAGATCTTACACTTGTCTAACAACATCAAGATTTGATTTCTTTTCTTCTACATATTGAAATTGCAACTTATTCTTAGGTTCCCACTTCTTATTTATACTATCCTTATTTTTTATTACCACATGATCTTCTTGTTTAGGGCCATTATTCACCTTATGGACATGTCGTTAAGAAAATACCATATGCCTTTTACATAGCATTATTCACTATTCTATTTCTCAAATTATATGTGATGTGAACTTGAGTGACCATCTTAGTAGTTATTCTATTAATTTATTCATTAAATAAATTTCTCAAATTCATATGCTTAACATTTGATATCATGTTGCACATCCTATCACCACCTTGATCTTCATTATTTGAGAAAACTTGTTGCTGATGTATGATGTAGTGAAAGGTAGGAGAATCCCCAAAGGAGATGCCCTAGACCCCAAACAATAACCACACAATAGAAACACAATAGCAATCGAAGAACTAAAACCATGTAACGATAATTTATTCATAGATATAACTGATTACATGCAATGTTTTGGGCTATAAGGACTTCTTGATATGGCCAAATACAAAGCAAGTAATAGCTTTGGAAGATCCCTTGAGATACAATCCAAACCCTAGCTAGTCAAGATTGACACTCTAGTAGAAACCTCATAGGAAGATCTAACTAGTACATTCAAGACCACCAAGAGATTTCTTTGTTTCCCAAGACTTAGGTACTAGCCCTTCTCAAAATTCACTCCTCTACCACAAACTCTTCTGCAAGATGGATGAATAATAACAATCCTACTACAAACTACCTCATATTCAGCATTATATCCATAGACTTATGAAAAAAATTCTCTCTAGCTACTCTCCACACTTACTCCTCCTCCTCTGAATTAATAATGGCTAAAAACTCCACTAAAAAACCTACTTATACCCAACTAAGCCACTAGTCAGCCCAATAAACTAAAAATTAAATATCACTTACATTAAATACTTGAAGAGCCATGAGTTGGCTTAGTAAGATACAAATAAAATATCTATTACATTAAAAACTTGAAGAGCCACAAGTTGGCCTCCAATAGAAATTTAAAAATAAATTCTCTTAAAGGATTACAATGATTATTAAATGCATCGAAATTAATTACCCAAGACCAAAATAGGTCCACTCAACTCTACTAAAATCCCTATAGTATGTAAGATGGCCCACTACCCGGAGATGCTCTTAAATTAGACTCCCCAAGTGTAAAAAGAAAAGTGTGTCCTACACTTTGATGCCCAAAGAAAGATCAACAACCAACTTCATCTTTACTAAAGGCTTCCACTCTAATAGGAACAAGAAAACCAAAATGCAAATCATCCACACTTGCATCATTCTATCAAGTACTAGAATCTCAACCATCCAATTAGCTTGCTCACTCCCAGGAAAAAACTAAACATAATGCTTCATCAAAAAACTCTCATCCACATCAATAACAAGTAAATCTACACTAGTATCACCAAACTCTATATCAAAAACAATATGTAGATCTCCATTAACACATTCCGAACAACACTAGCAATCTCATTGCTCACAACAAGATGCTCTAGGACATACAAGTTACCATCAACAACAATTGGATCATCCACAACCGAGTGCTCTACAATCTTCATGTCAGACTCAACCAACTAATCATGAAAACCAATCTCCATCCTAGCATCAACAAGGTTAGGAATATCCTTAGAAATAGCCTCTATTTTCTCTATAGGTTCTATATCAAACTCTACATACTAATCAACAAAAATGACCTCTTCCACCTTGACCTTGTTATGCAATCTTCTCTCTTGAACAAGTCTTTTAACTAGCTAGAAAACTATCTTTCGAACTGGTAGACTCCAGCTCCACAAACATCCATCTAATACATTCTTCATCTCACACTCAACTCAGTCAGGCAGGCAAGCTTGAAACTGAGTAGACGCCTCATAAAACCTCCTCTCCACTACATCATAGAGATTCACAATCATATTAGGTTCCAATCCTCCTAGATCCATCTTCCATGATATTCACAAAATCTCTACAAAAAATAACCAATAGATTAATCTTCCCAAACAAGACCAACCTTCCATCTTTGTAACCATAGAGCCATTTTCATGTCCTCCCAAGGTCTTGGTGCAAACTTCCTTGACTTTGGTGCTCAGTCTACACACTCAGGAATAACCTTCTCTCTAATATCATTCAACACAGTGCTAGGTAGGAGAATCCCCAAAGGAGACATCCTAGCCCCTAGTAGATAAGCACATAATGGAAACACAACAACAATGTAACATCAAAAACCAAATCACAATAATTTATTCATAGATATAACTAAATATATGCAATGTGTTGTGCTATAAGGCCTTCTCGATTATGGCCAAATACAAATCAATTAATAGCCCTGTAAGATCCCTCAAGATCTAATCCAAAACCTAGCTATTTTATATTCACACTCTAGTAGAAAGCTCCAAGGAAGATCCAAATGATACTCACAAGCCCACCAAGCAATCTCATTGTTTTACAACCCTCAACTACTATGCCTTCTCAAAATTTTCTCCTCTACTGCCACCTCTTCTCCAAGATGGATGAATAATCACAATCTTGTTGTAAGCTACTTCAAATTTAGTGTTTTGTCCATAGACTCAGGAAAAAATCACTCCCCAACTACTCTCCACACTCACTTCTCCTCCAAATGAATGAATAATGACTAAAGACTCCATGGAAACCCCTACTTATACCCAAGTAAGCAACAAGTCAACCTAGTAAGATAGAAATTAAATATCCCTTACATTAAATACTTGAAGACCCACAAGTTAGCCTCCAAAAAAAATTAAATAAAAAATTCCTTTAAAGTCTTATAATTCTTATTAAATATATCAAAATTAATTACCCAAGACCTAAATAGGTCAACTCAACTTTACTAAAATACCTACAACATGTAGGATGGCCACTACCCTAGGATGCTCCTACATCAATGTAACTAGTACATATTTCTTGGACTACTAACATCGACTTTAGACTCTTGTAGATGAAATTCTTCACCATCGTCACATATATTAATGATGTTATATACTACATCATCATGGATATTTTCTTCCTCCCCTTTTTTTGTACATGTTTTCTAATTTGCAGGAAAGAACTAAACAACCGAATAGTAATCAAGAGAACGAGAAGATTGGAAAAAAATAAACCATGGAATTTCATTTATTGTATTTATAGAATTCCTCTACAATGGATCCAGTGTGATCTTGTTCGTTGAGCTTTGTGTAATGTTAGGAATGGGCTTTCCATCCTTTCATTGTGTATTATATGAATAGTTTTGCAATTTGGTCTTCTTATTATAATTATTATTGAATTGTGGTTTCTCACTAAAATTAGTCTTATTGGCATGGTTTGGTAGAGGATTCAAATTCTTAAGAAGATTTAAGATCAGATCCATATTTTCATCCTTAGCCTTCTTGGTTGTAGTAGGCTTAAAACCTTTCTTCCTATTTCCCTTAGGCTTAAACAATTTAGGACGATCTCTCCTCAGAAGCTTGCAAGATGCTCTTCTATTTTTTTTAATATTGATGCTATTTTGAAAGCATCACTTAAATGTCCTAGGATCTTTATCTCTCAAAATTTATGCCATTTTTTTGTTAAAGTCATTTAAATAGGTAGTGAGACACACATCCTCACCTAGTCACATAACTTGAAATAACTTATACATTCCTTTCTCGAATCTTACACTGAAATCAAATGTTGACTCATTCTTTTTTTCTTAATGTTATTGAAATCATTCAACATGAATCTTGTGTCAGTATTATCACCATATTTCTCTTTGAGAAACTTTTCTAGATCATCCCATGAACCAAGACTATCTTCTATATATCTTTTGAACTAGTCTTTTTCATCTTAAGTGAGTGAATGCAAAAAAAAATCATAACCACATCCTCATGCTCTAGTTCATAGTCACTTAGCATATTAGTGAACTTTTTGAGATGCTCTTTACCAATTATAGGATTTTTTCTTGAAAAATTGGTAACCCTATCTCTCAAGTCATTATAGATTGGATGGAGAAAATCAAGGACATCTAGGAAGGTCATTTTTTTGTATCTTTTCATATAGATAGGTATCTTCTAAAAAGCTAAAACATTTGAATTATAGGGTCCAAGTCTTGGGGTTTGTATGGAAATTTTGACTTATTGAGATGTGGCTAACTGATTAGAAGTAGTAGAAGAGGAAGCTGGTATTGAATGGGAAAATCTTTGGATATTCACCATAGGTCCACAAGTTGGAACATAAGGTACAACTTGTGTAGTTTGATTTGGCCAAGATGCCAAGCCAGTAGTGGTTTTAAGGAAATAAAGGTTCCTTTTTCTTAACATATTTGACCTCATCTTCTATTTTGTCTAGTTCTTTAGCAAGATCTTCCCTCTTCTTATTTTCTCTTTCCAACCCCAAATCAGTCTTAGACAAAACAATGTTCTTAATGATAATTTGAGGTTGATTTATTTGTACACCAACAAAATTTTTCTTTCATTTATCAGGATTCTTAAAAGTAAGGTATATGATATTTTCCTCAATAGATTTTAGTGTTGGATTTGGAAAATGAGAGGTCCTTCTCCTTTAGAAGGCACTCCTAATCTTACATTGTTTACCTTATCTCTCCCATATCTCCAAAAATATTTAAATACAGAGTGAAGGATTTTTCTTCCAACTTCCTATTTTTCTCTTTTAGGGGTTCCATCCTTCTAAGAAATTTATCTCTCTGTATGAATGAAATCATAGTGATGAATTCCCTTTTTTTCTCAAAATGAATGCATTTGGCATCTTCCTTAACAACCTTCTTCCTTAATGTCTCAATGTCTAATAACAATTCATAAAGGTCTCCTAAAGTACCTTTTGAATCTATTAGATCATCTAGATCTATGAGATTGCTTTCAATATATAGAATTTGGCCTATTTTTGGAAAAACATTCAAGGTTATTTTATATCCCCACCTATGGTTTACTTCTTCAGACACATTTGGTGTGAATGTGGTATCTCCTATAGAATAGAAAATTTTATCCTAGTAGATTCTTTCTTTTGGTAATAGATGGTGAATATTTGATATAAAATCTTGGTAATTTCACATTCAAAATTTAAGGATGAAGATTCTCTATCTAGCACATGATGATATTGTGAATAGACTAAGGTGTTATCATAGGGTTTTGATGTGTGGTTAGGATCTCCTTCTTCTTGGGTTGGTTTTTCCTACCACCATGGGGTAACTTTATATACAAAGGGATTTCTTGATTTTCCTTTGTGTATGATATTTTATTTTTCATTTTATCTTCCATTTTAAACAATAATTTAAATATATAGCACTAGATACTAAACCTTTAACCAAGTCACCACCCACTAAGGGGAAAATTTTTAATATGGGTAGAAGATAGAAAATAACAAAAGGATAAAATGTTTGACTATAGATATGACATGAGAACTTCTATCATGATGGATTTTGGGAAGTGAAAACTCTATCACATAGACAAGATATTATTTTGCCAAAACCCCTGTCATGTACTTCTTGTTGTATTAGAATTTTGTAGATTGACAAGGTTTATCCATTGAAATAAACCAATACGTGTCATCTCCAATAGAGTCACCATTTTGTTGGCTCCTAATTTGACAAAATTTTAACATCTTAGGAGATTATAAAACCTACAAATTAACTAGAGACCATGATGGGCACATTGAAAATGCAAACTAAAAGGACTAAATGACAAGACTCTGATCTCTTCTCCACTTTGAAGTCAACAAAATTTAGGCATGTATACATAGGAATTCATTCTTTGTTTCTTTATAACTCAAAACTCAACATGAATCCCAAAATAATATATATTTCAGCCCTAATTACTCTAACTTTAGGATAGTACAAAATATGACAAATAGCTATTTTATCAAACCCTAGAACTCCATGAATCAAGTAAAGGCTAATATTTAAAAACTTCCATAAAAAAACATTACATTAATGATTTATATGAATTTTTGCACCATATAAGATGTTCCAAACTAGATCAGTCTTCAATAAATGGATAGTACCTTATCTACTGGGCTATAAACTTGTAGGAATTAGACATTTATTTTTGGATCTATCTTAACATTTTGTGAAAAGATTATCAGTATTCATTTTTAGATCTCATATTTATCAAAATCTTCAATGAAAGCATAAAGTTCTTCCAATTTACATTAAGAATTTACATAACCCATTAGATTATTAGTAGAAATAAATTGAAATATAGTTCAAAATGAATAAAAACTAAAATTTAATAAACTTTATTATTAAAATCTTAGAAAATACAATGGAGATAAATGAAGAGACAATATCTAGGATGAATAACTAGCTTCTTGCATTTTGTATTGACTTCTTTGAAATTTTTTATAATTCAATGACCATCCCTATCAGAAAAAAACTCTATTAGATAAGCTACTATTAACTTTTTATGTTATTTTTCTAGAAAACATGTACAATATAAAGGGACCAACTCAAAATGAACAAAATTCTATTCAAAAATAGAAAACTCCAACCTTCACTACACATCTTGGAAACCTTTTATAGAAATAAGGATTGCAAGAAGCTTTAGATGGGAGGACACATTTTAACTAGTGATTTAACAATTCATTAGTTATGACATGTGACTTAAATTGGTAGACCAATAGTTCCCAAAATTACAAACTAACTTGATGTGACATGTGAGACAAAACCACCTTCATACATAATATTCTTTGGTTGACAAGAGAAAATGATTTTACAACTTGCTACTCTAGTGGGTCCCCCATGGTTTGAGTCATCATTAGGATCATATTTTTTTATCCATTGATGACACTTTTCAAATGTTGGACATGCATGCTTGAGGATTTGATCTCCCACCTACCTATAAGAACTGTGCTTTTATATTATGTGAGTAACCTCCTCAAATTCTCAAAAAAGGTACTAGAGTTCACCAATTTAGATATACACTCTTGAAAAAGTGTCATATCCATATTCTTTGTTATAATTTTCACCAAATTACTTACCTTATTAATAGATTCTACTTTCAATTTAGTAAATTCTCTTGCATTCTTATTCATATCTAGGAATGGTATGACCATGGTGTCTATATAACTCTCTATGGCATCTTTTAGCTCCATTAATCTATTTTCAATATTTTCAAGCAACATTGAAAAATTCCTTAAAGATTTAACAATTTTTGTTACTAGTATAACATTTGGAGAGGTAGTAGGTGTTGGTCTTAGATTGGTTTTAACAATTGAGTGTCAACAAAATTAACCAATTCTTTAGTTGATGTTGAGTATAATATAGAATCTGAGCTATGATATATGCCAAGCTAGAAAATTTAATAGGTTTCAAGTGAACTTCGGGTGCGAAATGATCTTAAGGTTCTGAGTAAAGTTTAAGTGTCAAACAAAGTATAGATGTTGAGTCACTATAGATGCCAAGTGAAATAGAATTTTTATAGGAGTTGAGTAAAATATAATTAGCATATGAGTTTGTATCTTCGCAAACTCAGATGTAAACCATTTTTGGAGCTGACATTGGATGAGTCTAAAAGGATCTTGAAGATAAGATCAAATCTTTTGCATTACCTATGCAATCAACATGCAACCAATAAGAAAAATGCGGAAGGCATGCAACCAATAGGAAAAGTGCAAGAACTGAGTGGGAAATCAAGATTTAATATTGATCATAGATTCATACCTAACCTTAAGTCTTTCAAATCTATAAAAGGAGGACGAAGCCCCATTATCAAAGAGAGAGGATGCACATGTGAAAAGTGCATGGGTGAATCATTGCAAAGTGCAGAAGGGTGAAAAGACCTAGTGAAGGATAGAGCAGCATAATAGAATTCAATTATTGAAGAATAGAGTATCAGAACCTCAATGAGTGACATATTAGATGAAGGAAGGATTAGATCAATTAGAGTAGAATAGGGATCTGTAATTAGTGATTAAGGATTGCAAGTAATTAGGTCAAGGTTTTCTAATACTTTTTAGAAATTATATTAGTTATGGAAATCCTATGCACTTAGGTTTTCTTAGCAGCCATTTGTAAATCCTTTAACTAGGTCACTTTTAATAGAATGCAAAGTCTTTTAGAAGTGGCCAATAATTGTATCCTTGAATAGTTACACATTTCTATAGTGATATTTTCTAGGTGTCATCCCCACCCTGGTTCTACCCTCACATTTTGGAGGGTTTTTGGGTTACCAAATTTGTGTGTTGTCTATTTTCATGCATTTCTTTACTTTCATGTTTAGTAGATAAACTAGATGCATGTGAATTATTTTAGTTAAAAGGATTTGAAAAGGTTAAAGTTATTTACTTCTAATGAACCCCCCCTCCCTCTCAGTAGTAAATCTTCCCACTTGTTAATTCCAATAATTGGTATCAGAGATGAGTTCTCACAAGGAGGAGCCTTATAGATTCGAGAAAACATCTAGAAATGGAAGTTTACAAATTTGGGATGATCATAGAAAATCAAGCAATTGACATACAACTTGTTTTGCATGCCTTTGAAGAAGAGAGATTGGCATAGCTAAGAATGACACACAATACAAGGAGATTGACACCTCAAATTTATTGTCAAATGGAGATTCCAAGGAGTATGATGCAGCAAGAGCAAACCTAATGGAGAAGAATAGAGCTCAAGTAGAAGAAATCAAGATACACAAGCCTAAACAAGAATCATAAACCATGATGCTTTGTGAAGTGATTGAAAAGAAGAAAAGAGCCATTGAAGACAAGGCTATGAGAGAAGAAGACAAGAGAAACCTTGCCAACAGACTAGGAAAATAATTAATTGAGCTTGCAGTAATCTCAAACATGTAGCTTTAGACCCTGAGTCAGATGATGAATGCACATCATGAATTGAATGTCAAGGACATTGAGATCTATACATTAAAGATGCAAAATTAACAACTCTAAAATGACTTGAAAAGAGAAGCAAATTGCAGAGAGCTTCAAAAAATCTAATGAGGACATCAAGTACTTTGAGTAGCTACTGAAATGACTAAGGGAAAGTAATGAAACTCTAGGAGTAGGTTACATTAGCATTAAACAAGGAGAGTCATCCAAAATTATAGAAGAAAGGAGTAAGAAAGGTAACAAGACTTGTCATTTCTGTGGTAAGAAGGGACATACCTCTACTATGTGTAGGAGTAAGAATGCCCATCAACATGATAAACCTAAGAATGCAAGTCATTGTCATAAGTGCAAAAAGCAAGGACATCAAGAACATGACTATAGGACTAGGACTATCAAAACACCAAAATTTGAAGGTCACAGCTGAAATTGCAAGAAGTATGGACATAGATCTTTTGAGTGTAGATCAAAACCTATGTAGAAATAAAATCAAACAACAAGCGGAGGTAATCATGGTCATCACTACAATTGGGACTACAACACTTTGTATAGTTGTCACTACTATCAAGAATATGGACACATTCCTAAAAATTGCATAAGAATACATTTTATAAGGAACTAAAATAGATGGCTGAGTCAAACCACATGTTTAAGTTGCTTGAAGATTGGTCATATCAGAACAAATTTCCCAACCAAGTCAAAGGCACCCAAGTCAAAGAACTATAAAGGTAAAGAGAAGGTAGATGTTGAACACATCAAAGGAGAAATAAACAAGACATGGAAGAAGAAAGATGGTTGTATCACATTAAATGAAGGGATCACTTCACCTAATAGGTCAAGTGGTCACAATTCATCAAACTAAGCAAGAGAAGGCATGAGGGACTGATTTACAAAGTTTTAACATACATTAGTTCCTAGACAAGAAAGTACTAAAAAGAATATATTAGCATGAACAAAGATGCAAAGTCAAAAGTTCAAGATTTCACAACTATTGTTGACTTTCCCTTTGATGCCGAGTAAAAATCTAGTAAAAGCTAAGTTGATTATCAATATTATAGGAGTTGAATAATTAGTAGAAGTTGAGTTGGTAGAGGAAGCCAAGTAAAGAAGAAATCTCAGTTGAGGCCAAGCAAGTAATACTCCAGTGGAAGCCAAGTTGTGGAAAGACAATGGAAGCTAAGTAACATAGAATCCTTCAGTAATTGAGTGGAGAAGTGTAATAGTATTGAGAATTATATGCAATGAAAATAAGGTATATTATCATATTTTCAATCATTTTTCCTCATTGTGAATGAAGAGCAAAGATAAGAAACAGTGTAGAGTGAATCTAAAGTAGAGAATCTAGTGTATAAGAAGATTTCAACAACATTCTAACATGATTCCATCAATTTTAAGGTATTTACGACTATGTCAGGCTTCGTATTCTCATGTTTACTTCATGTTAAAACCCTAGATTATGTAAAATGGCTTCTAGGTCTAGAAAAACTTAGGAGAAGGAAACATTTGAAGTCCAACTAGTGTCTAATGAGGTTAGATAACTTGAGTTATGTCCAATACCTAAAGTTGCTTATAAGAATGACAAAGATGGAGCCCTATCCATCATACCGCCTAAGGTTGTAATGGTTCAATATGTAAGGAAATGCTATAATTTCAAAATTAGATCTATAAGTGACATGGAAATGAGGGAGGCATATGATAAATTATGTGAAAATAGAGTGTTGAAAGAAGAGTACAAAAATTGTTGAAAATAAGGGTTTAACATGTGCCCTAGAATTCCCTACAATATTCAAGATAGACTGGATTAGGCTAGTATTGAGAAAAATGCATGATGGTAGCTTTTCATGTCCCCTTTTCAAATAATTAAAAATAATAATCTTTGCTAAGGTAGGCAAGCCCAAAAAGGTGAAGTTTCAACAAAGGGGGATAATCTTTGGAAGTGAATGGACTAATAAATGAAAATTATTATTAAAATATGTTTCATTAACCCCTCTTGGACGTGAGTTAGGGTTATGCCCTCTTTGAAAGGGTTTGGAGGCATTTTGAGCTCATTCCAGAACTTGATTTTGCTCATTTCTTTGTTATTCTTCAGAGGCTGCCAAACCTGTGGAGGAGACCCAAGAACGGGAGTTTGCAGGTTATAGGGAGACCCAATAATGGGAGTTTTAAAGTTTCTAGGAAGGCTAAGGATGGTAGTTTGAAGCCATTCCATGTGCATGCTCATGCAGAGTTTGCCTTTGTGCTGAACAGTGCAGATTTGTGAGTTTTCGGGTGTATTTTTTTTGTAAGAGTTTGGTGTTTTCGGTTGAGTATTTCATATCAGTTTGGTATTCTGCTGTATATTAGACTTTTAAATGTTAAAATAGAGCTGAAAATATGTATTTGGATATGATTATACTTCTATGATAGATTATTAAGTTTTTGTGGTGATTCTGGGCTATTTTGTGCTATTTTCGGGAGCTCGATGAGTATTATTTTTGTCCTCCGTTTGGGAGATATTGTGTGCATGTTATATAGGTCTAGAAATTTTATTTTATAGGCTTTTATTCTGCTGAAATTTATATAAAAATTTCCATTTTCAGATTTATTAATAATAGGTGAAGCTGTGAAGCTTTTGGCACTATTTCTAGCATACCCGATTTGGGGTTTCTTGAGAAATTTGGTGGATCTTTGTGATATTAGTTGTTTGATTTTGAAACTATGATTAGAGGCATGAAATATCATTTCAAATCAGTAAAAGGATATTTTAGTGGTATCAGAGCCATGATCTTTCCAGCTTGAGGGTTTGTAGAAGTTTGCATGTCAGTTTTGACAACTACCCAGATCTTGCATGTCATAATTTATGGTTGCATGTTGCTTCTAATCAGTTGCATGTCAAAATATATGGTTGCATGCTACTTCTAATCATTTGCATGTTAGTTCTTGGTGAATTTGGTTGTTGCATGTTTCTTGTAATCAGCTACATGTCAAAATTTATGGTTGCATGCAACTAAGTGAAAGAGAAAAGAGATATTTACAGCGAGAAAAGACTAAAGAAATTTTATCAAACCTCTAGTTGAAAATAAAAGTATAAAATACAAGGAAGGAAAAAGTATGGCTAATCTAGATGAGATGGCAAATAAATTCTTTTAAGACATCAAAAATACTCAGAAGCAAATAGTGGATAGTTTGGCAGAAACTAGAGAGGCTTTGCGAATATTGACAGAAAAACTACAAGGAGTTGCATCTATTAATGAGAAAGGGAGCACTTCAAAGGAGCCAAGAAATCTGAAATCCACACCATCTAAATCAACCAAAACTATTTTCTTGCCTGCAGATGAGCCACCAGTACCAAATCCAGTCATTAATCCTGTGGAAGAGGTTACAGGTAACTTGATTACATTAAGAGCTACTTACAATAGCTTAGATGTTGACTTTCATAGTTTGGTTCCTTTTAGAGAATATGTGGATATGATGAACACTTGGATGCCCAAGAAAGCATACAGAACGGAGCATGACATAAGTGGAAGAGAGCTCAAAAATAAAATAAGCAAGTTTATAGCACCTACTTTTGATGGAACAAATAAAATTTCAGCTAGAGCATGGCTACAAAAATTACAGACCTTCTTCACACTTAACCCCATGAAGGAGAGTGATGTTGTTCAAATTGAAAGTCTACACTTGGAAGATGTAGCCTATGATTGGTGGTATCATGGAATGACTACTCAAGGTCATGATCAGGTAACTACATTTGATAATTTTAGTCAAAGAGTGATAGATAGATTTGACCTCAAGGATGATGATTATGAGGATGTTGTTGTGCATGATGGTGAGATACCTAGTAGAGATGAGCAGACATTAAGCATTCATGACTTTTTTGAGAGGGAGTACCAGAAAAAATTAGATGCTTCATCACATGAGGTTGAGGCTAGTAGTACTTCACATGATTTATCCCACTAGCTGATGGTGAGTGAAGACAATATTGTGACTACATTATCTCATCATGACAGGTATGTGGAGTTAGTTGGTATTGGTCATATTACTCAGGTGAGGAATTTTTTTGAGTTACCAACTAATTATAGTTTACGTATATGGACTTGAGATTGTTATATTGGCATTTGAGATTCAGTTGACTGGAAATCTTTAACACTTTTTGGTAGCAATGATTATTTGGGTGCTATCATGGATTTGATTAGCAGATTGCATGGTGTTGTCTTTTCTTGTGCCAGGAGCTTATCCAATGTTGGTATTAGTTTTTATACACTAGTTTTGGGCTTTGTTCATATATCCATTCAACCATACTTGCTGGAATGTGTTGATGATCTTTCATATTTGGCAGTGTGTACAAATGAGTTCCAGGATCATAGTGGCATTGATGACATCCAGGAGGATGCAGTGGGCAGTTTTGAAGACTTAGTTTCCTTGGGTGCAGAGGAGTTGGAAAGTAGTGCTATAGTTTTTGATACTCCATATGTTGATATGAGCTTTAGAGTTGATTCACAAGATATGGATGGTAATACTCTAGAGACTAGTAACTTTGAGGATACTCCTTTAGACAGTGCATTGGAGGAGTTTTGTAGGAGATAGTCAAGCCATTGCCATCATGTGTCTAATCAGTTGAGAGTTAGTGACTAAGACATTGCTATCACTTGCCAGCATTTCGATGTTGCTCATCAGTTGTTATTAGTTTATGGATTGGGGTTCTCTTACTAGTGATGAGCAGGGAGGCAGTTATCTTTCCTTGACAGAGTTCCACTCTTTATGGGAGGCTATCCAGATTTTGAGATAGGATTATATGCAATTGGTAGCTGATAGAGATTATCTTATGGAGAGGGTCAGTATAGCATATGATGCATTGTTGGACAAGGAAGATAAGATGAATGAGCTTACTCAGTAGCTTGAGGTGACTTTTGAGATTCTTGAGAGTACATAGATGGCTTTCAAGAAGTCACAATTTCATTTGGCTAAGGTGACCATGGAGTTAGAGCAACTACAGTCTTTACCAAATTCTGTATAGTCACAAGTGGTGGTGTCTAATGATCCGAGGATGTCCATGGTCGAGATTGTCAAAGATAGTGGAGATGGGGATGCATCCATCCTTGATACTAACATTGGAATATAAAGCTCATCCCCACTAGAGTCAAGTTTAGTTGAGTTGGGTGCTGCAGCAGATTGTTGTGGTATGCCTAACATGGTGGTGACCTCTAGTACTAATGGCATGAAGACTAGAGATGTTGTATCAAAGACCATGTGTGATGTTGGTGAGATGACAGTTGGCATGGTTATTGCTAGTAATACTACTCCCTTGGCAATGTCTTCAGAGGTAGTAGTCAGTTCCAACTTGGTTAGTGATCGATTGTAGTTAGTTACATATGGATTGTAGTTTGAGCCACTGACTGAGATTGGTGCATTCTATCAGCATTACACTGTGAGGTATGCTCATCAATCTACCTTTGATGACCATGTTGATGAGATGATGATACAGAGATGTACTTTGGTGCCTAGGGATTATCATCAGTTATGGGACAGTTTGATGCCTCAAGATGAGAGTTGTGATGGACATGATATGGTGATAGGTTTTGCAGTTGAAAACTTGATAATATGTGACTTAGAGAAAGAGTATGGGAGTGATGCTTCAGTGGGTGTTTTTATTGATTCTACTCCTTTGGCTATGACATCTCCTGACTTAGCTAGTGATCAGTCACAGTGGGTTATATCACTTGTTCATGGTGAGCTGTTAACTGAGGTTGGTTATCTTAATCAATATTATATTGTAGGGTATGTACATCAGTTAGCATTTGATCCTTGTGTTGAGGAGTTGATGGCAAGAAAATTTGGTTTGGGTTCCATTTCTTGTTGTTTATCTTGTGATGGCTTTTCACCATCAGGGGTGAATGGGAGTTATGGTTATGAGATAGTGGCCGATGATCTACAAATTTGTGTTGACTATAGGAGTTGTACAGTGTGTGGATTCTCCATACTTGGTATAGTTTCATTTGAGAGCATTCACCATTTTTGTAGAGTTGGATTGTACATTCCATATAGGCCAGTGGGATGCGTTGATGGTATTTATTGTGTTGGTAGTTTGATTTGTCCACTTTACTTAGGTTTTGATGTTCTAAGAGTTTGTGTCTCATGGGTTTCTAACTATGGCAGTGGTGATTTTGGAGTTTGGTTGAGCTGTAATTGTCAGTTTGATTATGGATTCCTCTTGGTCATATTGCAGAGTATATTGTAGGAGCCTATGTTAATTGGCAGTTGTATAGTTCATGACTACATTTGGGATCCAGGTGGATTGATTGGTTTATTTTTTAGCCATTTCTTGAGGACAAGCAATATTTGGGAGGGGAGGACTTGTCATGTCCCATTTTCAAATAATTAAAAATAATAATCTTTGCTAAGGCAGGCAGGCCCGAAAAGGTGAAGTTTCAACAAAGGGGGATAATCTTTGGAATTAAATGGACTAATAAATGAAAATTATTATTAAAATATGTTTCATTAACCCCTCTTGGACGTGAGTTAGGGTTATGCCCTCTTTTAAGGGGTTTGGAGGCATTTTGGGCTCATTCCATAACTTGATTTTGCTCATTTCTTTGTTATTCTTCAGAGGCTGCCAAACCTGTGGAGAAGGAGACCCAAGAATGGGAGTTTGCAGGTTTCTAGGGAGACCCAAGAATGGGATTTTTTAGGTTTCTAGGAAGTCTAAGGATGAGAGTTTGAAGCCATTCCATTTGCATGCTCATGCAAAGTTTGCCTTTGTGCTGAACAGTGCAGATTTGTGAGTTTTCGGGTGTATTTTTTTGTAAGAGTTTGGTGTTTCCGGTTGAGTATTTCATATCATTTTTGGTTGCTTCTATATATCAGAATTTTAAATGTTAAAATAGAGCTGAAAATATGTATTTTTATATGATTATACTTCTGTGATATATTATTAAGTTTTTGTGGTGATTCTGGGCTATTTTGTGCTATTTTCGGGAGCCCGATGAGCATTGTTTTTGTCCTCCGTTTGGGAGCTATTGTGTGCATGTTATACAGATCTTGAAATATCATTTTATAGGCTTTTATGCTGATAATTTTTTTATAAAAATGTCCACTTTCAGATTTATTAATAATAGGTTAAGCTATGAAGCTTTTGGCACTATTTCTGGCATACCCGATTTGGAGTTTCTTGAGAAATTTTGTGGATCTTTGTGATATTAGGTGTTTTATTTTGAAAATCTAATTAGAGTCATGAAATAACATTTAAAATCAGTAAAGGGACATTTCATAGCTTGTGATTGGAGGATGGGCCTATAAAAATCACAAAGATAATTGTACATAGAGTGATAGGGTACCCAACCCTAGATCGGCCGAAGACTCTTAGGAGTGATGCCAAGCAGGCAATTGAGAGAAACATAGGTGCTAAGTAGAATAAGAGAGGAATGAAAATTGAAACTATCCAAGATCCTCTAGTTGATTTTTCTATCAAAGTCATTACACAAAAATTTTACCAATCCAGCAAACTCAGTAGTGTGCCTTGCATTGCAATAGATGTAGGATACAAATTAGTGAAGAGAGATCATACCTATAATCTTGCAAAACTACAACTGTAGTGAATAAATGAGAATCTAATAGCTATCAAAAGAACCAAGGGAGTCCAATGTAAATTTGGTTCCATTTTGATATGTATTTTCTTTTGTGTTCAAAATGAATTTCCTTCATTTAGTAAAGTTGCATAGAAATCTAATAGGTCTCTTATAGCTCAAGTCAATGAATACATAGGGTAGATGGGAGCTAATTTCTAGACATTGATGACTACTTATTTTGAGGACTGTAAGAAACCAATGAAGTAAAGGCTTATAATTACTAGTTTCCTTAGTAGAAAAACATGTGAATGATGTATGTTTCCTTGTAGATATATACTATACATACATACAGGCTGCCATACGAAGAGTGAGATGATTAAGACCTCTTGGGTATAAAATAAACATAGATGAAGCATCAACAACAATAACTAAATTATTGGTAGAGGAAATAGACAAGGATGCACTACATTTTGGAACTTATGATTTGGTTAGATCAAAAGTGGATATGAATTTGAAGACTGTCTCCACTTTGAGAAAGAAGGACAAGCTTGTTAAGAAGTTGACAGCAAAATTTGGGGAAGGCACTATAGAAGAAGCTAAAGAAGAAGTTAAGATGCAAGGGTGATGAAGAAGAACAAGATAAAGGGCCACTTACCTTAACACAAGGTATGGGGGATGATGTAGATGAAGAGGAAGGCACTGAGTAGGAGGCACTAAAGGCTGGGCCAAAGAAGATAAAAGCTCAAAAATAGCTAGCTACATAATCCAAGGGAAAGAAGAAGGCTACAAAGCCAAGTCCAATGAAGCTAACTACAAGGGCTAGCACTAGGGTTACAACACAAGGGGCAAAAGAGCAGGAAAAACAAAAGCCAACAGAACAAGAGGGGCTTATAGAGCAAAAGAAAAGGAGAAGATATCTTGCACCCCTAGAATCAAACAAGGAAAGAACAGAGTCTAATTTGGATCAATTTATATTGGTAAGCTATTCTACCACATCTAAATTGGAAAGCATTTGTAACAATATTAGAGACAACGCTGATTTAACTAGTCTAAAGACCATAGATTTCAATAATTTTTCAAAATAACAACAAAACATAGTGGAAGAATCCATCTACACCATGATGGCTAAGTTCAAGACCACCCCAATTGAATTAGATAATTCAATGCCTAAGGAGCTGACCTCATTAGTTGAGAATAAATTGCATTACTATCTCAAAATGGAGAAGGAAATGAGTTTTAGTGATTTAATTCTCCATTATTTACTTAAAATAGAATGAAAAGTCTTCAATCAAGATGAGACACATGGTGCAATCTTATTTATTTTCCACTTGACCTTCTTTACTATTTTTCCTTGTAATCAGAAAAATGTCATGATTAAATGTCAACAACTTCATGGGCCAATGAGATCCAAAGTTCTTGTTGATGATGCCTAGGTCCCACTTGTCATTACCATGTTCAATCACCATAGGAAAGGTCTAAACTATGATTGAATGTGTCTCATTGATTTCTTCTATGAGGTTTTGTAGAGAAATAAATGCATGTGAACATAAGATCTTTCCTTAACATTTTGATACAGTAGTCCCTCCTTCCTCCACATGTTCACATCTCACGTGTTCACTATGAGTGTTATAAGATAGGGTTGTTGTTATACCAAAAGATCAACCTATACAAATGCCTAATACAACTACTAGACTTATAGAACATAGGAGGTGGTTAAGCCATGTCATGAATCTCATAGGATAATGTTGGCAATTAGTCCAACAATCCCCCCCTCAATATTACCCAAGGAGAGTCAAACATGTGACCAAGCTCTAATACCACTTGTTAAAAACAACAGTCCACTAAGATAACTTAAGGGGGGGGGGAGCACTAAATAAGTTATCCAACAGTGAAAATTTTTATCTTCCTTAAATAAACTTAACCATTCAACTAAATTAAATAGCAAGCATACAAATATGCACATAGACAATTACACTAGATATGTTGACTAGGGAAACTCTTAATTAGAGGGAAAATCGTAGTGGGAATGATGCCCACAATATGATGCATTAATATAAATATTCCTTGTTAGAGGATGGACCATATAATGAATCTATTACAACATTCATTACATATGAGGCACTATTAAGAGATTCCAACCATGTTAGGAGTTGTAGTACAATGTATGCAAGATGAGCCCACCACACAAACATGCAATTTGAACTACAAGAAGAGCTCACTACTCAAAAAAGTAATTTACTTTTATGTTCTTCTTTCCTTTATTTTAACCAATTGCTATCAAACCTTTTAGACCAAGTCACAAACCTCTAATCGAATTATCATACCTTGGATCACTTAGCAAAACATTGACAATGAAGTTTCCTTCACTTCAGCTCTACTCTGCTCAACTTTGCATTCATTCTCTCTACTCCTTACAATCACCTCTTCATAAATATCATGATAAAGGAAAATTTCCTTCCTTTATATTTATTCCACAAAACAATTCCCTAAGTTAGTTGTTAGACCTTCTCAATTAATTATTATAGGATCACATTAAGAACACTTTACACTTAGCAATAACATTAATCTTCTACCATGAAAATTGAATAACTTTCCATACACATAATATTACAATAAGAGAACTTATCCATTTCATCATCAACATGTCTTCTTCATATCCACAACCTCAATTTTTAGAATTAAAATTCTACTAGGAGATATAACAAGTTTACCAGAACATGTTTCAGTAAACTCTATCTGAGAACAGACATCATCAAAACTTACATAATTTCTTCTAGACTTGTCATATCTTCTTCCAACATTAACTACATATACTAGATACTTATAATTATCTCCCATAAACTCAGATAGTTAGAATACTCAACTAGCCATCCATACCAACTTGATCTTTTAGTTATTCTTCTATTAGATACCATAGAAGATTGCTATGTTGACATCAATAACAAAATCAGTCATGAATCTAACATATCATTATAGTAACATATCTACAATAATCCCCCATAGGAATATAATTAGCATTCATGCTTCCAACAATCTCTCAACAATCTCCCACTTTGAGATTAATGGCAACATAGATGAAAAACATCTAGTTCGAAGAATACCAATAAAAGATTGTTCATCATACTTTTCAAATCCTCTTCATCAATCATTCTCCCCCATTGATATACCTCAATATGCTTTCCATCAAACTAAAATTTCATAATGTGCTTCTTCTTTATTTTCTTGCTTTCTTCCTATGATTTTCTTCCTCGTGATGTTTTTCATGCTAAACTTCTCCCCCATTGACATAAATGTCAAAGGTTTTAGAAACCATCAAAAACTATAACAATTGATTCTTACTAGGTCAAATATCCAAAGATATTGTTCAAAACAACATCCAACAAGTGTTCTAGATGAATATGTCCATCATAGATACTCCCCCATATAGGAAGCATCAAAATTCAATCAAGACAAATAATGGTGCTTTATTTCACTAGACTGATGCACTCTTGCATCATGTACTCTAATGTAGGAAGGGGCATAAACCCTAACATACCTTGCAAATACTCAAAAGTATCTTTGCAAAGAGGCTTAGTGAATATATCCGCAATCTACTCTTTTTTGCTCACATACTCCAATCTAATTTCTTTTTCTATATATTTCTCTCTCAACATGTGATACTTGATAGAAAATTGCTTAGTCTTCAAATGCAATACTAGATTCTTAAACATATTTAATATGCTTGTGTTGTCAATAGGTTCATTGATTTCTATCCATATATCCTTTAGCATCTATTTCATCCAAATAACTTCATTGCAATTGTTTGTTGTTGCAACATATTCTACTTCCACTATACTTTATTACATAAAATCCTACTTCTTTCTTAACCAAAAAACCAATCTTTCTCCAAGAAAGAAGGCTCCACTAATAGTGCTCTTTCTGTCATTCATACTACCTACCCAATTAGCATTATTAAAATCATTAGATTTTTCATAGCACAATCTAAATTCAAATGTTACTTTTAGATATCTAAATATCCTTTTGACTACTACATAATATGATTCTTTGGGATTAGCTTGAAATCTTAGAATAATTCCAACTACATTTTCTATATCTAGCCTTATGTGAGTTAGATATTATGATCCTCCAATCATAGATTTGTAATTTTTTTCTCAATATTATGTGTCTCATCCTTTGTAGATAACTTGTGTCTAGGTATCATAGGCATTCAAATGGATTTACATGTTTTTGAACCAAACCCTTTTAGAAAATCATTCAAATCATACATTTCTTTCTAGTATAAACTATTGTCTATGTTACCTTTGTTATATCCAAGCTTTGTCCAATGCTTGTCCAACCTCGCATACTAGGTTCTAAGTGCTTTCTTTAAGCCATACAATTCTTTCTTTAGTTTGCACATTCATCTATCAAAAAACAACCTTTAGGCTGCTCTATGTACACTTCTTCTTCAAATGCTCCATTCAAAAATGCTAACTTGACATCCATTTGATACACTTAGAATTTATTTTATGCTACATAGGCTAAGAATAATCTTACTGCTTCTATTTTATGCATTGCACAATAGATCTCATCATAGTCTATTGCTTCCTATTGTGAGTAACCTTTACATACCAATATTTCCTTGTTCCTTACAACTTCACTATGCTCATTTATCTTGTTCCTAAATACTCTTTTAGTTCCTATAATATTCTTGTCTATTGGTGTAGGAACCAATTCCCATGTCTCATTCTTTACTATTTGATCCAATGTTGGATACAATTGATTAATTATGTACTATCTTTATGTTACACAAATATCATATCATTATCAGTCAGTGTATGCCAAGCTCACTTGGGTAGTAAAGACAATTTTTTGTGTCTATCGAGCATTCTTATGTTTTCCTAGTTCAGAAGATAGTATCACCTAAGTTCACTCAAGTGTCAAAGGAGAGATTAGAAAGGATGAGTGTTAAACAAGATCACTCAGTTAGTAAAGAAAATATTGGATATAACTAGTGTTAACCAAGCTCACTCAGTTACCAAAGAATGTTCACAAATATGCAGTGTTAATCGAGCTGTGTTGGGTAAAGAAGGATTTTTTTATTTTGACATATTAAGTTTAATTGATTTATCTATTGAATCTAGCTGACTGAGGAGATGAATAATAAATATTCTATGTTGTATATGAGCCAACTTGACTATATAAATGATATAAGTATAGGGTGAAGTTGAGAATTTGAAAGTGTGTAAGAATGTGAATGCATGGATAATTTTAAAGACATAATGATGTAGTAAGGTAGCAAATTAGAAGGATAAGAAGAATATCCTTGTGGAGTAGAAAAGATATGTTCAATTAGGAAGGATCAAGTAAAGCCAAAATCAAGATCTGCAATTACCAAATTTAGTTGCATTGAAATTAGGACATCCCATTTTTACTCTCTAACCATTGTAGCAATGATCTAAATCTAATAATAGAGTTGGCTTAACCGCTATTTTTAAAACCTCTAACAAGGTGGAAGTTTTGTTGAATTGTCAAAAGACCTCTAACAAGGCCACTCCTAACAAGGTGATTAAATCTTCTAATAGGGTCACACCTAACATTTTTTTTAAAAAATTTTAACAAGGTTGGATCCTAATAGGGCTCACTTCAAAAGAGTGAAAATAAAAACTAGTTGCAATCAGTGGTTTTTTCCCAATTGAGTTTCCATGTTAAATCTTGGTGTCAAATGTGTTCATTCTATTAACTTTTATGTTCTTGCAACTAAATTAAGATAATGGTAATCATAGACAACATCTAGGATTTGCATGTTAAGTACTTACCAAGCATATTTAGCATTTGCCAAGTTATAGAATTTTATGTGTATAATATTATATATATATATATATATATATATATATATATATATATATATATATATATATATATATATATATATATATATATATATATATATATATATATATATATATATATATATATATATATATATATATATATATATATATATATATATATATATAACAATCTATATTTTTATCTTAGTATAATTATGATATTTTATATAAATTATTGATTATTAAAATTATACTCTTTATGTATAATACCTTTTAATTAGTTAATTTATATGCCAAAATGGGGATATCATAGTTTTCCAAGCATCAATAGTATGTAGTTTTCAGAGTTTGTACTGACATCCAAGGGATTTGAGATTTATTTTAGTAGTAACTAATTCAGCCCTTCCCTCTTAGTTGCTCCTCTTATATTTCAAAAAATTGGTATCAAAGCTTTTGGTGCTTATATAGAAGGTTTCAAGGACCTAAGCTAAAGATCGGGATGTTTTACAAAAGAGAGATTCCCAAGCTAAATAGAGACAATTTTGCAGCATGGAAAGGACTTATGTAGTTACATCTAGCTACTATTAGTGACTCAAGGTGCAAATATCTTGATGCTAAATACAAGACTCCCACTAAAACATTATCAATTGAAGATATTATTGAAAAGAAGAATCATAACATCATGATGGTTGATATTGCATCTGCTCTTAATAATGCCAAATTTGAGGAAGTTAAAGACTATAAAATAGCTCATGAGATGTGGAGCAAACTAAAAGACATATATGGAGGAGATGACAATGTAAGAAGAGCTAAGGCTAAAAGTCTTAGAGGTCATTTTGGTCAAATGAAAACAAGAGAGGATGAGAGCATTACAAAATATGTGGAAAGAATTAAAGCAAGTGTAAGTGTAATCAAAGAATCTACAAGAGATATTGAAAAGAAAACAATTGTAAACAAGGTACTTAGAACTCTTCTTCCTATTTATAAAATTAGAGTGTCTAATATTCAAAAGATGAGATGTGATCAAAATAATAAAATATCTTTGGATCCTCTAGTTCAAAGACTAACAACTTTTTAGTTAGATAACTTTTATAACTATGATCCTAGTTCAAAGGTTATTGAGTCTATTGAGTCTACATTTTAAGCTAAACTCTCACTCAAGAAAAAGAGTAAGAAATAAAAATTCAATCAATTCAGAAGTGAAGAAGAAGAATCCAAAGAAACTTTAGATAATGATCTTGAAGTTGTTGAAGTTGTACTTACAAGAAATTATTCCAAAGGCAAAGGAAAGTACAAAGGTAAAATTCCTCTAATCTACTTTTCTTGTCAAGAAGTTGGTCACATTGCTGCAAGGTGTCCAAACAAAGAAAACAAAGATGAAAAGAAAAGTAATAAGCACAAAGGCAAGAAGGATTCAAAGATTTGCATTAACTACAAGGAAAAAGGCAAGAAATCTTGTTTTATGGCTAAAGATTCTGATAATAGTGAAGATGAATCTAACAATGAATGATATAAAATGACACTTATCTCTCATATTAGAAAAAATAATATATGGATTATTAATAGTGGTTGTTCACATCATATTATAGGAGACAAAAAAAAAAAATTGAGCACATAGAATATTATGATGGAGGTAGTGTGAGGTTGGGAAATTTTGAACCTTTTAACATAAATGGAAAATGATGTATTTAATTATCTCAAGAACTTGTATGTGACAATTCTTATTAGGTTGAAGAACTAAAGAGTAATCTTCTGAGTGTGGCATAATTCAATAACACTAGATTTAAGGTAAAATTCATGAATGGAAAGGCCAAACCACTAGATCAAAAAGGAAATCTAGTTAGATCTGGCAAGAAATCAAAAGATAATCTAGTTTGTCTTGATCTTAGTGAATTTTCATGTTTTATTGCTCAAGTAGAAGAAAGATGGTTTTGGCACAAAAGACTATGTCATGTAAACTTTGATAATCTGGTCAAGAAAGTAAACATAAAAGAGTAAGAGGTATTCCTAATTTGAAGAAACTTGACATGGGTTAATGCAAGAATTTTCAAATTGGTAAGATGGGAAAGATTAGTTTCAAAAGAAAAAACTATTAGTTAGAAGAAATTTTATAAATTGTTCATACAAACTTATGTGGACCTATTGGGATAGAGAGTTGCAATGGAGAAAAGTTTTTCATTCATTTTGTTGATGATTATTCTAGAATGATGACTATAATATATCTAAAAAATAATAAGAAGCTTTTCAAAAGTTCAAAGGCTATCTGGCAAGAGTAGAATTGTTTTTTTGAAAGAGATTTAAATGTTTAAGATTAGACAAAGGAGGTGAATTCATCTCCAATGAATTCAATAGTTTTTGCATTGAAAGAGGAATAAAAAGACAAGTATCATCCCCTAGTACTCCCTAGTAGAATGGTATAGCTAAAAGAAGAAATAGATCCATCATGGATTATGCAAGAACATTGATGATAGAAAATAATTTTGTAGTCAAATACTGGAATGAAGCTATCAACACTATAGTTCATAGCTTGAATAGAGTTCAATTGAAGAAAGACTCAAATCAAACCCCTTATGAACTATGGTATGGCTACAAACATATTTTAAGTTACTTGAAAGTATTTGGTAGTGAATGTTATATTTTGAAAGAATCTAGAAAAGGTGATGAAAGGATATTTCTAGGATACTCTTGCAAAAGTAAAGCTTAAAAATGTTTGAATCTGTCTACTCATAAAATCATAGAAAGTGCACGTTTGAGAATTGATGAATTTGTAGAAAAGAGTGAAGAAGAAATCTGCAAGAAGCTAGAGGATTATAGAAGAATTTTTTTACTATGAACTGGATACCCTATCAAACATATCTAAAAAAAAAGAAACTTCATCTCCCAAGTCCCCAAAATTTCTTATAGTTATTGAGTTGAAAATAGTGCTACCTGAGTCATTGTCTAAGGGACCCAAGTCACATTTAGAAGCTACCGAGCTAGTTCAAATCAAGCTTGATAGACCTGAGTCACAAATAGTGGAGCCTATTTTAGCAAGATATGTCAAAAGGCATCATGCACTTGATTAGATCATTGGAGACAAGTCTAATGGAACAATGACAAAAAGAAAATTAAAAAGTACATGATTACTTGCTGAATTTGAACCAAGATATATTAAAGATGCACTAGATAATGAAAGTTGGGTTGAAGTAATGAATGAAGTGATAGAATAGATAGAAAAGAATAAAATTTGGTCTCTTGTTCTAATACCCAAGGATAAAAATATAATAGGCACAAAGTGGGTGTTCAAAAATAATTTGAATGAAGATGGAAAAGCTTCCAGAAACAAGGCAAGACTACTATGAAAAGGCTATTCTCAAGAAGAAGGTATTGATTATGGTGAAAATTGTGCTCCTATAGCAATATTTGAATCTTTAGTAGCATATGTAGTGAACATAGGATTTAAATTATATCAAATGGATGTTAAATCTACATTCATGAATGGAATTCTTGATGAAAAAGTCTACATTAAAAAATCAAAAAGTTTTGTAGATCCTAGAAAAAGAGACATGATTTGCATATTACACAAAACATTATATGGTCTCAAGCAAGCTCTCAAAGCTTGATATGAAAGACTTCATAATTAATTGATATGGATTGGCTTTCAAAGAATAAATTATTTTAGTCATCTGTATATCAAAGAAGGACCAAACAAGAAGATTGTGTTGGTATAAATATTTGTTGTTGATAGTATATTCATAGGAAATGAAGAACTATGCAAATCATTTTCAATAGAAATGAGTGAATAATTTTATATGGCCATGTTTGGTTAAATAAAGTTCTTTGTTGGGTTGTAGATATAGTAGAACAAAATGGTATCTACATTACTCAATCTAAGTATATCAAGAAGATAGTAAAGAAAGTTGGAATGGAAGATTCAAGACTAGTTGAAACCCTTATGTGTATTGGACATAAGCTTTACAAGAATGATGATTCCAAATAAATAGATTAGACCACATACAGATCAATGATTGGAAAATTGTAGTATGTACTGCATACAAGGTCTGATATTGCATTAGTAGTTGGTATGGTGGTAATATTCTTAGCAAATCCTAGAGAAAATCACATGATCACAATCAAGAGAATCATAAGATATCTAAAAGGTACTAAAGACTATGGATTATGGTATAAAATTGGAGGCAATCTAGCTTAAAAGTGTTTACTAATGTATATTGGGTAGACAATATTGATGATAGAGAAAACACTAGTGGTGTAGCATTATTTCTTGGTAAAAGACTAGTCTCTTGGACAAGAAAGAAACAAAATTGCATCTCTCAATCTACAATAGAGGTAGAATATGTGGCAACAATAGTTAATTGTTCTAACATTGTTTGGTTCAAATAGCTATTGGAAGGAATAAAGATAGAGATAAAAGATATAGTAGATATATACTATGATAACACTAGTACAATCAATATATCAAAGAATCCAGTGT
The DNA here is from genome assembly GCA_028749045.1 of Cupressus sempervirens. NCBI lineage: Eukaryota > Viridiplantae > Streptophyta > Pinopsida > Cupressales > Cupressaceae > Cupressus > Cupressus sempervirens. The sequence goes on from CM053790.1 coordinate 94,425,331, forward strand.
TGCATACCAAAAAAAACCACATTACTATAAAATATCACTTCTTAATAGAATTGGTGCAAGATAAAGAAGTTAGATTGGAATATGTAAATACAAAAAAACAAATTCCAAACATATTCACTAAGCCATTACCTAAGGATGCATTTCTATATCTAAGAGTTAAGCTAGGGGTCATTCTCCTATCTGATGCTCACTAAATGAAGTTTAGTAATGCATCAATCAGAGCAAATTGAAGATTAATCGGTTGGTCCAATATTGACAAGGTCATATTGTAAATGAATCAGTACTTAAGGTACATTGACATTAATAAAATTATTGTCTTTAGCATGTGTTATCAAAGAGGGAGAAGTTTACTACCAGATCTCAAATAAATTTTAATTAGAAGAAGTTTGTTGTAAGAGGGAGAAGTTTTCTATCATAGAAATGTCTAAAAGGGAGAATGAACTTGGCAAAAGTTTCTTGATAGAGGGAGAAACCTAAGATAGGAAGAACTCACACTAACAGAGGGAGTTCTCATTGATAAAAATAAAGATATGTTCCTTACTTTATTCTTGTTCCAAAATTTCATTATGTTATGACATGTTGTGTTTCCATCAATTCTAAAGAGGGAGATTGTTGGATACAATTGATTAATTATGTATTGTCTTTGATGTTGTACAAATGTCATATCATTATCAGTTAGTGTATGTTGAGCTCACTTGGGTAGTGAAGATAATTTTTTGTATCTACTAAGGATTCTTGTGTTTGCCTAGTTCAAAAGGCAATGTCTATTGAGTTCACTTGGGTGTCAAAGGAAACTCTACAAAAGATGAGTATTAATTGAGCTCACTCAATTATTGAAGAAAATGTTAGATGGAACCAATATTAACCAAGCTCACTTGTTTATAAAAGAACCTTCACAAATATATAGTGTTAATTGAGCTTCTCTTGGCTAACATAGGAAATTCTTTTAGAGTTAGTGTCTATTGAGATGGGTCAGCTAACAAAAGATTTTCTTATTTTGGCATATTGAGTTTAATTGATTTATCTATTGACTCTAGCCAACTAAGGAGATGAATATTAAATATTCTAAGTTGTATATGAGCTGACTTGACTATATGAATGATATAAGCATAAGGTCAAGTTGAGAATTTGAAAGTGTATGTAAGAATCTGAATGCATGGATGTTAAAGCACAAACCTATGTCACTATTTTGTAAACAAAAAGGCTAACTAAAGTATAATTATTCACCTTCAATGACATAAAATTGGTATTATTATATTGAATTTAGAAATAAAGTAAACTAATGAAATGTACAGAATGGATGAATTTTAGGAGTATAATTTTTATAATTATTTAGAATAAGAATTGATATATTTTCTTAATTTTTATGGATAATTTTTTAGGTGTTGAAAAATGCTAAAAATTAGGGGTCTAGTTTCCACAACAAAACTATATGCAAATAGAATCATTTCCTTTTGATCTCAGACTATATTATAGATAAAATGTATATCTAGAACAATCAAAAATAAAAATTGGCTTTAGAACTATATTTCTCTTTTATAAGGATTGGAATTTCAACTCACCTAAAATAAATAGTTTTCATCTCCCACCACATTTTTCAAAACAAATCTATTCTAACTAGGAGAAAAATTATACATTCTAGAAGAGGAATCTCTCCTTTAGAATGTCATATATTTTTAATATTTTTTAGATATGATTTATTATTTTTTTCTTTCTTAAAACCGATATCTTTTTGAGTGTTAAAATACATGGTTGTGAAATTTTTCAATTTCAAAAATACTATATCTAATTAAAACACCATAAACTCTAGATGAGAATATTCTTGACTCTAAGCTCTATAAAATGGTGTTTATATGTTATTAAAAATATATCATAAAAAATAGTAAGAGTTATTGAAATGCCACTTTTCTAAAATAATTTTATTTTTTTAGAAATTGGATACAAACTAGTATAAAACATGCATTTAATAGATATTTCCAATTGGAAAAGTGTGAGACCATATATATAACTTAGCTAGAATGAATTTATCTAGATCATATGTTTAAAAAAATGAATTTATATAGAAATATTCAAATTCAATAATTCTAATAAGGCAGCCTAAAAGGTGATACAAGTCTGTACTTTTACCCATGGATGATTTTGAAGACCTAATGGTGCAGTAAGGTAGCGAATCAGAAGGATAAGTAGAATATCTTGGTGGAGAAGAAAAGATATGTTTAATTTAGAAGGATCAAGTAAAGCCACAATAAAGATCTATAATTAGCAAATTTAGTTGTATTCATATCAGCTCATCTCATTGTTAATCTCTAACCATTGTAGCAGTGATCTAAATCTCTTAATAGAGTTGGCTTAACAACTATTTGTAAAACCTCTAACAGGGTGGTCGTTGTGTTGAATTATTAAAAGACATGTAACAAGGCCACTCCTAAGAGGATGATTAAATCCTTTAAGATGGTCACACCTAATAGTGTGCTTTGTAACCTTTAACAAGGTTGGCTCCTAATAGGGCTCACTTCAAAAGAGTGAAAGTAGTAACTAATTGCAATTGGTGGTTTTTCCCAAATTGGGTTTCCATGTTAAATCTTAGTGTAAAAATGTGTTCATTCTATTTACTTTTATGTGCTTGCATCTAAATTAACATAATGGTAATCACAAATAACATCTAAGATTTTCATGTTAAGTACTTACTAAGTATATTTAGTATTTACCAAGTTACAACATTTTATGTGTATTTTTCGAGCATCAATACTATTGAATTTTTAGAGTTTGTATTAACATCTAAGGGATCTGTGATTTATTTTAGTAGTAACTAATTCATCCCTCCTCTCTCAGTTACTCATCTTATATTTCAAAAAATCTAGTAACTCTTTTATAGCTTGTTTCCAATAATCATCTTTACATACTTCATCTGCATTCTTAGGTTCAACTTGAGATATCAAACATAGTTCTTCATTGACTCTACTTCTATTCTCACACCTTTATCTTTGCTTCAGATGATCTTCTTAGATGAGTGGTTTTTTATCATATTCTTTACCAAAGTAGGAGTTGCTATCTCAACTCTTGGCCCTACCGAATGTTTTGAGCTTTGTTACTACCTCAAGTCTTCTTCATTTTGCAAATCAATATTTGTCTCAAGAAATTTTTCATTATTTCTTGGCATAGTAAAAACATCATCATCTAAATTTTACTCAACTATTCTCTCCTATATCCTAAATTTCTCATCAATTCTCACATTTTCACTTTCCATAATAGTCTTAGTTCTTAGATTATATAATCTATAAGCCTTGATTTTCAATGAATAACCAATAAATATACATTCATCTCTTCTAGAATTGAACTTACCAATATCATTATCTCTTTTGATATAACACTTACTCCCAAAAATTATGAAATACTTAAATGTAGGTGATTGACCAAACCACAATTCATAAGAGGTTTTGTTTGTGTCTTTCCTGACTTGTATTCAATTCATATTCTAGACTATTGTATTCATAGCTTCTCTCCAAAATATCTTGGATACATGATTCTTATCTAACATAGCTCTTGTTTCTTTTGTAACTTACTTGTTCCTTCTTGATGCAATGCTATTCTATTCAAGGGTTATTAGAGGTTATAATTGTCTTTTGATTCCATTTTATTTTCAGAAAATATGTTAAACTCATTTGATTTAAATTCTCCTTCTCTATCTAATCTTTAACACTTAATATTCATACCAAATTCATTCTCAACTCTATACATAAATATCTTAAACTTGTCAAATACCTTAAATTTTTATTTAAAAAACTCAACCCACATTATTCTAGAAAAGTCATCAACTAGACTCATAAATTACCTTTCACCATAGAATCCTTTAGTCTTCATAGGACTATCAAGATCTGTGTGTACAATCTCCAACTTTGTTGCAGTAGTAAACTTCTTGCAGAGAAAATAAGTTTTATTATGGTTTTCCAACACACATTCCTTGTAAATTGTGTTAGTAGGTTTTATAATCTTAGTCAAATCTCTAAATGCAAACATACTACTAGTCTTCACAATACTGTCAAAGTTTATATCACAAAATATCTTATGCCATAATCAACTGCCATCTACCTTTGCATCCAAACTTGTCATTTCAATAGGATTCAACGAAAATAAATTACCTCTAGATCTAGCTCCTATTCCAATTACCTTTCCATCTTTGTCTCTAATCATGCATGTCTTCTCTATGAATTGCAATTGATAACCTATTTCCACTGGTTGTCCAACAATCAAAATATTGTGTTTCAAACTATCAACAACGTATACATCCACATTGTTAGTTTTACCATCAAGAGTTAAGATCCAATCCCTTTAACTTGTCATGATTCATTGTTTCCAACTCTGACAATGCCATCATCCTAACTTTCGAAGTCAAAAAGTTTGTTCATATCACTAGTCATATGATTTGAACAACCACTATCAATTATCCAATTTGATTTCTTTTCAATTTGTGATACTAATGCTACTTTTTCTAGGCTTTCTTCTTTAATTTCCACAAATCCAATTTCATCATCACTAGCACTTACTGCTTGTTTATTAGAATCATTTTCTTGATTTTCATAGAAACACTCTATCCTTTCTAGATTTGTAATTCCTTTTATACTTTGTATCTCTTTTGGGACACTTAGATGCATAATGACCACATTCATCACAAGTCCAACATTTAAAGATTTTCTTACCTCCTTTTTCTCTTCTTACCAAAAGGGCTACTCCTTCTTCAATCTTTCTATCCTCCTTAGATCCACTACTACTAGCAAAATCTCCTCTAGAACTTGTGCTCCTTGACAAACTAGGCAATATATTCAAGGTATTGAAAGTTGTCTCTATTTTGGTCAATTCTCTAGATTGTCTAAGCTCATTCTCAACTACTTCAAGTATTCTAAACAATGTTTCCTTTTTAAAATCTTTGATACAAGATATCTGTTGGGGCTCAAAATTGCATTCTCATTTTGAGCTTTTTTTTGTGATTTTGAGTCAAATCATGCCCCATAAATACTTTTTGATGTCTACGTACCTGGCTATGCCTTTAAGGCCTAAGAGGTGTTCAATGCTTCTAGCACCTTCCATTCAGCCTAAGCATTCCATGAAGTTAAATTGAGATTCTGAGCCATTTCGTGACATCTTGTTTTAAGCATTTGTCAAATCTACATTTTACCCTAAGTGTCAAACAGTGACAGGAGGCTATGTTTGCAAGTAAATATCTCACACCTAGAAATGTTTCATGATTTTCTGATTTGTAAATGTCTAGTGTCCATACTTGAGAGCCTATGTTTCATATTTTGAGCCATTTTGAGTCCGTTTGACTAGGTTTTGAATCCCTCAAAGTTGGTCATTTAATGTTGTCATGCTGATGCAAAATGTTTGGAATTCTGGGAAGCCCTGTTTGACCTATAATAACTTTTGATCTATTGATCCAAATGTTGAAATTCCTTTCGTGTTGCATTGTAGACATTAGGGACTTGTTATGTTTCAAGTTTTAGCTTACGACGAATCCATTTGATTAGTTTTCAAATGCGATTCCAAATAGAATTTCTAAATTTTTACTAGTGTTAGCATTTGTAAATTATTTTTTACCCCTATTTGGGACATCATAACTTGAAATCCATGACAGGTGAGATTCAATGAATTGTACCACTATATTTTCCTCTAAAAATACTCTAAGTATGTTAGGTTTCAAGTCATGATGCATCCATTTTCACACTTTTTCAAGTCAATTCCATTTGCAACAATTGATTTTCTAACATTGTTTCAATCTACAAAATCCAAGTAGCCTACTTTGATCACTTTCTATTTGCGCCCTATTATTCTTCATGAGCCCAAATTGAGTCTTTATAATGTCTTAATGAAAAAGAACCAATGCCCCAAGTTTCATCTCCCCAAATGTCCATTTGCCTAGTTTTCAAAGCCAAATCCTAACCTAGTTTATTGTTTTCTAATGTGTTTACTTGCAAGTAATTTTGAAGAGGCAACTTTGATGGTCAATATCTTTTGACCTCAATTTCTTCATGAGATGAGATTTGATAGGGTAGAAGTATGTGTAACAGAGAATTAGTATGTTCAATCTCAGGGCCTGGTCAGGTGTTCAGATCAATTTTTAAGGCTAGTCAAAGGACCTTTTGGCATGGAGTTGACTAGTTGCAGAAATATATAAATTAAGTTTAAAATATTGATTTAGTGGTCAAATTTGATTTGAATTTGTATCAGATGGTGAATAGATCAATCCAAAATTTCAATTGTCTGAATTTTTTTTATTTTAGTCAGACCCATTTTAGGGGCCTGACTAATCTACAACAGATTTCTAAGAGGATTGATTTCATTAGCCATTCTAACTACCTTGAAGAAGCTTTAAATATATCATCAACATGGTAATCAAAGCTGCACCTGTTGTGTAGGTGTATTTGTTAGGTGCCTCCAGATGTCGATAGGTGGAGTGATGTTCAAAGGATGAATAGAAATTAGAGGACAAGTATTCATAGATAAATAGTGTCATCAATTCCCCCACACTGTTAATCAAATGAAGATCAATATTTGACATGCCAAATTCACCATATAAAGGGTTGATTGTGTTTCCTAGAAAATCATGTACTATCTACAGACCTTGAATTTAGAGGTTTGGATGATACAGAGCTTGAATCCACATACACAATGAAGAATTTTAATTATGGATAATTAACTTTGAGTTAAGGGAATGGGGGTGTGCTATAAGTGTTTCTATAGGGAATCCCTTTTTAAAAAGAAGTATTCATATTCCTTACCTTTTTTAGATAAATTAAGCCCATAGAAAAAAGGCACAGGATGACTTCTAAAGGAAAATAGGGAGCATAAGACAAAGTCATAGTCAATGCTAAAGGTAGGATAGTGCAAAAAGAACACCGAGTGTTTGAAGAAGACACACAGGAAGAGATAAAGATTCAAAAGTAGTCTAATACTAATTTGGACCTACAACTAAGGAAAACACAAGAGTCCAATATGGAATTTATTTTCACTCTCCAAGAGCTAGAGGAGACAATATAGTAGACAAAATAAGCATTCACACCATAAGAAGACAGTTGAGTAGATGGAAGCATAGGATTACCAAGAAGACTCATGCAATAAGAAAGAAGGATTTTTTGATAGGGAAGGTGTGTGTAGGGTAGATGCCATGGGAGGAGGAAAATGTAATAGAGGCAGCATGCAAGGTTAAGAAGAAAAGCTCCACCCAGAACAGCGGTAGAGCCCGTAGTGTAACAAACAATAAAAACTTATAAGGAAGCACATGTATTCAAAAGGCACCACAACATAATAAGATGATGGAACTCTCACAGATTCATGAGAAAAAGATGCCAATCAAAGTTCAAAGTAGAAATCTCCATGCCAAATAACAAATGCAAGTCTCCACATTGAAGAAAAGGGTAAACGACAACTGAGATAGCAGATCCCATATTAAGAAAACATGAAGAAATTGAAGGAGTAGGTGAGGCATGGAATCGAGAGGGAAGCCATTAAGTTGAGGAAACATGAAAGAGAGCCCTTCACATCAGTATAAAATGCAGAAACAAAATGCCCATGCAAACTAGGCAAGGCAACTAATTAAAACAAAGAACAGGCTGAAAAAATGAAGAATGTGGCATGTGAGAAGGAAGCCACCATAGTTTTTAAGCCAAGGAGATGCCATTAGGAGGAGACCCTACACAAAAGAAAAGATGAATCTCACACCATGTATGAAGGAACAAAGCAACAATTTTTAAAAAGGAGCCACTCACACTTGAAGAATGCCCACAGTGCAAAGGAACCCATAGGCTAGAGAAATAGAGAAAAAAACATTGAAAACCAGTTATCCCACATTGTTTACATAATAAACCTTTCGATTTTTTAAATAGCCCAATGCTTAGTTAGCAACTGTCTTAAGATAGGCTACCTTTTGAAAGGCAAGTTCACATGGGGTCTAGTGGCTGACTTGGGATGTGAAAGATAGTTAGAGGCACATGAAGTACAATTTTGAACTAACACATAGACTTGAATGATGATGTCAACATGGATAGCCAAGACCAAAAAAATAAAAAATTTGGCTAGTTGCTACCTTGCTAGCCAGAAAATCTTGGGTTTTCTAGCTAGCAACATAGCGAATCACCAGAAAGTTTCAAACCCAACAAGAATTTAATAAATCAGTGTGGGTCCTAACTACAGGTTTGATGGTGAATTGGGTAGTGCCAAGTGGTAGCCAGGAGATGAGTCAATGATGATCATACATGATGTAGTGTTTTAGAACAATCACTACGTCCCACCTGGCACAAAATTTGAGGCAAGTTGTGATGTGGTGGGTAAGTCTTAAGAATGCACTAGATCGTTCCACATGGTTGATCCAACACACGTCACTATGTCACTAAGGAAAAGTTGTTCACCTATTAGCATAGTGACATAGCGAGTACCTAAGTGGTAGGACTAGCTAGAAATGAGGTGGTGATGATGTGGCATCCATTTGTATAGTCCTGAGCCAATCATGTGATGACACATGGCAATGGGGTCAAACCAAGTTTAATTCGAATGGAACTTGTGAGGGAAAATTCAAAAGTTTTTTAAAAATAATTTTTAAAGATTTTCCTCCAAAATCATGTATAGGTCAACATTTTAAATAATGTTTTATTTATTTATATAGTCAAACTATGTAAAAAGGAATAATTTTTTGCATTTTTAAATGGAAGCCATGAACGGAGACCTGAACTTCAGACGGCCATAACAAGGACTATTTTCATCGAAAATGGGTGCTCCAATATACCACTAGAACTAGGAGAATCGAAATTTTCTATTTATAGAGTCAATTTGTGCACATGTATTCACTAGTTTGTGCTATAGGCTAGTTTGTGTTTTTTGGGGCATTGGCGGCAGAGTAAGCAAGTTTGATCATTGAGCATTAGAGTTGGTTACAGGGTGGATTTGGAGACTTGTTAAGGCTTGAATGTGGTAAAGATAAGCTAGAAAATATTATTTTGCATTCTTGAGGCAATTTCAATTGATTTGTTACTTTTACCTTGTGAATTCATTTTAACATCAAAATCAGTTACCTTCTTTCATCATTATGCTCTGAGATATTTTTGCATTTGGGAGGCTATATGATGAATATTTGATTCACCTATTGAAGAGAGAGGGTAGAAAGAGGTTTCTTCATCTTCTTAGGAATGAATTTTGAGTGGACACATGTTAGTTTGAGATCAAATCTGGGAATTCATTCTTTCCTATATCGTTCTTTCTTTCTTTCATTGTAGGGGGTTGGCAGTTTTCTCTAGGTAATACCAATAGTGTTCTAGTGTTCTTCTCTGAAACCATGGATGTGTTTGGTTTTTATTTTGGTCTATTGAGTGGAGCTCTAGTAGTGAAGGTGACACACCCACACTTGTGTAGATTTTCAGTTCATTCTCATGTATTGTTTTCTGAGATAAATGGAGATTGATTCTAGATAATGTGAATTGTCTAGAGTTTCATTTAGTGTTTCCAATTTGTGTATTTGGTCTTTCCAAGGATAAATACAAAAGGGGATTTTAAAACATTATCTAAGTTCCCTATTTTTGTCTCCTAATACTTCATGTGCTATTAACTTTGAGATTAAATGGATAAGGTTCATTTGATTTAAGACAACTTGGATGAGTTGTCTGTCAAAACTTTTGTTGCTTTTGACTCAAGGAGTTAAGTAAATGCTTAATTGTTCTGATAGGTTTTCTAGGTGTATGAAGGAGATATTGCATAAGAATGGGATTTGGGGATTTTAGTTGATAAACTTGATTGTAATACAAGAAAGTTAGGTCATCCTACTGGTAATGACTCTATGTTTCAATGGATAAGGCACTGATCACTAAATCAAATGCAAGCTGATATGAATGTCATTTGCACAAAATTTTTTATTCAAATAAATTCAATTTTTCATGTCTTGTAGTGGGCTAAGAAGAACTAGCCCTCACTCATCTTGTGAGATTCATAGATTTGCATTTAGCTACTATACATCTATGTCATTTCATGAGTGATTAGGAGATATAAGGGGTTTTCGTCTATAGTAAATAGGTTTAGATTTATGGTTTAATTGCACTAGTACCATTCTTTAGAACCTCAAGGTTAACTTTCCTAGCTCTTATAGAGCATAAAGTGAAGAAGGAGTTATGTCTTATAGTTGGCCCAAGACTATAGTCAGGTGAATTCATCATAAGAAGTTGCTAGCCTTAGATGCATTGGTCTAGTTTCTTGGTTATTTATGAAATTGTTAAATTAGGAGCGAACAATATGAATAACTATATCATTTGAACTACTATCTTAAATGGTGGTCTTAAGCTCTTTAATATCTTCCATATAACTTCATCATCTTCTTTGGTTCCCCCTTGAGATCTAATCCCTGTAATAATCTTTGATATTCTACTTACAAATTCATCTTCCATCATTTTAGCATCTTGAAATGCGCAAACCTAACTTTGTACCCTCAATTTCTAAGAATGTTCATCACCTTAAAAAAAAATTCAAGGCTTTCCAAATCAAATGTGAAGTAGTAAGTGAATTTACCTAATTGTATTCAATTTCAGGAAGTGTGCTCAATAGTGCTTCAATAGTTCTCATGTCACGCATAAAAAGATCTCTTTCTACCTTGGTTTAAGTTTTGAAATCCTTTTGAGAAATGATTGTCTTAACTGATTTTGTCAAGATCCAATATCCTGGACCCATATACAATAGATGTGTCTTCATCTTTTTCTTCTAGTTGTCATAATTTGTTCCATTGAAGTTTAGACTATCTTTCCTAAACATGCTCACCATGGATCTCCCAAAGTTGTTAAACTTTATCTTCAAGCACATGATGCTTTGATACCAATTGTTACAAGCTAGGATTTCCATTGCACCAAAAGAACTACCTATTAATGGCTGATACAACCACTAGACTTATAGAACATAGGAGGTGGTTAAGCCATATAACAAATCTCAAATGGTAACATTGACAGTTAGTCCAACAATGAGGAGCTATCAGAAATAAGATATAGCCTGGGTCATTGGATCTTTTAACCTTTATCATATGCAAAGGGTGGGGGCCCAATGAGAATATTTAAAACTTAGGATAAAGTAGGGATAACCAATTCTTAATGAGGGTAAAAGCACAAACCTAGGTCACTCTTTTGTAAAGGAAAAGGCTAACAAAAGTATAATTGTTCATTTTCAATGACATAAAGCTAGTATTATTATTTGGAATTTGAAAATGAAGTAAACTAATGAAATGTGTAGAAATGGTTGAAGTTTCAGATTATAATTTTTAATAATTATTTAGAATAATAAATGATATTTTTTTCTTATTTTTATAGACAATTTTCTAGTTGCTGAAAAACACTAAAAAAAAGGGGTTTAGTTCCCACCACAAAACTATATGGAAATAAACTTACTTCCATTTGAAGTCAGAATATGTTATAGATAACACATATAGCTAGAACAATCAAAAATAAAAATTGACTTTAGACCTATATTTTCTCTATTATAGTGATTCAAATTTAAACTCACCTAAAATTGATAGTTTTCATCTCCCATCACATTTTTCAAAACAAATATATGCTAACTAGAAGAAAAGTTATACATTCTAAAAAAGGATTCTCTCCTCTAGAATGCCATATAATTTTTAAATTTTTGATATGATTTAATATTCTTTTGTTTCTCAAAGTCAACATCTTTTTGAGTGTTAAAATACGTGTTTTTGAAAATTTTTAATTAGAATATACTATATCTAATTAAAACACTATACTCTATATGAAAATATTCTTGACTTTGAGCTCTATAAAATGGTGTTTAAATTTTACTTTAAAAATATTATATAAAATAGTAAGATTTATTGAAATGCCAATTTTATGAAATAATTTTATTTCTTTAGTAATTGGATGCAAACTAGTATAAAACATGCATTTAATAGACATTTCTAATTGGAAAAGTGTGAGAACATATATAATGTAGCTAGAATGAATTTATCTAGATCATATGTTTGAGAAAAATTGATTTTATGATAGAAATACCCAAATTTAGTCATTCTGATAAGTCAACTTGAAAGGTGACACAACTTTGTACTTTTACCCATGAATAAAAGGAAACATGGGGTCAAGACTTGAGGTGATTAAACCTAACCCACAGGGATTATCTTAAAAGGAAAAAGGGATCACATGGCTAGGAAAAAAGGTAATGATGAATTAGAAGAGACTTACAAAAAAATTAATGAGGGTTCATCTCTTCTACATAGGGCTCAAAATTTAGGGTTTTTCTAGGGTAAAATCTACACATGAAAATTACAAACCCCAATTACATAGAATAAAAACTATATTTTCACAATATAATTCTCAATATCTAAAATAGGTAAAAATACAAGCCAATACAGAGATTGAAAACTAAATGAAGCAATCAAGCACTCTGAAGACATGATGAAGTCACCTAGAACAAAATATACCTCTTGACTTGGATACATCAAGCAATCCTCATCAACTAAAAAGGGATAATCATCCAAAAGTGGAGAACAAATGAATACAAAATCAAAATGCAAAAATACATGTCATTGTTGTGAGAATATAGGACATACAACTAAAATTTATAGGAGCAAAAATGGTAAGAATAATCCTAAACCTAAGCATATTAGGATATTTTGTTCTCCAATATAATTGAGATTGGGGGGGGGAATAAATTAGTTATCCAACTATTATCAGAATTATCAACCTTAATAATCCTAAACCATGTGAATGAAATAAAAATAAACCATAGTAGTAAACTCATTCAAAATAACACTAGATTTGTTAACTAGGGAAACCCTTGATCAGAGGGAAAACCCTAGTGGGGAGGATACCCATAAGATGATGTAGTAATATTAATGTTCCCTGTTAGAAGATTTACCCTATTATGAGTCTATGAATACATTTAGTACATATATGAGTCCCTATTAGGAGACTTTGAATCCTTGTTAGGAGATTCTAACCCTACTAGGAGTTGTTCCAACCTTGTTAGGAGCTATGGAAGACAATTAGACCAAATGTCCAGATAGCTTCAGGGCAAGACCAATAAACCCACTATCCAAATTATCTCTATCGTATCCATTTTAGAATAATAGATGTGAAATGTACTTCCTTTATCTCTATCCTCTCAACCAAACCTCTTTTCCTTCTTATCTAGTAATCGAATCACCAATATCACATTCAATAATTGCTTGGATCACTTTTACACATTCAATCAAAACTCTTCACCTTCTCATACTTCATAAATACAATTTAGTAGATACTTGATACTCTTTACAATGAAGGAAAACATATTCCCTTTATAGCATATCTTCATAATAATTCCTTGAGTGTCATGCCCTAATTTTTACAAGGCAAAACACAACCAACAAATTTTATTTTTTTTGACAACATTTAAATATACAATATAGATTTTTCATTAACAATGAAAATAAGTTAAGGAGTTAATACTAGCATTAGGTTAAGGTTTTCCTATAATTTTGACTATCATGACTAAGAGTGCAGCTATCAAGTTTCATAGACTCATCGGCCATTGATTGAATGCCTCCCAAGAATCACAATCATCATATATACATCAATCAAAATGGCGCAGAACTTTTCAATACATCACTAAATAATCTAATTCTTACATTGAATATGATCATGACAATGAGGTAAGTCTCATATGGTACCTTCAAGTCTATTCCTAGAGATAATGGGTTCATTCATTTTGCAATAATCTGACTTACATTTAGTATAGCAACTAACACTAAGTGATCCTATGAGGGGTGCGACCCTTCTAGTACTTTATCATTACATCTTCATTGCAATTGACCTATCATAATTACCAATTTCTACTATAACCAATACCTAGTACCATAAGGTTAGTCATTTGTTCTGCAATGCTTGTCAATAAGTTCGTATCCATAATCGATTCTAATTATACATTTTAATTTTGGAGGTAGGATAATGTAGATGACTTAGAACCTTTGACTCAAGAACAAGATATATATCTAGTTCATATTGGAATCTTTAACAAGTATTTTAATTTCATTGTTATATGCATAAGTGGAATTGAGTTTTGCAAGGCATAAATACCTTTACATATGATCTTCTACATAAAACATCTCAATGTTAAGGTCACAAGTGGAATTCCTATATAGATATAACTAAGCATCAATGGTAATTAATCCTTATGTGATTACTTAGATATATATATACATACATGCATATATACATATATATTGATATATATACATATATATAGATATATATACATATATATATATCCAGATATATATATGCATATATATACATATATATATATATATCACAATTTCTATTGCTACTATTATTATGTTATAATTATATTTTTATTTATTTATCCCATTTAAATTACCTTTACCTACCATCCTTATTATATAACTTTCATTTAAATCATTTAACATTATGTTTATTTATTAATATATAAAAATTACTAAATTAAATAATAACGTTAATAAATAATTTGATAGTACTATCATATTATCCTATATCTTCCTCTCCAATAGAACATCCCATCTTACTTGAAACACATATCTTCATTTTACTATTAAATAGTGATGACTATTAAAATAAATGAAATAGATGATTACCACGAAATACATAATCCCTATATTTTAAATTAAATTCTCACTTACCACTCACTAATTCTTATTTGCGTGAATTACTACCACACAAAAAAAGATTCAAAACTTAATTATGAATCACTATCTTAACACAATTTGTTAACTTAAAAGAGTTTAACTTTTAAATTCTCTAATTCAAGAGCTAATATGTTTTACTAAATTATACTTGATATTCACATTGAATGCTATTATCTTATTAATAAAACTCTAACTCCTAAAGAACTAACGTGATCCTAGACTTAGTTAAACCCTATCTCACTTCCTACTACTACCCTCTCATCCCCATATACATGACTTTCTATCTTATTAAACTAGTCTCCCTAAATTACAACTAATAATAATTGGTAACTACTTGATTTATAGTACTCTATTATCTTACTACTTCCCCACTCACCTAACTCATCCCATTTCCAAATTTACTTTATTAAGACCTAGACATATTTTATTTAAAATATAAATACTACCCATCTCTACTACCCATGTGAATTGACTTGACTGCCACCTTTTTGGGCACCTATACACAAGGGTCACCTCAAAAGATTAGGTTGTAGTGTTTCAAGAAAGTGGGGAAAGAAAAATCAAATCTTCTATCATAGGTTAGAATGGATATTAAATCCCATGTGAATTCCCTTTGGAAGGTGGGGCCTCCAACGTGTGTGGAGGTGGATCCCATTTAAAGTACCCAAGTGGTTAGCCTTGGGGTGGACTATAATACTATGTGCAAACTTCATCTTATTCCTAACCATATACTTTAAACCATTCATTGAACTCTCCCTTCAAATGTTGATACTTTTGAAGAAAGGGTCTAACTTATGTTAGATCATAAAAAGGAGTCAACATCACATTTTTTGAATGATATCAAGGGGTGATGTGATTAAGACCATCTAGTGGGCTAGTGCCTCCTTGCTTTAAATGTAGTCTCTTCCTTCATAAGATGGTCACCTAGGTAAGTGGAGGCAAAGATAGGCTAAGTCAAGATTGGCCTATTTAAAAGTTTCTTTAATTAATTTTTTTAGTGTGATACATTTATTAGTTATTTGTCTTTTCTTGTATGCTTGATTATATATATATATTAATATCTTTTAGTGGTGACTTGGGCAAAACTCAGTAGACCTAGGTGGTGTTAACAAGATTTCTATTATAGCCCTAGGTCTTCTAGGCTACTATTAGGGGTATCAAGCATATTCCCTCAAATATTTTATTAGCCTATAATTGGGATGGAATTTAATTGTCCATCCCATAAAAATTATAGAGAATAAAATGGGCACCTATGGAAACTTTATTTTCTATGCTCTTAGACATTCTATGTCATTTATTGAGTTTCTATTTCTAAGGTTCACAATATTTTTCTTAGGTTATTACAATGATAATTTGGAGTTATTAGACTATATATATAGTCTAGAATGGTAATTCATTTAACATTCAAACATTAAAATTTATGCAATAGATATACATTTCATCACCAGGTTACATATGAACTATCAAAATTGATCTTGTCTAAGACTTATGAAGTTAGAAATGATTTACATAAGGATTAGCATTGCACTCCCATGCAAGTTTCAAATAAATACACATGCACAACTATTTTGCATTACAACAGAGGTGATAAAAAGAAATGATCAATAAGATAATCTTCCTATCAATACAAACTTTTATGATATCAAATTTAGTTTGACAATCCTTGCATACCACTCAAGGAACATCAAGTATTTTTAATTCTCTAATTGGTGTTCCTATCCAGGACATTGAAATAACAACATTATTACAATAAATTTCTCTCCCATGATACACTCATGATACACAAAAGGTGGTTAAATCAACATATCAAAATATATATACACAATGAAAAATACTTTTACTACATATGAACACTCACAAGCTTTCCATTTGAAAATCAAAATAAGATAGTAGCTTCCTCTTACAATAGAATTAGACTCACATAACCAGAAGGAGTTTACCATCTATCTCATCTCAATACAATAATGTCTTCTCCTCCTATGCACATGGAAAGGCAACTAGAGATCCAAGTTTCCAACATCATCAAATAAAACCTGCAATGGAGAGATAACAATAGGAAACCATGGAGGCTTACCTCCCAACCTAGGCCTCAAGGAGGCCACCCACTGCATTAGGAGAAACAAGGCTCAACTAGTGTATGCTCAAACAACATGACAATAAAAAGAACCAACATGAACACCATAGTTTAACAACGCATCTAAAATCCCCAACCAAGGATTACACAATGATTTATATATGGAATCATAAAAATTGGGTGAAGGTGTTCTCTTCAAGGAGGAGAATACCATATCCTTGTGAAACAAAAAATCTTTCAATTGCAATATTTCAATAAGGCTTCCAAGAAACATGCCACAAAAAGGATATCAATAATACATGCCTCAACAAGGCTATCACCACTTACTCCTCTTCAAATATCCTAACTTATACCTCCCATAGAAAAATAGAAAGGCATATGGCTTCAATGGAGTGTATACTCCATGAAAACTATCCCCTCTCTAAGAGAAGTATTTCTCAACTCCAATGTAGAGCCCAACTAACCCCTTCACCCCAAGGCTTATCTTTCCTCCAAAAGGTGAGTGAAGCCTTAAAACCCAACACAACATTCAATCCACAACCTCAATCCAATAAAACAAAACCAAATGCAAATAGATTCAACATGCTCACTCACATGCACAACCATTTACAACACATAGATCCTACAAGAAACATTCTTACAATTTCCATCTTCAACTTTCATGAAATGAAAGAAAACATGGCATGAAGCACTAACCTCCCTCCAAGCTATGGTTATGAAATGGTGATGAAGATCCTTCCTTCCTTGGCTTCCAAGCTTCTTCTCCCAAAACCCTATCTATCTCTACAATTAGAGAGTGGGTGAACAACCACTAAGTTTAGCAGAAGCTCCCTAAAAAGACCTCTACTTCCAACCCCACCTACCCCTCTTACACCCTTGTACCTTTCTACCAATAAGAACTTAACGAAGTGGAGGGGTGAGGAAGACAGTCATGTGACACTTTGATTTTCGAATTTGCTTGAAAATGACTAGTTTAGAGGGTCTCCTAAGTCCCCTAGGCCAACTTATGGTGATATTTATTCCCCCAACCTATACTAATACCATGTGGGTGACTTATTTTCAGCAATATAACACTTTGGGAACCCCTTTTAGGCTCTCTAAAGTTCCTATCAAATTTAATTTGAATTCCATCATGTAGGTGACTCATCCTAACACTCTCCAAGGTGGGTTAACTTAATTTCACAATGGGATTAAGTTTAGGTTAAGTGACTTCATGCCCAAAACCCTATATGACATGTTGTTTACACACAGACAACATAAGTGTCAAATGACACACACACATTAAAACACTTTACACATCATGATGACATGTGTCTAATTAATCATGATCTTTAAAATTATAACACCCATGCACCATCACATTACAAAATAAACACATTACAACGAGGTTTTGAATCTTCCAAATATTCATCTTGGATTTACCGTGTTCACTTAGGTTTAAACCTTATTTCCCCAAATAATTTCAATGGTTCAATTTTCCTATGCACTCAACTTAAACATCTGTAGCCTAATGAAATAATATAGAAATACATACAAATAAGTGCGAAATAATCGACAATCACATAATTCACATTAACATGTACAATTAACTTTCATCTAATCATTTCCATTTAATTTTCAAAACATTCAAATATCAAATATGTGTATCAACAGTTATCTATCTTAACATAACCAATTATCATTCTAAATATTATCACAACTCTTTCCAACATAACAATGAAACTCTAAGGTCCTCTTTACTAAATCATGAAAATATATCAATTGGACCTTAGCTTATATGTCCTAAGTGAAAATCACTAATATGTAGACTTGTTAAGTAGCATCCTTCCAATCAAGTTATACATAGTGACATTCCTAACAATATCCCTTTATCGCATTATGAGGGGTTTGTGTGTGAGTTTCTAGGGTTAATTCCTTAGACTATTAGAATGTTCCCATAATTATGTCATAATAATTTAAAACCTATTTTTTAATGTAACCATATGTCTTGTTGTCATTATAACCTACATTCATTGTCATTCTCACTAGAGTGGATGTTAGTTTATCTTTCCTAATTACCTTGTAGATCATACCCTGAATCTTGTGACTAGGTTCTTAGCTTAAACATATTGAGTTTCATTTCATGTGGTCTTGTCTTATCAACCTAATGTTATTGGATATGTTATCATCCTTATAATAATCAAAATCAACATCAGTCTCCAATGGGATCTCATAAATCATTATTAATAACAAAAATGTCAATCATGCCCTAATTAATTCCTAATCATATTCATTCCTTATGGTTTAAAATAGGATACGAGTGTGGGTCATACATTGAACTAGCATTGATGCAATCCTAATTAACTATAATAAAATAATTAATTAATTACAATTATAACAGCATTATTTTCTAATGGTCTAACATGAAACTTCACACGTGTGACTTCAGGACTTGCACACTCAATGATGTCACCACTTGAGTTTCCTCTATCACAGGTTGAGTCCACAACACCTCATTGCATCTCATATGTGAGATAGAAATTAAAAATCAAAATGTCGTTCTCCAATTCTCTATTTTTGTTCTTCTCTTAGTCAATCAAATATAACTTTCATACATCATTGACTTAGACTCTATGCATTAAACCATGTCATTAGGACATAGTCTACCTTAACTATCTGGCACTAGACAGTGAAACCATTATCCATACCAACAAGATCCATGTCTACTACGTAAGCACTCTTCATATAATTAATACTATGTTGAGATCAATGAAAAACATAGTCATGAATGCAACATGTCAATACTCTCTAATGATTAGGATACTTCCCCAAAGTAGTATCATAAGCATTCATGCTAACAATCTTCCCCTTTGGCATTGAAGGCAACATAGATATATCATCTTAAAATGGAAGCGCTTCTATTTGAAGAGTGTTTATCCCTTAGAGTAAGTGGTATGGGGTCATGTAAACCACCTTGAATAGGTCTTTGCATGGATCTAATAGTTTTTCCCCTTTTGGCTTCTCTCTCTTAATTTCTAGCCTATTTCTAACACCTTGTGCTATGAATTTGAGAACTTTGACTTTTTGGGTCAAGGATGACCTAAAGGGTCAATGTCAACCTAGGCCCTAACCTAGTTCAAGGATGACCTTGACCTTGAACTAGGGAAAGGTTGACCTCATCCCTGACCCTAGGTCCAATTTTGAAGTTCTAGGAGTTTTGGGATATCGGGATTCAAAAAGTTTTATTTCCCACTTCTAAGTTAGTTTTTTTGGGTTTCAAAATGGTAGCCTCTTAAATTAAATTTAATCTAGGACTATTTCTAGGGGTTATTTAATTGGGGATTAATTTTCCAATGTCAACTTCTCTATAATTTTTTTCCATAGATCACTATATAAGGAAACCTTCTTCCCTCATTTTGATACCCACTATCTTCTTTCTATCATTGACCATCTAGGAGAAAAGTTATTATCTACCTTATGAAAGCATCCTCGCCCATCCATTCTTACATGTAGTTCAAATCAACTATGCATCAAGCATTCAAGTGTTCAAGCTTTCAAGCATACATGATCACATTCATCAAGGAGGCCCATTGTCAACCATTGAAGGATTGAATCTATATGGAGCCCTCTTGTTGAAAATTTCTCCATCGACATTCATTCAAGCCTCTTCTTATGAAAAAATCTATTCAAAATTGGTGTTGAGGATGTAATTTCATTGATTTGAGACATCCTACATTCATTTGGAGCATTCGTACTTGTGGATTCAAGGATTTGAATCCCCTACAAGGATTTCAATATAGGAAAGGTGAATTGTTTCATTTACTTTGTTTACATTTATTGCAATTTCAATTAGATTTCAAGGTTGATTCCAAACCTCAATTTGACCAAGGAAAACCCCCATCCAAACAAAAAAACAAACTTTTTTAGATGCAAGTGTGGAACAAAAAATTAAATTGCAATTTTGGATACCCTTTTCACCAAATTCATACGATCCATGAGCAAAATTTTCATTGGAGTAGTGTAGGTCAAGGTCAAATTTTTGGGTCGCAATTTTTTGCTAGGGTAAGATTGTGTTTGTTTATCTCGGTCAAGGTCAACCTCCCTTCAAAAGGAAAAAATCTTTTTGGGTTTTCTCTATCTTGACATTTCAAGTCCAAAATAGGTTGTAGAATTCCCCATAACTGCATAAAGACATCAGAAATCAACATTTTCTAGACTTATTCAGCTTCAAGATTAGTATTTTTCTTCTATTTATTAAATATTTAGAACATGCTCAATAAATAGCCAAATTATAGGATCTCCTCCTTTCTTCATATTCTTCATTATTTAATTCATTTGTGTATTGATCTCTTCCTTGTGATTGATCAATTTGGATCATTCCTTTTGGGAATTTGGGTTGAGGATAGGTCTTATTTTCTTCCTATTCAATAGATTAAAAACATCTAACTTCAAATAATATCAAACTCTACTCTATTGCTACCACTTCTCCTCAGCTTCTCTAGGATTGACAACAACTGTTCACAATAAACAACTCACAATAGCTTCTAGTTGCATGTCTCCCCAATAGAGATATTTCTCCTTTTCATACATGAATCTTTCTAAATCTCCCTAACAAATATCTCTCTACCATTTTCATTTCAATAGGTATTTTCCATGTACATATCTTTCCCCCATTAACATCAATGTCAAAGGTATTAATATTACATACCAATTGTTACTATACTTGTTCCAAATCTTGAATTAGCTCAAGTGTCCAAATACACTAATCAATACCAAATACCAAATACCAAGAGTCCTCCATGACTCAGCACATCATAGATACTCCCTTATATAGGAAGCATCAGAATTCAGTCTAGTGTAACAATAGTGCTCTGTACCACTAGATCGATGCACTCTTTACATTGTCTACTCTAAAGTAGGTAGGGGCATAACACCTAACATAACTCTTAGGTACTCAAATGTATCTTTAGCAAAAGGATTCATAAAGATATCTACAATCTGATCTTTAGTATTCACATACTCTAATATGATCTCTTTTTCTGCTATCTTTTCTCTCTAAACATCATACTTAATAGATATATGCTTAGTCTTAGAATGTAATACAGGATTCCTAGACATACTCTTTGTACTGTATTATCATAGTAAATGATAACTGGTTCTAAAAATTCAATTTTAATATCCTTCAACATTTTCTTCATCCACATAACTTGATTATAGTTATTTGTTGTTGCAACATACTCTCTCTCACCTATACTCTATGAAATACAATTGTGTTTCTTACTCAGCCAAGAAACCAATGTCCCTCCAAGAAAGAATGCTCCACCACTGGTGCTCTTTTTTTCATCCATACTACCTTCCCAATCCCATTAGTATATGCACTTAAAGCAAGATCACTTAATCTATCATACCAAATTCCATAATCAGATGTTCCATTCAAATATCTAAATATTCTCTTTACTGCTACTTAGCGATACTCCTTAGGATTATCTTCAAATATAGCTACAATCCCAACTACATTTGCTATATCTGCTATGTTGTATGTTAAATATTGCAATCCTCCAATAACGAGTCTTTACTTCTAAAATATAGATGTCTCATTTGGGCATATGCACCGAGTTGTGGTGCCAAAATGGTGACAAGGAATTTTTTTTTCCTATTTTAAAAAGGACGTACGCGCTTTTAAAAATTAAAAAGTATATATGATGGGCTGCAAACCCACAACCCATCATTTTCATCAGCATTTTCTTCTACTCCTACAGCGAGCAGCGCATACGCGAGTTGAAGACTCAACATTTGCACCACCATTTGCCAAAATGCCTCCTCGTCGACAAAATCCAAGACCACAAGCGCACCCACAACAACACCGTAAGTGATATAAACCTAACTTTGCATTTTTTGATATATTTTTCATATTGTTTTGTAAGTTTTTTATATTCTTTTGTAGGGTTTTTACAAATTTCATTTAGATTTGTTTATTTATTTGAATTTCAATTGATTTTGTATCAATAAATGTTCATAATCAACCAGAAAATACACAAGAACGTCAAAACCCTCAAGAACCCCAAAACCAAAACCCTCCTCAAGAAGAAGAACAAATTCCACATCCCGAACCAATTGCAAGACCTCCTCCAGGCACACAAGAAAATATAAGAAATGAAATAGAGAGAGGCAAAACTGAATTAGAAAGAATCATTGCTCGGTTGAAAGAATCCGGACAAACCAATCCAATGAGGGCTCAATTTGCATCATCCCTCGAATCCATTAACACTTAGATAACCTTATTTAGTGGTCAGTTAGATATTTGGTGGGCTAAGAGGGATGAATAAAAAAGATTTTATGCAAATAAATTGTCATATGAAGATGTTAGAAAAAAGGAAATACCAAAAGGTAGTATATGTGCATTATTTAGAAAACTCGGTGAGAAAAATACTATTAGAGAGGGTACTAAATGATTCCCCATCCATTGGTGCATACATGATGCTATTATAAATAATTTTTGGGATAGATGGTGGATGGTTTTTGATGCCCCTCCTTGCAACAATCACAAGGTCCCCATGTATTTTTTGAAGAAATTATATTGTGAGTTTGTCCTTGGGGAGATCCCCAATTATTTTGATATGTTAGACTCCTAGGGTAGAGGTGGGGGGTCATCATTTGAGAGGCCAGGAGCACGTCATGACCCTAATGTAGTTAGGGCAGCCGTGGTCCATCCACAGCGTGAGCATGTGATTATTCCTTCAGTTGTGAAGGAACATGTAGAGGCCAGCACTCTAGGGACCATTAATGCTTTGATGTAGACCCTCATCCATTCCACGAGCCCATTAGTTGAGGGGGAGCCTTCTATACGTCATGGTCACATGTGCACTTCATGTGGATCCCTATGCACATTTGGCACTCATGTCAGAGATGGTGCAGATGATGGGCTTGTCATCGATCAGTTCCTGAACGAGACATTTGGCATTGAGACATAGGTAAATTACTAATTTGATCACATTTCATATGTATAGTGAATGATTAATTAATTAGGATTTATTGATATTGTTCAAAATTTAGGGTCAAAGTGTTCTTGGGCCTAGCAGGGATCCTCCAAGCCCATTTTTTATCCCTTCGACGAGTCCTAAGGTATGTATCAATTTAATCATTTTAATTAATACATATATTTATTACATAATCATATTAAGGATTGACCAAAAAAAATATGCATGTGCATCAGTTCTCCACAGGACCCTCAACCTTTACCACAGACATAGAGCAGAGACATCATACGAGCTTCACACAGTTACAGTTGTTTCATGTTAATTTAATTCATTTGATTATATTTATTCCATGTTTCATGTTATATAACATGTATTGTATGACATGCAGCTCATGATGTCAGACACACCTCCTCATCTACGACAGTCTGTTGATAGTGGAGTGGCTACAGATGTGGCTAGCTCACAGCCACTGACGGAGGTATGAAAGAATTTTCTTCATTTTAGTTGTTGTTTATAATAGTTAATCTCAAAATTTCTAATGTTATTTATAATTGATTATATTTATTGAATTGTTGTAGGGTCTTGTCATGCCTGATCGCCCACGAGCATTTGAGGTGGACTTACAAAGTGACTATTTGTTGGCGGTAAGAAAATAATTGATTTTGTGAGTACATATATTTGATTTCAACGTATAATAAATATTGATTCATATCTAATTTCTTTGTATCAGTTGGACCTGGAGAAGAGCCTCAACAAGAGGTCAAGTGAGCGTGTCAGGAGGGCCCTGTCATCTCCACTGTCTCCCTCCACATGATGGTAGAGGACATCAAGAGACTTGTTTCCTTCCCCTCGTGGGAAGGAAAAGATGTAGTTGAGATATTTGATACATATATAGAGAGACTTTTTTCCTTCCCCATGTATATATATAGGCATCTGAGAGACATAATGGATACACATTTGATGTACATATGACATTCTATATTTGATGTATGCCATATTTGATGTATGACATTATTGGTTAATATATGATATGTTTGTTCATATATGACATTATTGGTTATCATAATATATTATGTGTTTGTTAATGTATATGACATTATTGGTTATCATTTTATATTATATGTTTTTTCATGTATGATGTTAAATTAGATATGCTTGTGTATTACATTAAATTAGATATGTACATGTATGAAATTAAATTCAATTGCTACAGAGTTGCCATTATGTCTACCAACTAGTAGATGTTCTTTTTTGCTTTATTAGTATTTCTCAAAAACTACAAAGAAGTTGTTTCTGGTGAACAGTTGTAAACAATTGTGATCATCGACTTCATGTACTCATGGTTTTGGCTGTGAACACTTGTAACTTTGGCTATAAGCATCCATGGATTTGGCTATGTACACTAGTGGCTTTGGCTGTGAGCATTTATGGCTTTGGTTGTAGGCACAATATAGCCTTGGCTGTAGGTTGTCTTTCTTGCTGCATGTCAAAATTACCTTCAAGAATATCATTAGTCTAAGATCATTACAATTAAAATACTATGACATAATACCTTGTAAATAATAGTCTTTAACCCATTACTTTATTTCTTAAAACATCATGTACTATCTACTGTAGTCCTTCTACTCAAATATGTTTTCAAAAATACTTAGTATGGTAAAGAAATGTCTATGGAAAGCTTGTCAAATAGGATATTGAAGAACTAAATGTGGATAGTCATTAGTACCCATCAATAAGAACACAGACATCTTTCTCAAGCAAGCCATATGACATTAGCAGGTAATTTATAAATTTCATTTGCAAATAACTAGAAGATGCTATGAATCTTAATATAGAGTTAATCACGAACTCATTATTCCATCCAGGAAGAATATATCACCCTAAGCCAATTAACTGACAGGATAAAAATTAATTCAATTTCATCAAAATTTTGAGTATAACAAGCATCTTAGGGATTCTTACAAGAATTAACACGATGTTCACAAGAGCATTACATTACAAGTTCTTGTAATGCTATTTCACATATTGTAATCATATTCAGTTTTGTATGGCCATTTGTGTTACAAGCATAAATGTTCTTTAAGGTCTTTTAATTCTAGAAATGAATTTTATTATGAAGCATTTTTATGACAACCCACTCAATGCATATATTGTTGTTCCAAATTATGCTAATTTGACTTTCATTGGTTGATTTGGGTCTAGACATGACGTTATTCACTACCTTTTTTATATATTATTTTTTTGTAGTGAGGTTCTGGCCTAAATGAATGTCTTAATCATCGAAGTTGTGAACCTTGGTCAAGATCCTTACAAATATATTTTCAAATTGGACCTCAAATAGTTTTCTCACTCACCCCCTATACACAGATACTGAAATTGTAGTTAATTACAAAATTAATACTGAATTAACACAATTTTAATTGAGAAGTATTATGTACCTCAATAGGCTAGATTATTATTGATCGGGAAGCTTTATCTTAGAGTAGTTGGTTTCCTAAATCTTTAGCACAATGACAGTCTTATGGAATGTGGAATTAGGTCTGCTAGCTAAGGAACATTCTTTAAAAGATAGAGGAAACTCAAGACTCACGTGTTTCCAATCAATATAAATGTTTAAATCGCTTCTCTAATTTTTTCTATTTATGATCTTCTTAAAACTTAACTTTCTAAATGCATTGATGGGGAAATAAATATCTTCTAGGAACTAAAGGCTAATCATGTTTAATACTTACAATTCTCTATTTTTATCTAATAATTTAAAAAAGATTGTACAAGTGTTTTCAAAGAGCAACACTTGTCACTAACATCATAAGAAGGAATATCCAAGGTGACTTACCACTGATCCCCCACCACCAAATTCAAGAGAAAACAAAATTCCACTACTAAAGAGATAGTACCAATGATCATCCCTAGTCTCTCCCTTATCACAAAATGATTACCATCAAAATTTGCATTTCTAATTTCGTCATGTGCGTTGAAGCGATAGTAACATTTTCACTCTCTTACCTAATGTCTCCCATTTCTAAAACTCTTGGGGAAGGGCAAGGCCATCTTCTCAGTACTTCAAAATACAATGAGTTCCATTTTTTCACATATTGATAATTGTTGACTTAAAGTATAGTCGAAGTATTGACAGCCCATAGATATGCCCCGTCAAAGATCGCAGCCCTGTGGCATTTAGTGACCCTTAAGGACATTCTGGTTCAGCATGCTTGAGAATGTTTGAGCACTGAAGACCCGGCCACTCGAAGCTTATGGAGCAGATAGTTTGATCCCACGATGAAAGATGAGAGAGATTTGGCAGTTGGCAACTTTGTACTGGCCAACACTACAAGTTTCAGCATCACCCAAGATGGTATTGTAGAATGAAGGAATGTGATCTCCAAAAAGTGAGAGAGGTTATTATAGGTCTCTACAATATAGTCCTGTAGGAATTGGAATCTCATCCATATCTCGCACAAGCTCTAAGATATGCCCCATCAAAGATTGCAGCCCTATGGCATTTAGTGACCCTTAGGGACATTCTAGTTTGGCATGCCTCAGAACGTTCAAGCACTAAAGGGGAAAATAAAAGGTTGGGGATAGGGTTTACCTGGCCACCTGGAGCTAATCAAGTAGATAGTTTGATCCCACGATGAAAGATGAGAGAGATTTGGCAGTTGGCAACTTTGTACTGGCCAACACTACAAGTTTCAGCATCACCCGAGATGGCGTTGTAAAATGAAAATGAAATGTGATCTCCAAAAAGTGAGAGAGGTTATTTTAGGCCTCTACAACATGGTCCTATAGGAATTGGAATCACATCCATACCTCACACAAGCTCTGAGATATGCCCCATCAATGATCGCAGCCCTATGGCATTTAGTGACCCTTAGGGACATTCTAGTTCAGCGTGCCTAAGAATGTTTGAGAATTGAAGGGGATAGGAAGAGGTTGGGGATAGGGTTTACCTATCCACTCAGAGCTAATGGAGTAGACAGTTTGATCCCATGACGAAAGATGAGAGAGATTTGGCAGTTGGCAACTTTGTACTGGCTAACACTACAAGTTTCAGCATCACCCGAGATGGCATTGTAGAATAAAAATGGAATGTGATCTCCAAAAAGAGAGAAAGGTTATTGTAGGTCTCTACAACATGGTCCTATAGGAATTGGAATCTTATCCATATCTTCCACAAGCTCAAAGATATGCCCCATCAAAGATCGCAAACCTGTGGCATTTAGTGACCCTTAGGGACATTCGGGTTTGGCGTGCCTGAGAATGTTCAAGCATTGAAGGGTACAAGAAAAGGTTTGGGATAGGGTTTACCTAACCACCTGAAGCTAATGGAGTAGACTGTTTGATCCCACGATGAAAGATGAGAGAGATTTGGTAGTTGGCAACTTTGTACTAGCCAACACTACAAGTTTCAGCATCACCCGAGATGGCGTTGTAAAATGAAAATAGAATGTGATCTACAAAAAGTGAGAGAGGTTATTGTAGGTCTCTACAACACAATCCTGTAGGAACTAGAATTGCATCAATACCTCACACGAGTTCTAAGATATGCCCCATCAAAGATCGCAGCCCTATGGCATTTAGTGACCCTTGGGGACATTTCGGATTGGCGTGCTTGAGAACGTTTGAGCACTGAAGGTGATAGGATGAGGTTGGGGATAGGGTTTACCCAGCCACCTGGAGCTAACAGAGCAGACAGTTCGATCCCATGATGAAAGGTGAGAGATATTTGGCAGTTGGCAACTTTGTACTGGCCTACACTGCAAGTTTCAGCATCACCCGAGATGGCATTGTAAAACAAAAATGGAGTGTGATCTCCAAAAAGTGAGAGAGGTTATTATAGGTCTCCACAACATAGTCCTATAGGAACTAGAATCACATCCATACCTTACACGAGCTCCAAGATATGCCCCATCAAAGATCGCAGCCCTATGGCATTTAGTGACCCTTGGGGACATTCTGGATTGGCGTGCCTGAGAATGTTTGAGAACTAAAGGGGATAGGACAAGGTTGGGGATAGGGTTTTTCCAGCCACACAGACATAATAGAGTAGACAGTTTGATCCCACAAGGAAAGGTGAGAGAGATTTGGCAGTTGGCAACTTTGTACTAGCCGACATTGCAAGTTTCAGCATCACCCGAGATGGCGTCTAAAATGAAAATGAAGTGTGATCTCCAAAAAGTGAGAGAGGTTACTATAGGTCTCGAAAAAGAGTGTTTAAAAATGAAAAAATAGTGGGGGGTCCTTTGTATGGTTTGGGAGTTTGACCATTAAAACTAGAAATTGTCCTAGTAGTAAGTGCTGATAATAATTTTGAAATTTGATTGTTGAGTGTTCAGAAACCTCAAGTTTGGGATTTTTCTTTTGGTTTGAGTCTATAATAACCATTTCCATCTAAAAAGTCAAGTGTTGAAACCATTTAAGAAGTATTTGCATCATTTTCCCTAAAATTTGAGTGCATAAAAAGGGGTATGTGATTGCTCCCAAGGTGGATTTAGTGTTTTCTCCAAACAAGAGTTTCATTTTATGTTTGAAGTCATCTAATATAACCAAAGTGAAGGTGTTTGAACCATTTTGGGGTTCTAGAGACATTGCAATGTAAGAGTTCTAGAAAGCCCTAGGGTAAAGGGGCTAGAAAGGAGGGTTTTGTAAAAACCATTGTAAAGTTGACCATGAGACCAAAAAAATAGAAGAATCCTTTCATTTGATTCATGTATTAAGACTTTTTTGGGTCATGGGAGTTCCAAAAGTCAAGGAATTGTCAGTTGCTTTGTAAATGGCCTCAAATTAGGCCTAGTTGCCAGACTGAAATAGCCAGTTTTGAGTGATATTTTACAAAACAAGTGTAGTTTTTTTGGGAGTATATTTTAGAGTGAGTAAAAGGGTATTTTAATAACCCAATATTTTAGGAATTTGTGTGGAAAATTTTGGAGAAAACAACAAATTAGTGATTGGCAAGGGCTAGTTGGAACAAGCCTAGAAGAGGCAAAATTGAGAAAGTGTAAGAGATGAGTTGCTGAGAGTGTGCAAGGAGTTGGAATATGTTAGATGAGATTTTTTGAGATGATCCAAGGTGTTGATGCCATGATATGATGCCAAGGATGAGTTTTGGTACTTGCATAGGGTGTTCCAACCAAGCTACAAATGCATGGGATAGGACCTTGTCAGGTACTTGCAAATTATGGTTCTAATGCCGACAAAATAGATCTCCCACCAAACTTGGAAATTTACCTTATCTTTAATGTCAAGGACTAAGTTCAATATAAAGGGCCTACATTCTTAGAAGGAAAAACAAAATCAAAGGTTGAAGAAGTCACTATCCCATTATAATCTCAGCCAAAAGCTGAAAAGGTTATGGATTCAAGAATCAAGAAGAAGACTTGTCATGGCACCTATATGGAGCATCTTATCAAATGGAAGGATCAACCAGAATCTGAAGTAACATGGATAGATGAGAGTGATTTTGGAAAGAAAGGTATTCCTATGAAATTCCTCCAGATTTATCCACCATTAGTTCTTTGTCACATGGGGAGAATGGTGCAAGAGCACCTAGTGAGTTTGAAAATTTTGGCCTAATTGGGGCTCTAGACCTAGTAGGTCAAGTAAGAAAGAAAAGGACATCTATAATTTGGGTTGGTGAGTGGAGTCTTCTGATGATCAGGAGAGTTTGGAAATATCAAGTTGAGGACCATATAATAACCCTAGATATTGCATTGGGGTTTGTGCCCAATTTTTCTTAGTAGAGAGAAAATGCCTTCATTTGAATATTGGGGTGATTGAAGTTGACATAGTCAATTGGTGTGCATAGATCCTAGGGAAGGGGATAGTTGGGAGATATCCTCTTGGGAATAGGGTCAGGAAGAAACCCTATAGGATTAGAAGAAGTCATTGGTTAGTTTGGGCATAGTGGCCTAAACTAGCAGGGTGGGTCTCCTTACATTACTGTTGGTTAGAGAATTCCAATTTTTATTTGTTCAAGGCTAAGAGACATATAAAAAACTACATTTTCAATTATGATCTCAAGGCCTGCATGGCAATCCAAGTACATGGATGGATGATGAAATAATTATTCTTGAATTGGCTAGACCACTTTATAAGAACAATTCCATGTGGGGTGTTTCTCTCAAAAAGGTGTCTTCTAGTATTTGATGATCATGGAATCCATATGACATGGAAAATAATTGATAAAGCAAAGAAGTTGGGCATAGATGGTGTGTCACTTGTAGCGTATACCATCTATAGGTGTCAATCATTGGATGTTAGTTTTTTCTCACCATTAAAATCTTACTTAAAACATATTTGGAATGTGTGGTTGGCTAGTAACCCTCAAATCAATATTGTTCGTGAGGAGTTAGGAATGTTATCCAAAAAAGCCTCCGATTTGGCACTTACACCCGATAATATAATGAGTGGTTTCCATAGGATAGGGATATGGTCTTTGAATAGGGAGGTTTTAGTGAATGATATAATCCCTAGAAAGTGCTTCATTGTTGACGAGGATGGAAAATAGGGATCTAAACCACAACCCACAAGTAGTGGATCAGAAGAAACAACTACTATAGATGATGCAAATATTGATGAGTTGTAAAGCGACAGGGAGGAAATCACTATTGAATCCTTCATAAAAATAAATGGCTTATTAGATGAACCAATTAACACTTTGTTGAGGAGTTATGGACAAAATATGAAGGGGCTAGGTACAATTGCACCTAAAAATACCCAACCAGAAAACCTAAACCAGCCAGTGGACTATTATAGGAGATAAAACCTTGAGCATACAACAAACATTGATATTAGATTAAGCTTGCTAATGCAAGATTCACAACCAGATTGGTTGTAGGAGGTTGTCACAAAGCTTGGGTAACCAAATACTTGTGGGGATGAAAATGTTTCCCTTTTAATTCCATCCCCACCACATGTTGACCCCAAGGACGTCATCTAATGCTTTGCAAATGGTGGCAACCATGATGAAATAAATAGTTAACAATTTTTTGATACCCAGGCCCAAAATGACTATGATGGAGATGTTGATTCTATACGTTACATACCACTAGACAGAAAACAACATAGTGGTTTACCTAGTAGATTCCTATAGCTACCAAAGAAAAGGATACAAAATTCTAAGGAACAAGAGAGACTAAGAATTTATTTGAGGCTAATGCACTTTACATGAAGGAGAAGATCAGGGATAGGAAAGATGGGAGAGAGGAAAAGATTGCAAGAAATGAGATCTTAGATGCTATAGAGAGGGGAAAATGAGTTGCGGAGAAGGTTGCACTAAAGGAATAGAAGAGGAAAGAAAGAGAGTATAATCTAAATGTTTGAAAGAGATATAGACCAAATATTGGAGGTGCACCTTCAACAACTATAGAAATTATATTTACAACACTAGTGGAAGGAGATGTAATTGCACTAGCCCTAGAATCAATTAGTATGCCCAGCATACCTCTTCTCCCATAGCATAAATCACATTCTGATATGTTCAATGCTCTAATCCCTAGATTAGGAAATATTCTTACTTAATAAGTGTAACCGCAAGCATTGTCACCATAGTTGGAAACAAATGGTGAGAGTTCCAATCAACTAGTGAAAAAAATGACTAAGTTGATGGAGCTGAATCCTACATTACACACATCTCCTAGTAGTGGATAGGAGGATGTTGGGATTGGGAGCATAGCACCTATTCCCTTTCCCAGTTTTATGGACAATTGATGGGAACTCAAGTAGATGGGAGAAATTCCAATTTTTTTGAAGCGATAAAGTTTTGTGATGTATTTAGAATATCTAAGATAGACTTATTTTTTATGTGAACTAAACCATTCTTACATTACTATTTAAATGTATTTTTATTGTTATAATAGTTTGATTGTTGGTCATGGTGTACTACTAGCATACCTAAAATTTTAATTTTTTTTTTTGGTAAATTAAGTCGAGAGATATCTAATTTAAAATATGTAAAGTTTAGAAATATAAATAGTTCATCATAGAGATATTATAGAATTAATTTATTTTAAATAATAGAAATAATCATAAGAAATAGATAGAAATAAAAAATAATAATTTTATACAAAAAGTTTTATTTTATTTTAAATAATTAAATAATAGAAAGATCATAGAATTAATAATTTAGTATAATCATAAAAAATAGACACTAAACAATCCCAAATTCAAACATACGAAGGTCCAACTAGAATAATGACTTTAAATAACCAAATACCAAAGCCAAACAAAGGAAATGGGACTTTTACCTTAAATGAATAAATTACATGAAGAAGCGTGGCTGGCTGTTTGGAAATCTACTTATTTTTCTTCTCTCCCTCTTGTCATCCAAGAGAACATGTAATGAAAGAAAAATATCATCACAATAAGAAAATATGAAAAATATTGTTCTAGCTTTAAAAAAATTAGAGACATCAAAACATAAAATCTATGATTTAAACTAAATCTCATCACTTGCACATCATAACAATACGGTCCATCTTAGTCATGTGAACAGTCTTGGGGAAGAGGTTGTAACAATGTATTTAGATCTAGTTGATCACTCTTTCTCTCTCTCCCTATCTCTATATTCAATCTAATGAGCCAACTGGATCTGCTCGACATTTGAATGTCTCAAGTATTGCCTCGTGGTCTAACTCGCGAACTTTCCAAAGATTCTTATTATTTAGTTTTCCACCATATTTTATCAAGTGGACATTTGATGCGACAACAAGATTTGAATAATGAAGAATCTTCCTCTCTGTTTGCCAATCCTCAAATAACCACAAGTTAGGGTTCTTCATAGAATATCGTCTAAGCCATGTGTTGGTTACAACCACCACACCGACATGGTACTCTAAACCTTCACCATCTATAACCGAGTGACCCAATTTTTTTTTGGCTTGAACACAACGACACAAATAATAGTCTGTCCCTTGTTCATTGTCTTTAGGTGCAATAACAACAAAAACATGGCCTGTAGTGACAAATGTACAAAATGTGGTCATTAATTCAGAAAATACTTGCGTAAAAGTTATAAAGTTACATATTGAAATTACAAAGATATATAAATATATATATATTACCAGGTTGCACTAGATCAGACAAGTGGTCAAAGTCAATAGAAGATTCCATCTGTACCATTTCCAATGCTTGTGTAGGACGATAGGTGTCAATTGGGTCCAAAATTAGTATATCCCATTTGTCCACCCATTCAGTCGACTCACAGTCATCCCAATTTTCCTCTGCACATGATGGACAATACCATGCCATTTTTCATGTGTGGATACTCCATGAACGTGCATTAGAGCTTCTAAAAGAGTGCAACTCACTAGATCTTGTTAGTGTGCAACAATCCTGATATGGTGCAATGTTAGTATTATCTATCAACCAAAAGAATCTATGAACCGTAGACTCACCTTCCTTACCTGGACCCATTGTAGCATTACACCACTGGACGATGGATTTTGCATCTGTCAATATTGCTCCATCTTTGTACTTTAGTTCTTCATGAGCTAAGGCTCTTTTTATGAATGCACCTACACCATAAAATCTCGATAAAATAGTTGGAAACAACCATGTACGAACTCTGTAGAATGTGATCGATCATCGGTGATGTAAAAATGGTACTCTCTCAAAATCTTCCTTTCATCCTCTGTACTTGTAGGTGAATGCATGAATGTTATGTGAACATATATGGAAACCTATTGAGAAGTATAATACTTTTCTTGTACCTCATTTTGTGGTTGTAGTGTGTAGCTCTCTATGAAATCTACAATTGAAACAATGGTATCCAGTTGAAACGTATCCTTGCACAACTTGAATTGCAAATCCAGCCATCGAGCTCTATGGGTATGCCTTGCATACTTGTAAATAATGTTTTCACAAAAAATCTTCATGAACTCATACACTGGAATCTTTTCAATGACTAAATCACATCTTTTACCATGTTTCCCATCTTTTAGAGCATATGTCACTGTCTTAAATTTTCCGTAATCTACTATTTCATTTCCAATTGCATGTGTACTATCCATATGTTGACAAGTTGATAAAAGTTGCAAAGAACCACAAAATAAGCACGTACCATCCAAGCATGATGTCTTGTAAAATTGTTGGCCGTCCTTTATTTCACATAAAATGTTGGATATGAATTCTCTTGAAGATCTTGGTAGCTCATTTATGTAACAATCCTGCAAAACAAACTGAGAATGCAAAATTACGCATATATGCCTAAAAACATCAAAATGGTTAGAAAATTCAATATGTATCCTACAACAACAAGTTGTGTGTGTGTGATTTATCTTCACATAAAAAGGTTTACCCACCTCAAAAAATCTTTGACTTATTCAAATTTGAGGATACATACCAATAAATTTTGCAAAAAATTGTGTCTGAGTTGTGTCCAAAAAATATTTCGCATGTGGCTCGCAATTTTGGCTACCAATCCTCCTTCTTACAACATCTCTTTGATTAGGGTAAACACATGTGTTATTTTTCCAAAAATCTTCGATCAATGATTTCAAGGCTTCACTAATTTCTTTATCCTTTTGCGGTAGTCTACCGCTAAATGTCCATAACTCATTTTTTGTTGGATCTTCCAATCCCTCATGCCTTAGCATTGCTCTCCTTAGAGTACCTCTACCAATTTTTAATGTTTTTCTTGTCTTTCTCATGAGTTGAGCTTTCTTCATTTGGCTACTTAATATTGTCGATGTAAGTACTTGTCTTGTGATATTACTATCTTTGGTGCGTGATTTAGAACCCACTTTGTCATAAGCATTCATTAGATTCTTTACAATGTTTTTTTCATTTGAATCATCCATCATTCTTAGCCCAAGAATCTTCATGATAGGCCTAAATTTTAAAGTCCTCATCATTTCAACAAATAATTGGCATTGACCTGTAATATTTAATTCATCAAAAAATAATCTCCACATACGATTAACTTTTCTTTGACAAGTACGCTTGCTAATCTTGTCAAGCATTGATTTCAAAATGTTACAATCAATATCAATCAAATATTTTGGTCTTCTAAAATGAATTCTAGAAGGTGTTATAATATCTTCAATTCTCTCAACATTTTGAACAACAACATAAGGTTGAGTGTAT
This sequence comes from Cupressus sempervirens, assembly GCA_028749045.1. Lineage (NCBI taxonomy): Eukaryota > Viridiplantae > Streptophyta > Pinopsida > Cupressales > Cupressaceae > Cupressus > Cupressus sempervirens. The sequence continues at coordinate 94,461,110 of CM053790.1, forward strand.
TTCATACCTTGAACCAAAGCTGATGTGCCTTGGCAATAAGATGCAAAAGATGGAATATCACCTACTTGATGTGTTGGTGTTGTGCCTTCAACATGACATGATGGAGTGTGTATATCGTCGAATCTACAAATTGATGTCTCTTTAACATGAGAGGACGATATGACTTCAACATTGGAAGATGGTGTAGCGGACGATATGACTCCAACATTAGAAGATGGTGTAGCTTCACAATTCAATTGTCTTCTTGAGCGTAACAGTCTCATTCGTTCTCTTTTTCTTTCCAATTCTTCCTCTTTGTTTCTTGGTACCGGTGGTTCTTGATCCTCTTCGAAAGTCAATTCTTCATTATTTCTTTGAAATTTTCTTTTCTCATGTAGTAATTTCATTTTATCTCTTTTAATTGCCAAATCTCTCTCCCTATCTTCATTTGTTTGATTTTTTGGTTTCTTCCTTGGCATGATGATGATTTCTACATGTCAAATTATTCAAACATTTGAATTACTTAAAATGTGTAAATTATAAATTATTCAAATACATATAAAAATTATAATTATTTAAATGAATACACAATATATATATAAAATGACTTATCAAATTTCTAACCATTTCGAAATAACATTTCATTGAAACATACAAATTTCAATGAATTCACTATATATTAAACAAAATGTCAAATTATAGTCAAATTTGTATCTATATATCAACAAACAATATTTAAAATAGATTGCACTAACCTTTTCTATATAAGGAATATGCAAAAAGTCTTCAAATTGTGTATCCAATGATTGAATTTGGTGTTTGCTAGCTTCCAAAAGTGTTTGCCACCTTGAAATAGTGTTTGTTAGCTTGAAATAGTGTTTGCCACCTTGAAAGAGTGTTTCCTATGTTGAAACTTGCAATTTTTGTCAAGATAACAGAGTGTAGAATAGAACAAAAGTAGAGAATGAATGAAACGGGCCCCAAAGTTTCTTTTTGACCATTTTTAGGTGATTTCACATAGTGCGTACGCGCTATAGCGCATATGCACTATGTGAGAACACATCACTCTTCACCCTCCCTACTCTCTCTCTCCCTACTCTCTCTCTTCCTACTCTCTCTCCCCTCTCCCATCCCCTACACTCTCTCTCTCTCCCCTCTCCTATCCTTTACTCTCTCTCACTCTCCCTCTCCCACCACCTACTCTCTCTATCTCTCTCATCCTCTCTCCACTCCCATCCCCTACTCTTTAGATCTCTCACACACACTCCCATCCTCCCTCTCCCACTTCTTACTCTCTCTCTCTCTCTCCCCCATCTCCCTACTCTCTCTCACACTCTCACATCTGCTACTTCTCTCTCTCCCATCCCCTAAACTCTCTCTTTTACAGATACACACTACCATCCCCCTCTCTCTCTCCTCTCCCATCCCCTACTCTCTACTCTCTCTCTCCCTACTCTCTCTCACACACTCTCTCCCATCCCCTACTCTCTCTCTCTCCCATCCCATTCTCTCTCTCTGCCATGTCCTACTCTCTCTCACACTCTCTCCCATCCCCTACTCTCTCTTACACACACTCCCATCCACCCCTCTCTCCCATCCACTACTCTCTCTCTCTCTCTCTCGGGCTGCACGCTCTCTCTCTCCCCTCTCCCACCACCTACTATCTCTCTCTCTTTCCCTCTCTACTCTCTCTCTCCTATCCCCTACTCTTACTCTCTCTCTCTTTAATCCCCAACTCTCTCTCACACTCTCTCCCATCCCCAAATCTCTCTCACACTACCTCTCATCCTTTTACTCTGTCTCTCTCATCTCGTACTCTCTCTCTCTCTCTGCCACCTCCTACTCTCTCTCACACTCTTTCCCATCCTTTCACTCTGTCTCTCCCATCTTGTACTCTCTCTTTTCCACCCCCTACTCTCTCTCACACTCTCAGACTCTCTCCCATCCCCTACTCTCTCTCTTTCATAGACACACACACACACACACACGCACGCGCACACACACACACACACACACACACACACACACACACACACACACACACACACACACACACACACACACACACACACACACATGCGCGCGCACACACACACACACACACACACACACACTCCCATACCCACTCTCTCTTCTCTCCCATCCCCTACTCTCTAGATTTGTCACATGCACTCCTATCCCCCTCTCTCTATCTCCCTCTCCCTACTCTCTCACACTCTCTCCCATCCCCTACTCTCTCACACTCTCTCACATCCCCTTCTCTCTCTCTCACACTCTCTCCCATCCCCTACTCTCACTCACTCTCTACCCCATCCCATTCTCTCTCTCTCTGTCACCTCCTACTCTCTCTCACACTCTCTCCCATCCCCTACTCTCTCTTACACACACTCCCATCTGCCCCTCTCTCCCATCTGCTACTCTCTCTCTCTCTCTTGGGCTACTCTCTCTCTCCCCTCTCCCATCCCCTAAACTCTCTCTTTTGTAGATACACACTTCCATCCCCCTCTCTCTCTCCCCTCTCCCATCCCTTACTCTCTAGATCGCTCACACGCACTCCCATCCCTCTCTCTTCCTTTCCCACTCCCTCTCCCACCACCTACTATATATCTCTCTCTCAAGTGATCTCTCTCCCATCCCCTACTCTTACTCCCTCTCTCTCTCCAATCCCCAACTCTCTCTCACACTCTCTCCCATCCCCTACTCTCTCTGACACTCTCTCTCATCCTTTCACTCTGTCTCTCTCATCTCGTACTCTCTCTCTCTACCACATCCTACTCTCTCTCACACTCTTTCCCATCCTTTCAATCTGTCTCTCCCATCTCGTACTCTCTTTTTGCCACCCCCTACTCTCTCTCACACTCTCACACTCTCTCCTATCCCCTACTCTCTTTCACACACACACACACACACACACACACACACACACTCCCATCCCCCCTCTATCTTCTCTCCCATCCCCTACTCTCTAGATTTGTCACATGCACTCCCATCCCTCTCTCTCCTCCTCTCCCACTCCCTCTCCTAGGTCACCTACTATCTCTCTCTCTCAAGTTCTCTCTCTCCCTCTCTACTTTCTCTCTCCCATCCCCTACTCTTACTCTCTCTCTCTCTCTTCCATTCCCAACTCTCTCTCACACTCTCTCCCATACCCTACTCTCTCCCACACTCTCTCCCATCCTTTCACTCAGTCTCTCCCATCCCATTCTCTCTCTCTCTACTACCCCCTACTCTCTCTCTCACTCTCTCCCATCCTTTCACTCTATCTCTCCCATCCTTTCACTCTGTCTCTCCCATCTTGTACTCTCTCTCTACCACCTCCTACTCTCTCTCACACTCTCACACTCTCTCCCATCCCCTACTCTCTCTCTTTCACAGACACACACACTCTTATCCCCCCACTCTCTTCTCTCCCATCCCCTACTCTCTACATATGTCATGCACACTCCCATCCCCCCTATCTCTCTCCCTCTCCCTGTCCTACCACCTACTAGATCTCTCTCTCAAGTTCTCTCTCTCCCTCTCTACTCTCTCTCTCTCTCTCATCCCATCCCTTACTCTCACTCTCTCTCTCTCTCCCATCCCCTACTATCTCTCACACTCCCATCCCCTAATCTCTCTCTCTCTCTCCCATGCTGTACGAGCTCTCTCTGCCACCACCTACTCTCTCTCACACTCTCACTTTCTCTCCCATCCCCTACTCTGCCTCTCTTACACACATTCCCATTCCCCCTCTCTCTCTCCCTCTCCCACTCCCTCTCCCACTTCCTACTTTCTCTCCCCCATCCCCTACTCTCTCTCTCCCCTCTCCCATCCCATACTCTCTCTCTTTCATAGACACACACTTCCATCCCCCCTCTCTCTCTCCTCTCCCATCCCTTACTCTCTAGATTTGTCACACACACTCCCATCCCCCCTCTCTCTCCCTCTTGCACCACCTACTATCTCTCTCTCTCAAGTACTCTCTTTCCCTCTTTACTTTCTCTCTCCCATCCCCTACTCTCACTCTCTCTCTTCCATCCCCTACTCTCTCTCACACTCTCTCCCATCCCCTACTCTCTCTCTCTCTCTCTCTCTCTCCCTCTCTCTCTCTCTCTCTCTCTCTCACCCCCATCCTGTACAAGCTCTCTCTACCACCCCCTACTCTCTCTCAAACTCTCACACTCTCTCCCATCCCTTACTCTATCTCTCTTCTACACATTCCCATTCTCCCCTCTCTCTCTCTCTCTCACTCCCTCTCCCATTGCCTACTCTCTCCCATCCCCAACTCTATCTCTCTTACACACTTCCACTCCCCCTCTCTCTCTCCCTCCCACTCCCTCTCCCATCACCTACTATCTCTCTTTCTCTCACTCTCTCCCTCTCTCTCCCATCCCCTACTCTCACTCTCTCTCTTTGCCACCCCTACTCTCTCTCACACTCTCACACTCTCTCCCATCCCCTACTTTCTATCTTACACACACTTCCATCCCCCCTCTGTCTCCCTCTCCCACTCCATTTGCCATTGCCTAATCTCTTTCTCTTCCATCCACCCTCTCTCTCCCTCTCCCACTCCCTCTGCCATTTCCTAATCTCTTTCTATCCCATCCCCTACTCTCTCTATCTCTCTCTCCCCTCTCTCATTCCCTACTCTATCTCTTTCACGCACACGCATTTCCCCTCTCTCATCTGCCATCCTCTACTTTTTCTCTCACTTGCTCTCCCTCTCCCACTACCTACTCTCTCTCTCTCTCTCTCTCTCTCTCACTCACTCTCTCCCTTTCTACTCTCTCTCTGCTACCCCCTACCCTCTCTCACATTTTCACACTCTCTCTCTTTCTCTCTTACACACATTTCCATCCCCCCTCTCTCTCTCCCTCTCCCACTCCCTCTCCCATCACCTACTCTCTCTTCCATCCCCTACTCTCTCTTTCATCCCCTACTCTCTCTTCCCTCCCCTACTCTCTCTCAAGCTACTCTATCTTCCCCCTCTCCCATTCCCTACTCTCTCTCTTTCACACACATGCACTCCCATCCTCCTCTCTCTCACTCTTCCTCTCCCACTCTGTCTCCCACCACTTACTCTCTCTCCCCCCCATCCCCTACTCTCAATCTCTCTCTCCCAACTTGTACTCTCTCTCACACTTCCTCTCTCTCCCATCCCCTACTTTCAATCTCTCTCCCCCATCCCGTACTCTCTCTTTGCCACCTCTACTCTCTCTCTCACACTTCCTCTCTCTTGCATCTTGTACTCTCTTTGCCACCCCTACTCTCTCACATTTCCTTTGTCTCCCATCCTATATTCTCTCTACCACACCTACTCCTTCTCACTTCCTCTCTCCCCTCTCCCATCCCCTACTTTCTCTCTATCTCTCTCACACACACAAATAGCCATTCCCTCACCCCACCCCCTAGCTCTCTCTTGGTTTTGGTTTGCAATTTAGATCTCAATAGTGCGTGCGTGTTATAGTGCACCTCAAATTCAATAGCATTTTAATAGCACGTGCACGCTATAGGGTGCACGCGCTATTAAAAGCTTTGCATTAAAACCAAGACTAAGGCTTGGTTTTGCCTTAGAGATCCAACCCAAAGGTTTGGAGTTTATAAATAGGTCTAAGACATGTTTTCCAACAAACATACAAAAAATGATCAATTTTTCTTGTGTGCTCCCCTTCAAGATTCCTCGTGATTGGGTATCGATAAGATCAGGTTACATAACATTATAGGTCTCTATTTTAGCTATCTAACCATATAATTTATTTTTAATTTGAACTATTTTAAGTCTTTCATCTATAATTTCTTTTGAATGTATGTTCATTTTTTGTCAAAAACCACCATGTACTAATTGGGATGTAGATTTTAGCTCATTCATCGAATTTTGTAACAACTTAGTTTTTTAGAAACTAGACTCCATTCTACACACTTTGAAACAAAGAAGTTTTTATTTTAGATTAGTTTTCAATCATTTTTAGGGGGAGCAAACAGATATTTCACATTTTTGGGATGGGTCTAATTAAAAAATTCATTAAAAAAAAATACACATTATAAAATTACCCGAAAAATCTAGGATAAACTACATAGTGTTAAGTAACTTTTGATTGGAGCGATTAAAGAATTTCAAAAATAAAGTTAAAATTTTAGGGGGGCCACACTTTGTACTATGTTATGTTTTTTTGGAATAAATAGTACCACTTTCTGTGGCCCCCTTTTTTAAGGTTCTAAAACTAAACCATTTTGAAAAAAAATTAGTAGTTTAGAAACTAGATTCAAAGGTCTACGACCTTTGTTTTTGTCATATCTTAAAATTTTGAGCGTAACTATCTTCAAATTCTTTTTGAAGTCTAGAATTTGCTGATTTCAGGAAAAAGGTGTCCACTTATACCCCCCTTTTGGCACCACAACTTTGTGCACTTACCCATCTTTGTCAAATAACTTTTGACCAGCTATCACACGCATACCAATAGGTTTACAAATTTCTAATCCAAACCTCTTCAAAAATTCTTATAGATACTTAGCTTGTAAAATAAAAATACAATTAGTGTTCTGCACAATCTGCAATCCTAGGGAAAACTTCATTTCTCCTATCATTCTTATTTTAAATTCATTCTTCATCTCATCAATAAACATATCACTAGCTTGACCATTACCTCCAAATATGATGTCAACAAAAAATATTACTATTATCAACAAAACATTCTCTATTTCTTTTAGATACAAATTATTATCTATCATACCTTTAGAAAATCCAAGATTTGCATGTTTTTCCAACCTTGCATACTAGGTTCTAAATGCTTTCTTCAGACAATATAGATATTTTTTCAATCTACATATCATATCCTTTTCCTTTGTCAAAGGAAATCCTTTAGACTACTCAATATATATTTCTTCCCATTCTCCATTTAGGAAGGTTGATTTAACATCCATCTAATATAATTTTAAATTCTTATTTGTTGCATATGCCAAGAGAATTCTTACTGCCTCCATTCTTTTTGTAGGTGCATATGTCTCTTCATTATATACTCCTTCTTGCCATGAATACCCTTTACAAACAAGTCTAGCCTTATTTCTCACAACTTCTCTTTGTTCATTCATCTTGTTTCTAAATACCCATTTGGTTCCTATCATATTTTGGTCTTTAGGTCTAGGAACTAACTCCCATGTATCATCCTTCACAATCTAATCCAATTCTTCTTCCATTGCTTGAATTCAATGATCATCCTTACATTCTTCATTTGCCCTTTTAGGCTCAACTTGAGAAACCAAACATAATTCCTCATTTACTTTGTTCATTTTCATCACACCTTTATCTTTGCTTCCTATTATCTACTCTAGTGGGTGTTTCTTATTGATGTTTATTTTTTATATAGGAGTTGCTACCTCAACTCTTATCTCTTCTCATGGTCCTAAACTTTCTTCTCTTCTTTGTTCAACAATTTGCACATCACTCTTCAAATCATTGTTAATCTCAAAGAAAACTTCAAAATTTTGTCTAATAGTTCCAAAATTATCTTTCTCTTCATCTAAATTATAATCTACCATCGTTTCTTTGGTTGTGAACATTTCATCAATCCTTACATTTGCACATTCAACTATCATCTTGATTCTATGATTGAAATATCTACATGGCTTGATTTTCAATCAATAGCCAAGAAAAATATCTTCATCACTTCTAGAATCAAACTTACAAATATAATCATCTCTCTTAATGTAACATTTACTTCCAAAATTTTTGAAATACTTAACTAATGGTCAGTGACAAAATGATAGTTAATAAGGAGTCTTGCTCATATCTTTTCTGATCTCTACTCTATTCAAAATGTATAATGTTGTATTAATTACTTCTCTCTAGAATTTTTTTGAAATGTCATTCTCAAGCAACATCACTCTTGCTACCTCTACTACTGACTTATTTCTTTTTTCTCCAATCCCATTTTTCTTAGGTGTTCTAGGTGAAAATAGATGTCTAATGATTTCTTTATCTTCACAAAAGAAGTTAAAACCTCTAGAAGTGAGCTCTCCTCCTCTATTTAATCCAAAACACTTTAACTCCAATATCATTCTCAATTGTATTCTTAAATATCTTAAAATTCTCAAAAGCTTTAGACTTCTCTTTAAGAAATGCTACCCACTTCATTCTAGTGAAATCATCAACAAAATTCATAAAATACATTTCACCATAGAATCATCTGGATCTTGAAGGACCAGTTATATCTATATGAAAAATCTCCAAATTCTCTTTGGTAGATAACTTCTTACTAGGAAATGATAGTTTCCTCTGCTTAGCCAAAATAAATTCTTTGTAGACAACATTAGTAGGCTTAATTATCTTAGGTAGATCTCTTACTACAAGCATGCTACTAATCTTAAAAATATTATCAAAGTTTATATGACAAAATATTCTATGCCATAACCAATTGTTATCATCTTTAGCTTCCAAAATTTTCATTTTAGTAGGATTCAACTCAAACACATTACATCTAAATCTAGTTCAATTCCAATAGGCCTACAATTTTTATTTATGATAATGCAAGTTTTCTCTATGAATTGCAACAAATATTGCTTGTCTAAAAACTATCGAACAATCAACAAGTCATGCTTTAAAAAATTAGAAAAATCAATATCATCAGTGTTAGTTTCACCATCAAGAGTAATGGATGTAATCCCTATTATATGATAGGCTACATTATTACCAAGTCTATCAATACCCCCACCATGGTTTTTGAACTTAACAAACTTATAAATATCACCAATTATGTGATGTGAACAACCATTATCAATTATCTAATTAGATTTCTTTTCAACTTTGGTAACTATAGCTCTTTCTTTTCTAATTTCTCCATCAAGATCATCTTCCTTGATAGCCACAAATCCTAGAAGTCATCATCACTTTCACTTTGTCCTTTTTCATCAGTTTCTTCAGCTTCATTAGCATACAAACAATTTCTATCTCTTCTAGGTTTGAACTTTCCCTTGAACTTTCTCTATTTTAGGATATTTAGATGCATAATGACCAAATTCATTAGAATTTCAACATTTAAAGATTTTCTTACCATCTCTTTCTCTTCTCACAAGAAGGGATACATCTTCCTCAATATTTCTATCCTCATTAGGTCTACTTCTATTGACAAAATATCCTCTTATGCTCACAATCTTCAATAGACTACATCAAATGTTTAGGGCAATGAAAGTTATTTTGAATCTGGATAGATTTCTAGACTATCTTAGATTTACTTCTATTGACTCTAATCTTCCAAGCAATGTTTCCTTTTTAAAATATTCAGTGTAGGGAATTACTAGCTAGATCATCTAAGATACTTTCTTGAATGGTGGTGTCAAATTTTCAATGTCTTCCATATAACCTCATCATCTTCCTTATTTCCACCAAGATACCAAATTCTTGCAACAATTTATAATATTCTACCAATATAACTTCGTACAAATTCATCTTTCATCATCTTAGCATCTTGAAATGCACATATCCAATTTTTTAATCTCATTCTCTTTACATGTGTATCACCTTCAAAAGTATTTTCTAATTCTTTCTTGATTTCATAGGATGTTTGAAGTGACTTTACCTAACTGTATTCATTCTCGAGAAGAGCTAATAGTATTGCTTCTATAGTTCTCATGTTACACAGGAACATGTCTCTTTCTACCTCACTATATTCCTCAAGCTTTTCTTCTTCCACAATTGTCTTCTTACTCTTTGTCACAGTAGATGTGTCTTCATCTTCTCCTTCCAACTATCATAGTTGGCCCAATCAATTCTAGGACTATCATTACTGAAATAATTCATCACCGATCTCCCAAAGATGCTAAAATTTCTCTTCAAGGAACTCAAGCTCTAATACCAATTTTTAGAATATATTGTCCACCAATACAACTAAGGGGGGAGGGGAGAGGGTGAATCAATTATCCAACTAATATCACAATTATTGACCTTAATAATCCTCAAGCATGTGAATGACATAAACATAAACTACAGTAGTAAACTCATGCACAATAACACTAGATATGTTAACTAGGGAAACCTTTTATTAGATGGAAAACCCCAACATGGATTATAGCTAGAAGCTGATGTACTGATATAAATGTTCCTTGGTAGAGGATGAACCCTATTAGGAGTCTATGAATACATTCAATAATAGCAATCCCTATTAGGAGACTTTGAATCCCTATTAGGAGGTTCTAATCCTATTAGTTGTTGTCAAAGACACATGGACCCACTTTCCAAATAGCTTTAGGGAAAGGCCAATGAACCCACTATCCAAATGATCTCTATATTATTTGTTCTAGAATAGTAGATGGAAAATGTACTTCCTTCCTCTATCTTTGTCTTATCAACTAGATTTTTTCTCTTTCTAATCTTGTAACCAAATCACCAATCTCACATCCAATAATCCTTTGGATCACTTATACACATTCAATCAATAATTTGGTCCTCTTGCACTTCACAAATACAATACAATGGATACACACTTGATACCCTTTACAAACAAGGAAAACATCTTTCCTTTATACCATATCTTCATAATAATTCCTTGAGTCAGCGTTGAGGCTTTCCTAATTAATTATAATAAGATAATTAATTAATTACAATTACAATAGTATTTTCAGCTAACAATCTAATACAAAAATTCACACATGTGACTTCAAGGCTTGCACACTCTCTAACATCACCACCTGACTATTCTCTATCATTGGTTGTCTATGCAACTCTTTATTACATTTGAGATATAAGACAGAAATCAAACATTAGAATGTTTTTCTCTAATGTTTTGTTTCTTTATTTCTCTCTAAAAAATAAAATATAATTTCCATAGATCTTTGACTTAGACTCTGATCACTTAATGAAGTCATCGAGACATATTTTAGAATATGTCCTCATATATACATCACCAGACAATCAAAATATTATTCATACCAACAAGATCTCTGTCTACTACTCAAGCACTCCTTATAGACTTAATGCTATGTTAACATCAATGAAAAATGCATTGATGAATGCAACATGTCAATACTCTCCAATACTTAGGATATTTCCCCAAAGTAGTATGATCAACATTTATTCTAACAAAAAAAAGTGGTACCTATTGAATCTAGATCAAAGAGCAATGACTCAATCAGAAAGGTATCTAAATTCCAAGATCATGAATTCAAAATGGTCACTTGAATAACAAACTCATACAAAAAGGAAAGGGAATTTCTATTATTGGGATTATAATACATGGTACAATTGTCACTATTATAGAGAATATTGACACATTCCAAACAATTTCATCAAAACACATTTTAAAGAAAATTACAAGATATAGATAAATGGATAGATAGTATGTTTTAGTTGGCTCAAAGTTGGACACATCAATAGGAACTGTAAAACAAAAAGACTAGGACCAACTAATAAGTAATAGAAATGAAAAACTTGAAGGAAAGAAAACATGGATAGAGATAGTAAATGTTGAAACCAATAGAATAGATGAAACTATGATCAGATAATCTAATGGATCAAGTGATCAAACTACATCTCACTAAAGAAAAAGAAGGTATGTAAGAGTTTTATGCTCAATATTATATTTTACTTGAGTTCCTAGAAAAGAAGTGATGAAAATTCTTATTTACATAAATAAATATGCTTTTAGAACTATTAGAAATTGCAAATCAGAAAGTACCAAGCATTAGTGGTGGATTCTATATTGACCAAGCTTTGTAACACAGACTGAGTGATCAAGATTGTGTGAACTAGTTAAGCCCAAGTGAGTAACCTTGTCCAAGATAAATTGAGACCAAGCTAGCTATAATAAATAGACTAAGTGTGAAGAAATTAATTGTAGATCTAAAAATGAGATATTGAAGGTATTTATCAAATTAGAACATTATTTTTTATTCACCAAGTGATGAAAGATCTCACAAGAAGATTTCAAGGTGATCAAATCAATGTTAGCAACCAAAGAAAAGAATCTTAGTAGATTATTAGTAAATTTGTGAAGCAAATTTGGTACCACTCTTAGTGTTGAGTAAAATATTCAATAAAGACATTTGTGGAAGTTTTGTTTAAAACCTTAGTTCTAAATGGCATCTAAAACTAAAATGATGAATTATAGTATAGCACAAATCATAAGGAATGATGAAATTCCTCCATCAAACTTCAAAAATTTAGTTAACATTGAATATAGTATTGATGATATTGGAGCTTTATAATTAATTGTTCCTAGAGTCTTGACCTTTTAAGATCTAAGATCGTGTTATCAACACAAAGTTGGAGAAATTTGAGATTTTCAGATTAGAGAACCTATGAGAAGCTATTTTTTGATGGAAACCTAAAGGATGAATACAAGATTGTGGTAGAGAAATGACTTACCCATGTCCTAGGATTTCCAAAAAATTTCAAGCATGAATGGATGAAGATTGTGCTCAACCAAGTTCATGATATGAAAATTTGGTTAGAAAGTGCATTGATCAAGATCAATAAGGAAATTATTTGCAAGGTAAGTGGGTACCCTAGTATGGATCAACCAAAGAGAATAAGGAGTGAAATGTATAATGAGATTGAAGATATGATCAAGTCAATGTGGAATTGTCATGTTATGTAAATTGATGGTATTGAGGAAACATTAATTGAATTTATTGTTCATGTAATTCTATGCAAATTTTGTCAATTGATCAAATTGAGTAGCATTCCATATGTAGCAGTTGATTTAGGATACAAAATTTTGAAGAAGGATGATTCATATGATGTTGCCAAGCTGAAATTAAACCAACTTATAGAGAACCTAGATGTAGTGAGAAAAGAAAAGAACACCTCTTTTAAGTTCCATTCCCTATTAGTTTTCATGTTTTTCGATGTATAGAATTGATTTTCTACCATTGGTACAGCTACATGGGATAGGAATAGGATTGCTATGGACTAGCTAAGTAGCCTAATAAAGAGGTTGGGAGAGAATTTTGAAATAGTAATGGGACAATTTGTTTGAGGAATTTAATGTTAAGATGAAAAATAGAATGAGAATTCCAAAATCATTTATGGATAGATAATATGATGAAGTATGTTTTATTATGAACAAAAAATTTGTATATGCATAGGCAATATTACCAAGGGTAGCATGGATATAGAAAATAACCTATGAGGTAAATGTAGATGATGTAACTATAGTAGTTATTGTACTCTTAGGAGAAGAAATATATGGTAGTGTCAAGAAATTTGAAACATATGAAAATGTTATTAGCAAGATGACTATCAAATCTAGCACACCTAAGGTAGGAAAGAATAGGAAAAGAAAGGTTTCCAATGTTTGTATTTAAGAATAAGGAGAAGCCTTAGAAAACCCCACCAAGGTAGAGGAAGGAAAAGGAAAATAGCTTGTAGTTGTGAAGCCTAGGGCTACCAAATAGAAAAAGGTTGATGTAATAGAACCTAAAGCAAAGGTATTCCTCAAGAAAGAAGTACAAGAAATGGTGACACCATAGAGGCCAAAGGGAAAGGTGATCATCACTAAAAATAGGTCAACACAAACTCCTTTCAAGCTATTAATATGATGTCTATTAAAGAAGAGGAAGTGGGCAAAAGATCAAGCAAAGCCAAAGAGTAAACTAATCATTGTACAAGAGGAGGAGGAAGATGAAGAGAGGACTGAGCCTGATGAAACTAATAAACTTTAAGTACTAAAGAGACTCCCTCCAATGACTTTGGATAAGGTATTTACATAAATGATAGAACTAGAAAGCATAGTGAGATTCCAACACATTCAATATGATTCCTTAAATAATGATGATCAAGTTAATCTTAAATATACAATTATTAACGTGATGATTAAGTTTAGGTTCACACATATCAAGTTAAAAATTGGATTTCTAGTGGGATTGTACAAAATAATGGATGCCAAGTGGAAATGGGAATTATACACTAAAAATAAAATAAAAGAGATAGTATTGGCACAGGTTATGCCAAATTTAGGGAAGAATCACATGTCTATATCTCTTAAAGATTTTTTCAATAAGTTTATGTCAATAGATAGGACATATAAAGTTTTGAAAAATAAAGCTCATGAAGTTGAGACATATAGCATTAGAGTATGGAAAGAAGCATTTTGGATTGCTTAATCCATCTATAGAGGTAAGGGAAGGATGAAACACTATTAAATTTCTAGATGAATATAAGAAAGAAATGGAAAAGTTGACTAAGGAGATTCTACAACTTGTCAATAAGTATGAGAAAAAAATACTATAATAATTGAAGATGATAGTGACATCCCTATGCCTAATCCAAATATAGTGACAGAAGAAGAATTTTAAGGTTTAATGAAAGACTGAAGTAAACTTTTTACTAATCCAATTTTTTTACAGATAGTTAAATATCCAAAGCTTGAAGTCAAGAATATTGATGATGTTATTGTCACATTAGTTACAAAGGCTACAAGTGTCAAGCAACTTGGTAAGTCACTAATGGTATATACACCATTCAATTTTATGCAAATTTTTCATAAGGATGAAAATTTTGATAAATATTCATGCACTCAATTGGTAGAGGATGAAATAAAATAGAAAGAGAAAGAGACTACTCAAGATCTTATTTAACTATTGAGTACAAAGGATTCAAAATCTATAAATGTGAAACCTATGCAACATGTAATATCTACACTAGTACAACAACCAAAGTTGAGATGAAGGGAAAAGGGGAAACAAATTCAACTATCACTACCAAGCGATACACCCTCATGATCTTAGGATATGACTCATACAGAAGAGGAAGATGATGAGTTAGTAAACCTTGATGAGGTAATTGCATTCCATAAGTATGATTTGATTGATCTTACACTACAACAAATGCAAGAGTTAGTTATCTTGTTGATTCACAAGGAAAAAAAAAAATTGACGAAAAGAGAGAAGAGGAAAGACATGTACTACATACTGTCAAAGTTATCTTTATAGATGTATTTGAGACAAAAGATTTGAACAATCAGCATAAAGTCTTGGACAAGCTAGTGTATTTAATTGACAAGATTCAAATAGATGATATAGAGACTGATGAAAAGCTACTACAATGGTCTGAGAGATGAATGGAGCATAAAGTGTTATAGAAATTATCACAAGAACTTGTACATAGACAAGCTAAGCTTTCTACATCAATTACATAGTTGTAAATAATTTTGAAGACCGTCAATTCTTTATACTTGAAATTGTGTGATATATATTTCTTTAAAAAATATACTATATGCTCATTAGAGCTATTACATGTAGAGATTAGATATAATATTATCACATTGCGCAAGAATGAAAATTCTAGCTAATCCTCTTATAGTGAACCAATGTTTAGTCAAACGAGGTTAGCTAAGCTCACAACTAGAGATATAAAGATAAAGCATAAGTTGAAATTGATTCAACTTCAATTATTGCCACATATAGAGATAATTTAGAAGGTAATATTTGTTACTAGAGATATTTTGTGGAAAGAGACAATTTTTTCATAGATTACAGAATTCATTAATCTAGTTGCCAAGCTAGAGATTCAATTTCAAATTTTGGAAAAGGTACAAGAAAAATGGAACAAAGGCTATGACAATATTGTGGAAAGTCGTCAATAATTATTTGATAAATATAAACTAGCCCCAATAGACCCAAGTTCTATCAGTGAAAAAAACAAGGGGGAATGAAATATTTAGAAAGGGGGAGACATGAAAAAAATGAGGAGATATAAATTAAAATGGGATATTATAATAAGTCACTACATAGATTAAAGATTAGATATCATATTGTATAGTAGTATTCATTTTTGAACAAAATGATTTCATGTGAAAGTGTTTTTTGCCACTAATGTCAGAGGGGGGATTGTTGATCTCTAAACTTATGATGTCTATTAGTGTCCAAGAAGTTTGTCATTTACTAGGAAATATTACAAGGTCATTACTAAGACTGAGTTATCTAGTAAAGTCTAAGCATACAAAGCTTATATTGAGTGAGATAGTGATTGTTGATTATTTAGTAGTGACTGATAAATATAGTAAGAGCCAAGAACTATAATGAAGACTAAGCATATAGACTAGTTATCAAGTGTAGAGGAAATAGGTATGTAGAAGCTGAGTAACAACATGAAGGTTTATACATGACCAAGCATCAAAGCATTCAAATGCCAAGAATCTTTTTTTGACATACAAGTTTGTAATTTAAAAACCTCATATGCAAACCATTTTGGAAGTTGATTACACATCTTTACAAAAGGTAATGATTCCAAGGCATGTATTTCAACCAATTAGAAAATGAGATATAAATGGAAAAAGATGATGAAGTGTAAACCATTGATCAATATCTTGAAACCTTTATAGAACGTCCATTTAAGGAGGATTCTATGTTAGAAATAGATAAAACTTAGAGGGGTAGGGAGGTGAATTAGTATTCTACAAACTTTTGTTCCTAATTGAATATTGTTAATTAATTTATAACATGCATATAAAAGTAAACCAAAAATGTTGAATAATAAATATAAACATGCAAATAGAGAACTCATAAGACCATTTTTTGTTAAATAGGGAAGCGTTGGCCAAGGGAAAACCCTAGGGGGGATGATACCCATGAGATGATTCACTAAACAAAAGGATCTAGTTAAGGATATTAACCCTATTAGGAGTTTATGAAGTATATATAGTGTCTTGAGTCCTTGTTAGAAGCCTCAAGCCTATTAGGAGTTGGTAGAATGTAATTACAATGCATGCAAGTAGATCTCACTTCTGTAACATGAAATTATACAATAATCTTTCTTTACAAGAGTAGGTATACATATAAGACTTTCTTACTATTGTAACTCAAACTTCCTTTGACATACATAAGATTTCATATCATATAAGGCTTACATATCTTTTAAGCTATCTATACAATAGTTCACATCACATAAAACATTCACATTATCTGTGCAAGATAAGATATTTACTTATACCTTCCACATTCAAAATTCATTACTCGTTTTATGTGTTCACATGTTTGACATAATATGAAATAACTTATGGATTATTATGTAAGGAAAAATCAATCAAATATAACAAATAATCATAATATTCTATCATTCTTTTCTAACTTTAATTAGAGGCTCTCAATTTTTCCTTCATCTTACTAAACACAGTCATAATGATGCCAATATTAACATTATAATGATACCAATCTACATCTATGACTCCACAATCAACATTGAATATTACTCACCATTCAATATACAAAAATTCAAGATACACTATGATACCACATCCCATTCTTTACTTTCAATCACATATCATTACCTATAATCCACTAATAATACAGTCCATAACCATCCATATGAACCAACCATGAATATATAATAATATACACCTTCTATTATCGAGTTCCCCTATCCATACTCTATTGTTCATTTCTACCATACTTTTTCTCTTCCATCTATACTCAAGAAGGATAAATATTGTTTCCATATCATTATCCAAGGCTATCTCCTTCTCTTTCTTTCTATCAATTTTCCCATGATTCTCAAACCCAACTTATCCTTAACTTATAGCTTCTTCAATTTGCATGTAAATATCGTTCTCATTGCTCCTTCTTCTATAAACACCCCTTCTATAATTGGTAACACCCTTTCCTATTCCTTACATCCTCAACCTATACCATTACTTCACCTTGTTGTGCTTGGGTTTCCTCCAACATAGGAACCCAAATGCTCTTCTCTCTATTAATTCATTCCTAACTTGTTGCATATCAAGTTGGTATATCATGACCCAAGCTATGTCACCACCTTTCCATCTCCATCGACATCCATACCTATCACTCCCATGTTAACTTCTCTCCTCAAGTTGACCTTTGAAAACACCTTTTCATGCACATAATAGATATAGAATCCGCCACCTTCTACCTCTAATATGTTGCTATAAATTTCACTCTCTTTCTATGGCTATCTTTTCTTTAATATGTAGATAATGAGTGATTTTATAGGTTTCATTCCACCCAGTGATTATCGCATTTTTCCATCCTTACTGTAATTACTCATTTAACCTTCATGTGTTCACATGTTTGACATAATATGTAATAACTTATGGATTATGATGTAAGGAAAAATTGATCAAATATAACAAATAATCATAATATTCTACCATTCTTTTCTAACTTTGATTAGAGGCTCTCAATGTTTCCTTCATCTTACTAAACACAATCATAATGATGCCAATATTAACATTATAATGATATCAGTCTACATCTATGACTCCACAATCAGCATTGAATATTACTCATACAACAATTCAAGATACACTATGATACCACATCCCATTCTTTACTTTCAATCACACATCATTACCTATAATCCGCCAATAATATAGTCCATAACCATTCTTATGAACCAACCATGAATATATAATAATATACACCTTCTATTATCGAGTTCTCGCTATCCATGCTCTACTATTCATTTCTGCCATACTTTTTGTCTTCCATCTATGCTCAAGAAGAATAAATATTGTTTCCATATCATTATCCAAGGCTATCTCCTTCTCTTTTTTCTATCAAGTTTCCCATGACTCTCAAACCCAACTTATCCTTAGAACTTCTAGCTTCTTCAATTTGCATGTAACTGTTCTTTTCATTGCTCCTTCTTCTATAAACACCCCTTCTAAAACTGTTAACACCCTTTCCTATTCCTTACATCCTCCACCTATACCATTACTTCACCTTGTTGTGCTTGGGTTTCCTCCAACATAGGAACTCAAATGCTCTTCTCTCTATTAATTCATTCCTAACTTGTTGCATATCATGTTGGTCTGTCATGACCCAAGCTATGTCACCACCTTTCCATCTCCATTGACATTTATACCTATCACTCCCATGTTAACTTCTCTCCTCAAGTTGACCTTCGAAAACACCTTTTCATGCACATAATAGATATACAATCCGCCACCTTCTACCTCTAATATGTTACTATAAATTCCACTCTCTTTCTATGGCTATCTCTTCTTTAATATGTAGATAATGAGTGATTGTATAGGTTTGGTTCGACCCAATAATTATCCCATTCTGCCATCTTTACTGTATTCAAACCATTATCAATTTCTTCTCTTAATTTGAGCCTCCTCCCATTGATATCTTGGATTCAAAGAAATTGAGCTCTCACAAATGCCATGCTAACACAACTATTGTGTGATATACATTCAAAATGTGACAAGACATTACACCATCATAGGTATAACTAAATGCATTGATAAGCTAATTCAAACTCAATAAGGATATTGAATCAAACAAAAATTGAAACTTCATTAATAACACATAATAACTCCATTAACAACATCACGTTCCCACTGACTTATCTTCCCGTGGGTTTTCTTCTTTACATTTCCTTGTTTTCTTGTTTAATCCAGTGATCCCACGGTCGCATTCCCACATCAACAAAATTGTGTTCCCACCAGTTTATCTTCTCACAGGATTGCACCTTTTGAATCTTCTACCATTTTCCTTTGACTTGTGTTCCCGCAAAAACTTCCCCACCAACCTCCCATCTGGCATTCCCGTCGAAATATATTTCGGTGGAAATGCGCCTTTTCCTACCCTCACCTTTTCTCATCCCTAGCCGGTAGGAACGCATTCCCATGCCCTGACTCATGTTCATTTTTGTAGGAATGTGATCTTGCCTATTTTCCAACACTCCCATAGAATCTCCTACCCTGGGATCGTGATCCCGCTCAAAACGTCTGCTATCCATTTTAGTCCTATGTGGCTAAGCTACTATCGTAGGATCGTGATCCTACTGATCCTGCTTGCATTTTTGCTTTCACAGGAATGCAATAAAATCTAAACAAAGAAAAAGAAAGACAAGTTTTTTGAACCTACCAATTGATCTAGTGTCCCCCTTAATCATACCTATCATACAATGTCTGCCTGGTGCTCTGGTCACCCACTACCTGCCATCGTAATCTCTAATGTAGAGCTCCTCACGATTATATCTCCTCGTCTGTCTGAGTGCAAGTAAACCTCCTTGGCCCCCTTTTGGCCCCTTATAGCCCCCTCAGTGCCCTGAATACCCCTCTTGGTCATCCCCCCCCTTCAAAAACATTCTCATTTCCCAAACCATGAACAAAACAAAGCTTGTCCCATTGTAACATATCTTGGTTCGTTGGTTTGTACATCCTCTTTAGCCTAGTATCATTGTATCTCTCTAGCTTTCGTGCCAGTTTGTCCTTGCTCAACGTCTTGCACACATCGCACATCTTGGTTAGCTATTCCACTTCATCCTTTAGCTAAATTGCACCTCTACATCTTTTTTTCTTTTTTCTTTTCTTCTTGTGGGTTACCCAATATTGCTTCCACACTACTTCCTCTGGGATTCATGTGCGATGCTAGGGCAATCTTTGCATGTTTGTTTTGCATCTGTTCATTAGTCCTCTAGACCATTGGTGAAAAGGCCTTGCTATTCTTGGTAACCTTGGAAATTAACCAACATTTCTATATTAAATATAATGCTCAACTACATGGTGGTCCTTCTCTTTGAAGCACCCCCCTGCTCAACCTGCTTCAATGGATTCCCTACATCTCCATTATCCCCTCATCCCTCCCCTCCTCTTGGTTTCCTTTTATAGTGCTCCACTCCTTTGTCCTCCCCCTAATCTTGGAAAGTCTTAAACTTGGTTCCTCTTGTGCATCTGATTCTCCTTTATCATTCTCCCATACTGAGAGTTTGAGCTAATTTAGCCCCTTCTCTTTGCCAATCTAAGTCTCCTTGCTTATCTCGGATTCTTGTATTTTTCAAGAAGCCATTGAGCCTCATCTTCTCTCTCTCCACCACATTCTTGAGGGGGCATCTCTAAGTCTAGTCTCTTCTCTTCTTATCCAAGACTGGGGCAACCTTGTTGCTAAAACATCTTCCTCATGTCATCTCCATTTGAACTTCCTTGAAATAGTGTTGTCTCAACACTATGTCAAAGAGGGGCAAAATGTAGACACCTAAATTTGATTACACCACTTTAGTAATCCTATTTAGCTATTTTTAAAGACATCACTAATTAAATTCCTATTTAATTAATCCTTTTCCATGCCCTAGCTAACTAGTCTTATTTAATCATCTATAGTCCTAATTTGATAAATCAAATAACTTATTATTTGTCAATTAATCCTATTTCTCCTATCTATTTCCAAATCCCCTTTTATTGGGTAAACCTATTTGATAAATAAATATCTCAAATCTAATAGCCCCTAACTTATCCCTAATCCTCCATATGGCCTAAATCCACCCCATCCACCCATACTAACCTAGCTTAGCCACTAACTCACCCACCCTCATGAATGCCATCCACTTGCATCCCTCTAACATCCTTAATCTAATCATAACCCAAGCCTAATCCCCCCCTAACCTTTTCACATTCCCTAAGTGAGCTTAAGACTTTCCTAAGCCAAACCAAAGTCTCCTCCCTCAAAATATCCCAACCATAAAACTTTATCCCAACCACAAAGCCTTCAATGCTCTTACATGCTCTTAAATGCTCTTACAAGCCATTATGACGGCCATTTAAGGCCTTGAGCCTCCTTTGTTGACTCATCCTTGCCTTTTCCTCCACCCAATGACCCTGTGACATGCGTCACTCCCTAATTGGTGCTAAACAAGAACAATCCATGTGCTCCCCTTTGAGTGCATCCTAGCCCTCCCTCAACATCTTGGCATCCTTGCATCTTAGCCCTCCATCTCTCAAGCCTCTTGCCTATAAATTGGATCCCCTCTCAAACCATTTCATCACAAATCCTTAAGCTAAAGTTACCATGCCCTTTTGAAATCACAATCCATCAAGTAAACTCATAATGCCATTTTGAAAAGCCAAATCCATATCAAAGCCATCATCCACACCAAAAATCCCAAATCCATTGAAGCTATTTTGAAACTTGAGCATATATCCCAAATCTACATAATATACTCATCCCTAAATCAAGTGACCATCCTCATTAGGAGAGCCATTCCATAGCTCATATTCTCATTTGAGTGTTTCACTTTGTCTATCTCATATGTTATGATTTTTATACTAGTTAATGCTTTTGTTTTTTAATAGATTAGTATTACTTGCTATCATATTTTTTCATATATATTTTGGCACACCTGGTGGGACCCTACATTTGGGTCAATCTAATCATTTTTAAATTTTTTTTTTGATAAACTAACAAAACTAACATTGTTCGCTTGAAATTTTTTGTGTAAGGTTTGCTGATTTTGTTGTAGGTACGCAGGTCACTTTTGCAAAAATGTGCTCCCGACCATCTTGTTGCTTTTCACTTTAGAAGACTTCAAAACCAGCAAGTTTTGCATCCTTGCAACCCTAGGAACGTGATCCTGCGACTGTAGGAACTTAGCTATTCTTCGACGGGAATGTCCATCCATGACAGTGAGTTTGATAGTCATCACAAATCAGCCTCGGCCACGTATCCTGCACTTGGCTCTGCATCCCCACCGACTAATCCTCCATCAAGATCATCATTCTAGCTTGTGGTAATGAGCTTGAGAGCAGCGAGATTGTCATTCTCTCTTGCAAGAATGTGAACTGTATTATTTTCATCTGTAATCATTAATTTTCCTATGAAACTATCTTTCCCACTTTGTAGGAACGTTGTAAAAAACAAAAATTCGTGGGATCACTCTATTCAAAATGAGCTCCCTGGTTTTTTAAATTATTTTTTTACCAATTTTTCCTATCATTCCCATGCCTTGGGAGGCTTGCGGGAATGCATCCCCACAAAATCAAACTCCAGCGGGATTGCGAACCCACTTGCGGGAATGCTTGTACCCTCACGAGAATTATTTCTATGTCTTAGAGTCGCATTCTGTCATTATTTTTAGTCTTTACAAATAGGAAAAATGAACTTGTATGTTTAAAAAACCCCCAAAAATCAAACACTTCTCTTTGGTTCTCTAAAACTAACAAACAAATCTATATTTTGCAAGCAAATTTAGGAAAAGTCAATTTTTGAGCACTTAGGAAATTCATTAAGTTAACATAAATCAACAAAAATCAAATTAAGTGGTTTTCATTTGGACTCGCCATTTTTCTAACCGCCCATCATTCTAACCATTGGTTGTAATATCAGTGCCATATATGGTGATGGGTCCACTTGAAAAAGGTGTTAAGTGTTTCAATCTAATTCTACTTAATTAGTTTTTTGACGATTTATCTTAACTTATAAGATTTTGTGAATGTCCACAAATCTAGATTAGATCAATCACACTTGAAATCGAGCTCTACACACATCTTTGTTTTGGGCTTAAAACAAACTCACACTCAATCTTGAATGCCATAAAAAAATCAATCGATACTTGACATGGAGGGCCTCCAAGCATGTGAGTTTACCTTTTGTTGACCCTAAATCTTCTTGGTGTATTCATTCTTCAATCAATTCTCTTTTGTTGGCACATTTCAAATTGGAATTAAACCTTTACATCTTAATCACGTGTATTTTCAAAAGGTCTAGATCAAAAAACTTAAGCGTCAATCAGAAAATAACTCTATCTTTTAGCCCAAGATCATCCAAGTCTTCTCTCCCCTTGTCATTTTTCAAGACCATCTCGGGTGCATAGGATTAGGATAAAAGTTCTTGTTTAAGTTTTGGGAGGCCTGCTTAGGGATTTCATCACCCCTTGGGACGACCTCAACTCTAGTGTTCCGATGGAGTATAAAGATTGGGATGTGAATCCAAAGACACCTCTCTTGGGATCAAAATTCTATCACTCGAGCTAAGCCTTAAGGAACTTTATACCCTTGAGAAGTCAAAGAGGAGAAGTGGGTTACTACTCCTCTCAGCTGTGTGACATCTTTTTGGTTTCATCTGCAGATTTGGGCCTCATGTACCTTTGGTATATTGAGGACTCCCTAGCTAAACCAAATTTCAGCCTTGTAGACAACCATCTAGGATGTTAATGTGTTTGAAGTGATTGATCGAAACATCTATAAAACGTACACACTCCTTGGCACAAGTATCACATTCTGGGAATCAAAACTTCTATCTGGTTGTTATTATCTATTGCTTGATCTTTTACTTTTTGAATGAATGTTTGCCAAGCATGATCAATCCTAGCATAGGGCATACTTGGCATAGTCACTGCCTCCAAAGAACCCTATAGTTGTGAGTTTTAATCCTCAAAAATATCTCATGTCAAGCCATCCCAAGACTAAGTTTAAGAAGGCTAAGCTTCCTCAAATACCAGCCTAGAGGAAAATTGAAGCAAAGCATAAGAAGCATACCCCCAACCCCAAGATTTCCAAATTGGATCACATTGAGAAAGATGGAGCTGAAGTAGCATTACAAATAGAATGCGACTACAAAACCCAAAACCTAACCGTTCAACATGGTGTTAATACGAGCCTTATCGACAACTCTATTGTTACTCATTCTGATTAGGTCCTTCCTTTTTCCACACACACTTACACACTTGTAGGTTTAGTATCTCATCTAGGAATTGCACTATCCCATTTAAGCATTTGAAGTCATACCATCTCCTCTCATCTTAGGTTGTTGAAGAAGAATCCTCCACCTACATTGTTAAAATCTTAGCATTTTTTCCTCACTCTTTTAGAAACATTTTTGCATCACATCTCTCATCATCTTGAGCATCCTTGAAACACAACACTTTGCTAGGAATAGGTTGCTTATGGTGTCCTACATCACCTTGAGCCAAAGGTTAGGGTCCACCTTTTGCATCACCATCACATTTCCTGTATTCATATTTTAGGAATGCACAAGCTTCTTGCACTTAGCACCATATCATTTGGACACCCTTAGTATCATCCCTCATTGCATTTAGGAGAAGCATCCTTTCATGCCACCCACCACATGTTTTGGTAGGCACACATGAAAAAAATACATGGATCCTAGTCATAGTGGTAACACATCTTGAGCTCAACCATACTCCATGGTATCCGTGACACCATCAGACCCACCACTGCAAATCCCAGAAGAACCAAGATCATCCATAGATATTGAGGCTTTCATGAACCAACCTGGTCATGCTACTATCATAAATTCCATCATAGATCGCAATAGGGAAACCATCATGGAAAATTTCTTATGAGACAATGTTGGTGTCTTTGAGTTTGGACGTCCACCAGCTATCAATATAGCAGATCCTACTCACCCTTTGTTTGGATGGTAACCACCTCAGGTAGAATTAGGAAACCCAAATATCCCCTCAACCTAGGTGCTGGTTCCCATTCCATAGAACACTCATCCCACTCTCACTCAACCATTAGTGCATACTACATCTCAACCAACCTCAAGTATACCATTTGCATCTGTCTCCACCGCCCATTTTTTTGCTCCACCGAATCCTCCATTTGCACCTTGCAGCACTACCTTTTTGTTTCCACCCCATATCACATCTAGTCCATTTGCCACTCAAATACCACCATTAGGGTCCAATACCTCATCCTCCATCCCACCAAATGTTAATATCAACCCCTTTGTAATTAGCCAAAGCTCTTCAACCACTTTTCTTTTGGGACCTTGGAATTTTGCTGCAATACAAGCACCTATCATTAGTCTTCCCCCTAGCACTACAGTAGCGTTCACACCTTCTACACTATCATCCACTACTTCACATAGCTATTCACTCCCACCCCTCACCAACTATTTCTCCATGCCACCTTTAGGAAATATCCCAAATCCACTGCCACTGTAGTTCTCTACAGTAAACCCTTTGCTGCATATTAATTACCTTGCACCTACTCCAAATTAGTCCTACTCTCAAGTAGGCGCACGACCCACATATATTGGGCATGGTATATATTCCCAGAGCATGGCACAAGAATCATTTGCATTACCATCATTCTAGCCATAGCCTTCACACCAGCAATATGCCCAAGCACCCACACAGAACTACCTCATAGGGCAGCAACCTCATAGTTTCCTGCCACACCCACCTCAATAGATGCAACAATATGCACAACCCACATTCCAGCAACCCATGGCATCCACTCCACCAGGGGCACCTAGATTAGGGGCACCTGCTCCTCCACCTATAAAATCTAAATGGGAAGAAATGAAAAATGCTCTCAAAGCCCTCAAAGATGGGACAGATGCCAATACTTTCAAATTTTAAAATGATTTCCCATATCCTTTTGATAAGACTATCACGTTGACTCCATTTCCTAAACATTTTGAGATCCCCAAGTTTGACAAATTTAGGGGCAAAAGTGATCCAGTCACACATGTTAAGGAATTCTATATGAATTCTCAGGAGGTAGCTTATAGTGATGTGTTCCTCATGCGGCTCTTTCCCAAAAGCCTAGCAGGACCAACCTTGAAATGGTTCTGTCATATCCCTCAAGGTACTATTAAAACTTTTGCAAAACTTTTTGAGGCATTTTTTTCTCAGTATATCCATCTCGTTGAGACTCAATTATCTGTAGTGGACCTTGTCCACACCAAAAAAAGGAGGGGAAAGCCTTACAAAGTATTTACAATGTTTGCAGATCCTCACAACAAGGATTCTTGCACCATCCCTGAGTGCCATCTTGTCAAGATGTTCATACACCATAGCCTCGTTCATCACATGGTTATGAACTATTTGAAAACATACAAGGACATCAAAGAAAAAGGAATGGGCCTTGAGCAAGGTCTCATCAAGGATGGTGTCATTTGATTATACAAGGAAAACACCTAGGACCATGGTTCAAGCAATGACAAAACTTGATATTGGAACAAAAAAATGAATACAGTAATAGATGGTGCCACTGACACTCGACAGGTCCATATTGTTGGGATGGCTACCAATGTTCCCACTGCATTTTGCCAACAACAAACTTATCGATAGTAACATCGTGCATATTACCAACCACCTGTGTAAACTCATCAGCAAATGTAGGTTCCTCATAATCAAACTAATGCTATGACATTGGTAGCAAGTAGTAAACCCTATGTTCAGAGGCAACCATGAACATACATCCCATTGGGGGAACCTCTTGATACAATCTTCAAAAAATTGGCCAAAGAAAACCTTGTTCGATATCCACAAATGCAACCCTTGGAACCCAATCAGTCTAGAGCATCCTAGTACAGAGATAATGAATATTGCAAATTCCATAATGTCAAAGGGCACACTACCCTTAAATGCATGTAGCTTAAGGATTATGTATAGGACTTCATTGATTGAAAAGAGATCATAGTGGAGGCATAAGCCTCACCCAATGCAGGATTAATGATGTATCAAAATGTTTTCCCTACTCATAACACCAACCCAGGAAAGGCACCTGCAAACCCTTTTGTCAACAAACCTAACAATGGTCTGGGTAAACAAGGTGACAACCGAGACACATCTCAAAATTATACCTCAGCACATTTAGACTATGTAGAGCTTAATTGGTTGCATATCCCAAGTTGAACCATCTGTCAATGTCATCAATATCAAAGGCCTAGACACTCAGTGTGCAGTTGCTACCCATCAGACACGACTCAATATAGCTGGTCCATTTGTATCCACACAAATTAGACAACCATCAGCATGACCACCTCCATCTCGAGCATCTCCATTAGAATAACCTTCACTAGGGCCACACTATAACATCCTATAACACCTTGGAAACACAGTGTCCTAGATCTCCATCCTGGATCTATTATGAACAAGCCCACTTTATCAAGAGATCCTCGACAATACTCTACGTGAGTCATGCATCCCTTCCGACATAAATGCCATTGAGTTTTGCAACTTGGTTGGCCATCTTTTGGCCTCCTATACCTTATCTTTCAAAACCACAGATATCCTAGTAGTTGAAGCCGATCACATCCTCCCACTCCGCATAGCTGTCATGGTTTTTGACTTTGTAGTTAAGTGTGTAATGATAGATAATGGATCAGCTCTCAACCTATGCACTCTAAAGTTCATCAACTAGGCAGGATATACTGAAGGAGATATCATCAATGAGGTGATCACCATCAAGGCATATGACAATTTGGAGCGTACTACTAAAGGAACCATCTTTCTCCCTATCAAGGTCGGCCCAGTCACTCAAGAAACACTTTATCATGTAGTTGATCTTAATCTTCTATATAACATCCTCCTTGGTCATCCATGGATTCATGCCATGAAGGCCATTCCATCCACATATCATTAGTGCATCAAATTTCTATATATTAGCACTGAGATAACCATCCACACAGACCCTGAACCCTCATGCGGCTCTTTCCCAAAAGCCTAGCAGGACCAACCTTCAAATGGTTTTGTCGTATCCCTCAAGGTACTATTAAAACTTTTGCAAAAAATTTTGAGGCATTTGTTGCTCAGTATATCCATCTTGTTGAGACTCAATTATCTGTAGTGAACCTTGTCCACACCAAACAAAAAGGAGGGGAAAGCCTTACAGAGTATTTACAATGTTGGCAGATCCTCACAACAAGGATCTCTTGCACCATCCCTAAGTGCCATCTTGTCAAAATGTTCATAAACAATGCACACCCTAGCCTCGCTCATCACATGGTTATGAACTATTTACAAACATATAAGGACATCAAAGAAAAAGGAATGGGCCTTGAGCAAGGTCTCATCAAGGATGGTGTCATTTGATTGTACAAGGAAACCACCCAGGACCATGGTTCGAGCAATGACAATACCTGATATTGGAACAAAAAATGAATATAGTAATAGATGGTGCCACTGACACTCGACAGGTCCATATTTTAGGGATGGCTACCAATGTTCCCACTACATTTTTCTGACAACAAACTTATCAAGAGCAACCTCCTGCATATCACCAACCACTTGTGCAAACTCATCAGCAAATGCAGGTTCCTCATAATCAAACTAATGCTATCACATTGGCGGCAAGTAGTAAACCCTATGTTCAAAGGCAACCACGAACATACACCCCATTGGGGGAATCTCTTTATATAATCTTCAAAAAATTGGCCAAAGACAACCTTGTTCGATATCCACAAATGCAACCCTTTGAACCCAATCAGTCTAGAGCATCTTGGTACAAAGATAATGAATATTGAAAATTCCATCATGTCAAAGGGCACACTACCCTTAAATGCATGTAGCTTAAGGATTATGTATAGGACCTCATTAATTGAAAAGAGATCATAGTGGAGGCATAACCCTCACCCAATACAGGATTAATGATGTATCAAAATGTTTTCCCTTCTCATAACACCAACCTGAGAAAGGCACTTGCAAACCCTTTTGTCAACAAACCTAACAATGCTCTGGGTAAACAAGGTGACAACTGAGACACGTCTCAAAATTATACCTCAGCATATTTAGACTATGTAGCTTAATTGGTTTTATATCCCAAGTTGAACTATCCGTCAATGTCATCAATATCAAAGGCTCAGACACTCAGTGTGCAGTTGCTACCCATCGGACATGACTCAATATAGCTGGTCCATCTGTATCCACACAAATCAGACCACCATCAGCATGACCACCTCCATCTTGAGCATCTCCATTAGAATAACCTTCACTAGGGCCACAATATAACATCCTGGAACACCTTGGAAACACACTGTCCTAGATCTCCATCCTGGATCTCTTATGAACAAGCCCACTTTATCAAGATATCCTCAACAGTACTCTATGTGAGTCACGCATCCCTTCTGACATAAATGCCACTGAGTGTTGCAACTTGGTTGGCCATCTTTCAGCCTCCTATGCCTTATCTTTCAAAACCACTGATATCCTAGTAGTTGAAGCCGATCACATCCTCGCAGTCTGCATAGCTGTCATGGTTTTTGACTTTGCAGTTAAGTGTGTCATGATAGATAATGGATCAGCTCTCAACCTATGCACTATAAAGTTCATCAAGTAGGTAGGATATATTGAAGCAGATATCATCAATGAGGTGATCACCATCAAGGCATATGACAATTTGGAGCATACTACTAAAGGAACCATCTTTCTCCCTATCAAGGTCAGCCTAGTCACTCAAGAAACACTTTATCATGTAGTTGATCTTAATCTTCTATATAACATCTTCCTCGGTCATCCATGGATTCATGCCATGAAGGCCATTCCATCCACATATCATTAGTGCATCAAATTTCTATATATTAGCATTGAGATAACCATCCACACAGACCATGAACCCTTTGCCTATTGCAATGCTTTTGAGGCTTCATACACCAATCACTGTCCTGGGATCAAAATTGGCACCACCATGGCTAGCTCCTCTAGCACCTACCACAATTCAGACACCATTTTAGCCTCCAGTCTCTCCATGGTTAAGATCAGCTACCAAGGTTGTGGCTAGTATAGTCTCATAGATGCTTTCGCTATTTGCGCTCTACCACTTGACCCACATACTCAAGGATGCCCAATACATCAAGGGCCTATACCAGAAACTACCTCTCAACTTCACCAGTTGGGCCCTACCACATTTTTCACTGAAGGTATCCTTGATGGAGAAAAAAATACACCAAACATTAACACATGGCTATACAAGGAGCCACCTCCTAAAAGTGAAGCACTTCTTGATCACTTTAAACAGAAATATCCCTGGTCACATCGCTTGGCCATGGAGCAATGGGATTATCAAGGAGGGGGTTTAGGCTGCCAGGAATTAGGTATGAGATAGTCTATAAAAGCACACCAAGGGAAAAAAACCAAAGGCTTGGGCTATGGACTCCCTGCAATTGGGGGCACTACAACGGAAGGCCGCGCCTTTACGAACATCCAAAACACTCTCAAGGTTGAAGAAATCCCTGAGGAAGTTGAAAAGAAAGCTTATGACGATATTTTCCTTGACAAAATAATCCTCAGATCCTTTGTGCTCTACCAACTATCCCTGAACCTCATAGACCTGCCCCTCACTCACCTCAAACTGATAGATTGGGACCAACCAACTGTCGTTCTTGTTGACGAGTTCTCTATCGAGCATGTGCTCATTAAATTCATGGGGGGCAGAAACACCACATAAATGGCCACCTCCACCATCAGCATATGTCTACAATTTGGATCCACCAGGTTACTTTGGGGAGGAGGAAATCTCTAGCCACAAAATTGAAGTTCCAAAAGAAACAAAAAAGCAAAAAGATAAAAGAAAAATATCCCATGGTGAAAAATCCTCTGGAGCGCCATTGGGTGACTCAAAAAATGAAATAGAAATAAAAGACATATCCAACAGTGAAAAGCTCTCAGAGGCACCTGAGGATGGAGATTTCATCCTCCCCCCATAGGAGCATCGACCTCCTATATCTTTAGTTTTGATAGAAGAAACTCAGCGCATAAATATCAGTTTGATAGAGATACCACATATCACATACATCGCAGCCTCTTTACCCTTTGAACAAGTAGAGCTTCTTCTTGAAGTCCTCCATGAAAATATAGGTTGCTTTGCATGGTCATATTAGGATATGTTAGGGTTGGACCCCAAACTAGTTGTACACCATCTGGCAGTAGATCCAGGGGCCAAGCCCGTCAAACAAAAACTTCAACAAATGCACCCCAAAGTGGCTTTTTTAGTCAAAGTAGAGCTAGAGAAGCTATTGGAGGCCAAAATCATTTGACCAATAGATTATCCTAAATGGATTTCTAACATGGTACCTGTTACCAAGCCCTCTAGTGATATCAGGATTTACATGATTTTAGGGATCTTAATAAAGCCTGTCCAAATGATGACTTTCCATTGCCAAATATCGACATGATTGTGGATCTCACCGCAAGTCATGAACTCTTGTCACTAATGGGTGGTTTCTCTAGATATAATCAGATTCATAGGGCAGAGGAAGATCAAAATAAAACAACATTTACTACACCTTGGGGCATGTTCTACTACAATATGATGTCATTTGGGTTAAAGAATGTCAGGGCAACCTATCAGTGCACAATGACGGTTATCATCCATGACCTAGTCCATAAGATACTTGAGGATTATGTAGATGATATTCTAGTCAAACCTCTCAATTCTTTGGATCACTTATGTCACCTTGAGGAAGTGTTTAAATGACTGGTAGAATATCATCTCATGCTAAATCCAAAGAAGTGTATCTTCGGTGTTACTTCAGGAAAGCTCCTCGGCTTCATCGTGTCATAGCGCGGTATTGAGATTGACCCTAAGAAGGTCAAAGCCATCATGGATATGGATCCCCCTAAGACACTCTAGCACCTTCATTCTTTGCAAGGAAAACTCCAATCAATCTGACAATTCATTTCTCAGCTTGTTGATAAGTGTTAACCTTTCACTCACTTGCTTAAGAAAGATCAAAATTTCAAATGGGACCCAGCTTCCCAGCATAATTTTGAGCTCATCAAGCAATACTTAGCTAATCCACCTATTTTGGTTCCTCTGGTTGCAGGGTGCCTACTCATCCTATACATCATAGCTACTCCCACAACATTAGGTGCTCTTCTAGCACAACTTGATGATGCAAGAAAGGAAAGAGCTATTTATTACATCAGTCAAACATTAGTGGGCTATGAGCTTAACTACACACCAATGGAGAAGGCATACTTAGCAATGGTATTTGCAACCCAGAAGCTGTATCATTACATGTTGAGTCATACTATGCAACTAATATCAAAGATTGATCCATTGAAATATATGCTCTCTCGCACAGTACTCACCAGACGTCTGGTAAAATGGGTTATGATTCTCAATGAGTTTGACATTCAATATATTGACAGAAAGGCCATCAAAGGTCAAGCTATTGCAGATCACTTTGTTGATGCACCCTTAATTGTAGATCACCCACTCATCATGGAATTTCCTAACAAACACCTCTATTTGATAGAAACACCATCACTCTAGAAGCTATATTTTGATGGCTCCTATACCTCTCATGGCTCCGGTATGGGCATACTCTTGGTTACACCTCAAGGTGATTATATCCCTAAATCTTTCAAACTACAATTTTGGTGTACCAATAACATTGCAGAGTATGAGGCCCTTGTGGCAAGACTCAAGATCACCATTGAATGGAATATCACAAAGCTTCAGGTCTATGGTGACTCTTAGCTTATCATCAAGTAAGCATTGAATGAATATCAGACAAAGGATGACAAGCTGCTACCTTACAAAGATTTTGTTGATTAATTAATGGAGCATTTTAATCAGATCCACTTCATGCAGATACCTAGACTCCAAAATAAGGCAGCTAATGCTATGGCTACTATTGGTTCCCTCTTGGAAATGCCATGCGAAGCTATGCAATATGAATTCTTGGTTGAGTAGTTGCATGAACCCGTATATGACAATGATGAATCAATAGGAGTATGTATCTTGGTTGGTCCCCAATCTCCATGGTACCATGAAATTCATGCTTACCTACTAAATGGTATGATATGTTCTCACCTCACATGAACCCAGCACCAAAACCTTATTCATATAGCTTCCCATTACACTATCATAGCCCAAACCCTATATCATTGTGGTTATCATGATACTCTCTCTCGATGTTTAGATCAAAATGAGGCTGCAATGGCTCTCAAAGAGGTACATGTTGGACTTTGTGGTGCTCACATGAGCGAGATGTTGCTAGTAAAGCAGATCCTTCGGGCTAGATATTAATGGCCTACTCTAGAATAGGATGCATGTGAATTTGTGAAACAATGTTTACCTTGTCAACAACATGCTAATTTAATCCGAGCTCCAGAACAAGACTTGCAACCCATTGCACCACCATCCAACATCCTTCCAAAACTAATCTCTTAAAGACTCATGTGTGATGCTGGGGCAATCCTTGCATGCTTGTTTGAGTTAGTCCTATGTAATTTTGGGGAAAAGGATTTGATGTTCTTAGTAACCTTGGCAGATCCCTACCAATCCTATATCAAATTAAGTGTTTACATTACATAGTGGTACTTTCTCACGAAGTACCCCATGCTCAAGTTTCTCCTACATCTCATTTTTTTAGAAACCCTAGTATCCTCCTCCTTGTCATCACCCCTCTCGCTTTAACTATCACTTTTTACATCCTCAAAATCATTTGATTCAAAACCTCAAACAGGCAATATTATTTACTCTCATCAAGATGTGATCCTTATCATGAATTACTATCCTAGCTCTCAAATCTCTGTTATCCTCCTAACAGTGAGTTTGTTGGTTACTCTTTTTCCAACATTATTCTCCTTAGAGTCAGTATCTCTTATGATTACTTTTCATATCATAGAACACTATCATAAGTCAAAACATTGGTTCTCTTATTCCACAATCATTGTTTGTCTTGCATCTCCTAACAATCTCCACAATCAGCCCCTTCTTTTTTGCCAATATGAGTCTGCTTGCTTATCCTAGATTCTTATATTTTTCAAGAAGTAATCGAGCCACATCTTCTCTCTCTCTCTGCCACCTTCTTGAGGGGACATCTTCAAGTCTAGTCTCTCCTCTTCTTATCTGAAATTGGGGCAACCTTGTTGCTAAAACATCTTCCTTGTGTTGTCTCCACTTGAACTTCTTTAAAATAGTGTTGTCTCAACACTATGTCAAAGAGGGGAAAAATGTAAACACCTAAATTTGATTACACTGCTTCAGTAATCCTATTTAGCTATCTTTAAAGGCATCACTAATTTAAATTCCTATTTAATTAATCATTTGCCATCCCCTAGCTGACTAATCTTATTTAATCATCTATAGTCCTAATTTGATAAATCAAATAACCTATTATTTGTCAATTAATCCTATTTCTCCTATTTGTTTCCAAATCCCTTTTTATTGGATAAACCTATTTGATAAATAAATCCCTCAAATCTAATAGCCCCTAACTTATCCCTAATCCTCCATATGGCCTAAATCCACCCCATCCACCCATACTAACCTAGCTTGGCCACTAACTCACCCACCCTCATGAATGATATCCACTTGCATCCCTCTAACATCCTTAATCTAATTTTAACCCAAGCCTAATCCCCCCCTAACCTTGTCACATTCCCTAAGTGAGCTTAAGACTTTCCTAAGCCAAACCAAAGTCTCCTCCCTCAAAATATCCCAACCATAACACTTTATCCCAACCACAAAGCCTTCAATGCTCTTACATGCTCTTAAAAGCTCTTACAAGCCACTATGAGGGCCATTTAAGGCCTTCAGCTTCCTTTGTTGACTCATCATTGCCCTTTCCTCCACCCAATGACCCTATGACATGTGTCACTCCCTAATTGATTCTAAATAAGCACAATCCATGTGCTCCCCTTTGAGTGCATCCTAGCCCTCCCTCACCATCTTGCCATCCTTGCATCTTAGCCCTCCATCCCTCAAGTCTCTTTCCTATAAATTGGATCCCCTCCCAAGTCATTTCATCATAAATCCTTAAGCTAAAGTTACCATGCCCTTTTGAAATCACAATCCATCAAGTAAACTCATAATGCCATTTTGAGAAGCCAAATCCATATCAAAGCCATCATCCACACCAAAAATCCCAAATCCATTGAAGCTATTTTGAAACTTGAGCATATATCCTAAATCTACATAATAGACTCATCCCGAAATCAAGTGACCATACTCATTGGGAGAGCCATTCCATGGCTCATATTCTCATTTGAGGGTTTCACTTTGTCCATCTTATATGTTATGATTTTTATGCTAGTTAATGCTTTTGTTTTTGAATAGATTAGTATTACTTGCTATCATATTTTATCATATACAAATACTAAGAGGGGGTTGAATTAGTATTGTACAACATTTTTCCTAAAATTAAAAAGTGTTAATTACTTTATAACATGCATATTAAAGTAAACTAATAATGTTAAATATTAAATATAACCATGCACATAGGGAACTCATAACATCATTATTTGTTAACTAGGGAAACCCTGGCCAAGGGAAAACCCTACTGGGGATGATACCCACAAAGATGATTCACTAAACAGAAGGATTTGATTAAGGATATTGATCCTAGTAGGACTCTATGAAGTACATGTAGTGTCTCGAGTCCTTTTTAGAGGACTAGGACTTGTTAGAAGCCTCCACGCTATTAGGAGCTACTTCAACCATATTAGGAGTTGGTAGAACAATTATAGTGTATGCAAGAAGAGCCCACTTCCCTATAATGTAATTATATAATAATGTTTCTTCATCAAAGTAGGTATACATACAATACTTTCTTACTACTATAGCTCAATATTCCTTTGATCATACATCAGATTTTGGATCAAATAAGGCTCAAATATTTCTCGAGCTATTTTTACAATAGTTTGCATCACATAAAACATTCCCATTATTTGTGAAAGAAAAGATCTTTACTTATACTTTGCACATTCATAATTAACTACTTAATTGGCCTTCATGTCTTCATACACTTGACATAATATAAAATATTCTATGGATTAGTATCAACAAAGTTAGTTCATCATGACCTAGTAATTATTTTGTTACCAAAATAATTCATAGAACCATAAAACTTAATTCTCTACTATGATCTATTATGCTTCATTAAATGCCCATACAAGTATTTCAAATGTAATTCATGTTCTACTATCTAAACACACCTTAACATTTATACATGTCATCATGAAATTGTCATAGAGCTTTGCAAAACTATGCATGACCTAACTCTCAATGAGTCTTTTGTACACATCACATCTATCTCTGTACTACTACAAACTATCTAACAATTAGATAATGTTCTAACTCTAAATGCATAAATAGAATGTTGAATATATGTTACCATAAATGACAACTATCAAGACATATATCTAAATGTAGTACCAACATTTTAACCCTAGAATCAAATGTGAGTTTATGAAGAAGAAGAAGAGATAAGGACAAGTATCCTTATGTGCATGGAAATGCGTGAAGGAAAAATCTAAAAGAAAAGAAGATAGAGAGAAATTAGAGCAGTGAAGGACTAAATAGAGTTATCAAATTAGGACATTAGATTAGTGATTCAATAAAGATGACACCCAAGATCATCTTGTAGAGAAAACTATGGGTCATGTACTAAACCAGTTATTGTTAATTGAGAAAAGGTAAATCACTTAACAGAGCGGTCTTAACAACTCTATTTAAACCTCCTCATAAAATCCTTACTTCATTATAAGTGTGTAAGATCCCTCCTCATATGTACTTATTAAATATGAATTCATCTATTGAATCTGTTGTAGGAAACTAGAATAGATATGAAGTAATGTTTTGTGTTGTGAATATCCTAAATGAAATTTAGAGTAGTTGTTATATCTATGTTTTAATACCCAGTGATTTGAGAGCTACTACATTATCTCGACTAGTGAAAACTTTAAAATTTCACTATCGATGATATGAGTTGTTTTTACCCAATGATGATGACGTTGATTATGGTACCTCGATGTTCAAAGTTTTATGCTTTTATATATTTGGTTTAGTTATTTAATGCTTTATGAAAATGTGTACTGAAGTAAGTAAATAAAAAAATTAACACTTTGATTATGAAATTTTAATGATTGAGAATATGAGTAGAATGAGAGAAACCTTGATTAATTGAAAGATGTATGTTTTAATTTATGTGATTTCCCTAATACATATATACATATGTACATGTGATTTTATGGGACTACTGATGTGTGCAATGAGTTTGCAGGATATTTTAGCTGAGAAACCCAATGGAAGAATGGAACTGATCCCTATGTGCCATTTGTAGAAACCTTGTTAGTTATAACTTAATTGTATTGTGAGATGTATGAATGTATCTTTCCATGATATGTAAATGTTAATGTTTTGTAACAATGTTCTTATAGTGTCACTTGACACTCATGAATTTGCATATGCATTCTAGCATGCTAGTTAGGGTTATCTATGTAACCTTTGGACCTAAGTCGGACTAAGTTGGTGTCATTTTTGCTAATTTGTTTTTAATCAAGTTTAGTTACCCTAAATTGGATTAGTGCTTAGTATGCATTTTGGAGTTGTTAGACAGTCTTAATTATTCATAGTATTTTTTGGGTCCCAAATCAATTCCTAAGGCCTTAAAACATGAAATCTTTATATCCAATGGGTATGGGTATGGGTTTGAGGCATTTTCCACCCCCTAAGCCCCTTTTGTTGACCTTTGAGGTCACTCAAAAAGTCTATTTTTTCCTTTGTGCAAAAATTGAAAGTGGTTACCATGAGTTACATAACCTCAACTGCACTTAGTGGTTAACCTTAAGATTGGTTGAGTTATAAACTTCTAGATTTTTAGGTGAGTGGGGGGAAGTTATTGCCCTTTTTGGTGGTTGAGTTTGGATATTATTTAGAGGCCCTTTTTGGAATAGTTTGGTTGTTACGCAATCTCTAATTTTAGAGAGGAGTCTTGGAAGTTTGAAAGCAAGGAAGGAAAAGCTATTCTCAAATTGTTCATTCAACATAACCTCTTTGTGAAGGTAGGAGTTCTTCATCTCCTTGTTCTTGTTGTTCATGTTGCTCATGATGTTCCATGCTTGGTTTTTGCTTATGTATTATGTTGTTCTTTTTGGTATGCTTGGGAAGCATTGAAACCATGATTTCTTGAGTGCTTTTCTTTCATGATTCTTTTTTTAATTTCAAAGTTTTCTTGTATGGATGTTTTGGCATTACTCACCTTTGGATAGGGTAGAAGTGGCCAATTTCGAGAAAGGTCTTTTTAGTTTGACTCCAACAGTGTAGAGTCTCTTCTCAGATGAGAAGAGGGAGAGAGGGTAGGGTGTTATGGGCCCCCACCTATCAACACAAACCATGTTTTGAGTATCCATATGTAAGAATGGAAGAACAGAAGTTCTTGTTATATTAGCCTCGAAAGGGCATCTATGGAAGAATGAAAGTTCTTGAGATTTTAGCCCCGATTGGGTATATGTTATGGTGTTGTGTCTGACATCTCTTGTTGGAAAAATACACCTTTCCCTAGTTTTGATTCAATGTTGGATCCTATTGTAAAAATCTAGTATAGATATGAATGTTTGATTTTGTCTCCTTGTTATGTTTGTTTGTCACCTGGTCAGATTTCATTCCCTCCATGATCTTAGCAATGTATTGCAAAAAATCATATGGACCCCTTGATAAGGGACATGAAGGAAATTTAGTTGATTTTTGAAATTTTAAGATTGAAATTCCATGAAAATTGTATTTAATAACTTTGTTGTAATGGCAATGATGTAGTGATGCAGGAGCATCCAGAGGTATAAGGGCAATCCTGTGTTGCCCAAAAAAATGTACTTAGACTTAGTTTATGTTTCATGTGTTTTCATTTTTGGATACCCATTTGGGCCAAATAAAGGTTCCAACTCTCACAGTTCCACTATCAGTGTGCTAGAAAATCCCAAAAAAATAGGAGCATGTAATTGGGCCATCATTTTGGTGAACTAGAAGCTGTGAATTGGCCAGATGAATGTAATTATAATTTAGAGCATTCCAAAAAAAGAATCAAGTCAAAACGCCCCACGGTTTGAAAGTTATTGCAGTTTTTCAAGTTTTGGAGACCTCCTAAGAATGCTTCAAAGTTAGGTTAGGGGCATTAAATAACCTCAAAAAGGGCTGAAAAATGGGGTACGAGTGAAGTTGGTCCATAGGGCTATAGAGCGTTTCGAGAGCTTTTCAAAAATGTAAACAGTTCGTCAATTGAACCTATAGTTCAAAAGTTATGCCTCCCAGAAGTTCGGTTACTATTTCTGGATTCTTCTAGATTTACACCAACTTCTAACGCAGCTTTTGGAACCTTCTATTTGGTCAGTGGATTCCTACTAGCACTTTCTAGAATGTACTCCTAGTCCTTAACCCTCTGGGGTCTATTTAAGGAGATTTCTGGCATTGTAAAAGGCAGTTCAGAGTGGAGTTTGAGAGGAGGTACTGAAAGGATAAATTATCTCCAGATTTATGCTATTGTAAGCCCTTAGGGCATTCTTTGAAGTTAATTTTCTCTGTACTATTTGTACTAGCTTATTTTCTCAGTTAATATATTTTACCCCTTTCTGTTGTGTCCATTTTGTTCTTGGGGCTGTATTATTCTATTCTTGGGTTGTGTCTCCATCATGTAGGGTTTTCTTCCTAGTTTTTTCCCGGCTAAGCCTTTGAATTAGGTTGCCAATAAAATAGTGATTGAGTATTATTGCCTCTCATGAGTTTTGGTTGTAATTTTTTGGTTATATGGATGCACATCAAAAAGAAGATGAAATTATGATGTTCAATTAGGAAAAATTTCAAGTTTTCTTATACGTTGAAAATGAAAAATTATGTTATGAATGAAGGTTCAGATTTGTGATTACTATAAACCAAAAATCAATCTTGCAATGTTATTTTATGTAGTTATTCAGTTTTTGTAATATTTAGTTTGTAGCAAGTCGTAATAGATTTAATTTCTAGAAAAAAAAATCCCCTCTTGGATAATAAATCAACTTCAAAATTTATACTTAGAAAAATAAAGACAAAAAAAATGTCCCAAGAGAGTAAAAACTCTCTGGTTTTTGTATGAGGAACCAATTTAATTCTCCTCCTAGTAATAGAGAATCTTTAAAAGATTCCTCTATATAACTTGGTTGAATAATATAAATTAATTAATCAAACTATAAATAAATACAATAATTCAAAAACAAACTTTTAAACATATTAAAGTATCCTAAATATCTATCTCCCACCAAATGAACTTTATTGCATTCAATCTCTAACTTGGCGCCAGTTTTTGGTTATGTATTGAAAAAGTTTTTTTAAGAAAAGTAAAAAACTGTTGTCTTAGGTTGACATCACCCTATACCTATCCCATCTTCCTTGTAGGATGCATTAGACTTTCCATGGGTTGGAGAATGCAATGTTTAAATGAAACTTTAGCCCTTCTCAGCCTTAGTGCCAACTTGGGTCTCCTTTATGGCAACAAAGGAGGGGGAGACAAGACTGACACAAGTATTGTCAGCCTGGGACAGCATGCAGAGAGTGATGGAGTATGGCATGAGTGTGTGTGGGGGAAAGAAAAGGGGTAGGCTTAGATGGGTAAGGGTTTTAGTTAATAGGGTAATTTAGGATATTGTTAATGTTAGTATATTTTTTATTAAAGTTTCTTTTCTTAAGATATTGTATGGCATTATTTAGTTTAGTTTACATTTTTAGTTAGTGGGTATTAAGTTTAGTTAGTATATGTTAAAGATAGTTAGTCTTAAATTTAAGTTAATCTTACATTTAAGTTTAGAATGTCAGTTACTAATCATGTTAGTTTTTTTTAGTTAGTTGTAATTTATGACTAGTTTAGATTTACATTAATAACATTAATTTAAATTTGATTATTAGTGTTTTAAACTATATTAAAGTAGTAGTGAACACGAGTTTTAAGATATTGTCTTATAATCTTCAATTTTCATATTTTTTAGTATCTTCTAAATTAAATATATTATGGAAAGATTAATTTAATTTTTTTTTTGGTGTTAAAATGTTGAGTTAATTGTGTAAATTAGTATTAGTAAGAAGTGTTTAGATTATAAGAGGAAGTTGAAAATTAGTTCTATTTTAGTAGAAATTTTATGAATATATATTTAGATATGTTAGTTAGTTTTGTTTAGTTATAATCTAAATTTAGTTTCATTGTCATTCAATTAATTTCTATATATTGATTTATCTTAATATAATAAAAAATTGAATATTGATATCATTTTAATAATGAAAGTTCAAATGTAATGATTGATTTAATCCTCATGATTACAAACTTAAGTGGAATTGTACTCAAATTATGCTTGCATTATGAATCCAACTCTTAAACTTTAGTGTGCCTCATTATTATTATTATTATTATTATTATAAAAAATTGTGTGTTTTGCCCTTGTATTTTTAGGCAGAACATTTTGGTATCAGAGCCTAGTTTCGTGACACTTGGGCAATAATGGGTCCATGATAAGTGTGGACATTTAAATTTCACTATTCGTAGTAGGGAATGAATCTATCTAAAATATATGGTGCTAAAAATTTTTTTTAAAAAAATGGAGATATGTATGTAGTTAGTATGTGGGATCAATCAGAGTTTGACTGACATGGTCATTAGACCACCATCTAAATCAATTCAAGATCCTTGCAATGTATTTGGAAGATCTAAGATCCCTTATTTTCCTCAGTGACCCTGGTATGGCTGCATTGTGTTAGCAATGTAAATTTTGTAAGTAATTGGATTTATGTCCTTATTTTTTTATTTTAGATTTCATGCTTAACGTTCTTCCTTTTTGGTAACAGTGTGATGTGGGGCTATTTAGTCAATTATATTATTGATGATTCAATTTTACCTTTTGGTTATATCTTTATTTCTTGATTAAAATTTTACTATTGTGGCCACTCTT
This sequence comes from Cupressus sempervirens, assembly GCA_028749045.1. NCBI lineage: Eukaryota > Viridiplantae > Streptophyta > Pinopsida > Cupressales > Cupressaceae > Cupressus > Cupressus sempervirens. The sequence goes on from CM053790.1 coordinate 94,503,189, forward strand.
TATTTCTTTTGCTTTCTAACTTTTGCATTGGTTGTTTCATCTTTGGTGTTGAATTAAATTTTTTGAGGCACTTTCTTGTGAGTTTTATTGGCAAAGTGACATATGATAAGCCTACCAAAGGTATTCCTAACAATCACGTGGATGCACAACTTTAGGGTATAGGGTTATTAGTGAGAGTATTCATGCCCCACCCTTTTTCCAAGACTTTAAGATTAGAACTAGTGATATTCATTGGATGTTTTGAGTAATGAAAATTGCACCCCAACATAAATTTGGTTAAGCTTATGGGTTAACCAAAAGGACTTCTAGATGGAAAGGTGCATGTGTAGAGATGGATTTGTTGAGTATCCTATCAAGAATTAGTGCATTGTGAAAACTTTAAAGGAAAGTATTTAACCTTAAATAGAGGGACAAGTTGCTTAATTTGAACCCTCATTTGAGGGAGTCTCATACAACTATTACCCAATGAGAGGGTATGTAGAATTTGGAATATCTTATTATATTATTATTAGAGACTCTATAAGTATCGTATACTAGATTTGAATGTTGTTTATATGTGACTAATATGTTTTAAGGAGTATTTGACCCTAGAAAATGTAACCATGTCAGAGTTTTGGATTGAACTTTTATTTTTCTAAGAATAATCAAGAAAATATGTTATCTTCCCTGAGTATGTATGAGAATTATTAATCATTCTTTTTATAAGAGTAAATTTTGGAACAAGTCTAGACAAGGTCTAGCATAGAATGAACATTTTAGTTGTATGACTTCTAGGAGGAAGTCAAAGGTTAGGGGGGAGGATGTAAGATCCCTCCTCATATGTACTTGTTAAATATGAATTCATATGTTGAATATGTTGTAGGAAATTAGAACAAATATGAAGTAATGTTTTGTGTTGTGAATATCCTAAATGAAATTTAGAGTAGTTTTTATATCTACATTTTAATACCCAATGATTTGAGAGCTACTACATTATCTCGACTATTGAAAACTTTAAAATTTCACTATCAATGATATGAGGTGTTTTTACCCAATGATGATGATGTTGATTATGGTACATCAACGTTCAAATTTTTATGCTTTTAGATATTTGGTTTGGTTATTTAATGCTTTATGAACATGTGTACTAAAGTAAGTAAATGCAAAATTAACACTTTGATTATGAAATTTTAATGATTGAGAATATGAGTAGAACAAGAGAAACCTTGATTAATTGAAAGATGTATGTTTTAATTTATGTGATTTCTCTAATACATATATACATATGTACATGTGATTTTATGGGACTACTGATGTGTGCAATGAGTGTGCAGGATATTTTAGGTTAGAAACCTGACAGAGGAACGTAACTGATCCCTATGTGTCATTTGTGGAAACCTTGTTGGTTGTAACTTAAATGTATTCTGAGATGTATGAATGTATCTTTCCATGATCAGTACATGTTAATGTTTTGTAACTATGTTCTTATAGTGTCACTTGAAAATCGTGAATTTGCATATGAATTCCAGCATGCTAGTTAGGGTTATCTATGTAACTTTTGGACCTAAGTTAGACTAAGTTAGTGTTATTTTTGCTAATTTTTTTTTAATCGAGTTTAGTAACCCTAATCTGAATTAGTACTTAATCTGCATTTTGGAGTTGTTAGATGGTCTTAATTTTTCCTAGCATTTGTTGGGCCCCAAATCAATTCCTAAGGCCTTAAAACATGAAATATTTATACCCAAGGGGTATGGGTATGGTTTGGGGGAATTTTCCACCCCCTAAGCCTCTTTTGTTGACTTTTGAGGTCACTCAAAAAGTATATTTTTTCGTTTCTGCGAAAATTGAAAATGGTTACCATGAGTTGCATAAACTCAACTCCACTTAGTGGTTAACCTTAGGATTGGTTGAGTTAGAAACTTCTAGATTTTTAGGTGAGTGGGGGGAAGTTATTTCCATTTTTGGTGGTTGAGTTTGGATACTATTTAGAGGCCCTTTTTGGAAAAGTTTGGTTGTTACCCAATCTCTACTTTTAGAGAGGAGTCTTGGAAGTTTGAAGCCAAGGAAGGAAAAGCTATTCTCAAATTGTTCATTCAGCATAACCTCTTTGTGAATGTAGGAGTTCTTCATCTCATTATTCTTATTGTTCGTGTTACTCATTATGTTTCATGCTTGGTTTATACTTATGTATTGTGTTGTTCTTTTTGGTATGCTTGTATGTATGTTGGGTATGGTTGAGAAGAATTGAAACCATGCTTTCTTGAGTGCTTTTATTTTATGTTTTTTATTTGAATTTTGAAGTTTTCTTGTATGGGTTTTTTGGCATTACTCACCCTTGGATAGGGCAGAAGTGGCCAATTTCAATAAAGGTCTTTTTAGTTGGACTCCAACAGTGTAGAGTCTCTTCTCAGGATGAGAAGAGGGAGAGAGGGTAGGGTGTTATGGGCCCCTACATATTAGCACAAACCATGTTTTGAGTATCAGTATGTAAGAATGGAAGAACAGAAGTTCTTGTTATATTAGCCTCGAAAGGGCATCTGTGGAAGAACAAAAGTTCTTGAGATTTTAGCCCTGATTGGGCATATGTTATGGTGTTGTGTCTGATGTCTCCTGTTGGAAAAATCCACCTTTCCCTAGTTTTGATTCAATGTTGTATCCTGTTGTAAAAATCTTGTATGGATATGAATGTTTGATTTTGTCTCCTTGTTATGTTTGTTTCTCACCTGGTCAGATTTCATTCCCTCCACAGTCTAAGCAATGTATTGCAAAAAATCATATGGACCCCTTGATAAGGTACATTAAGGAAATTTAGTTGATTGTTAAAATTTTGGGATTTAAATTCTATGAAAATTGTATTTAATAACTTTTTTGTAATGGCAACAATGTCGGGTTTTCGTCTTGGTTCTTTCCCGGCTAAGCCTTTGAATTAGGTTACGAATAAAATAGTGATTGAGTATTATTGCCTCTCATGAGTTTTCATTGTAATTTTTCAGTTATATGGATGCACATCAAAAAGAAGATGAAATGATGATGTTCAATTAGGAAAAATTTTAAGTTTTCTTATATGTTGAAAACGAAAAATTATGTTATGAATGAAGGTTCAAATTTGTGATTATTGTAAACCAAAAATCAATCTTGCAATATTATTTTATGTAGTTATTCAAGTTTTGGTTTATTTAGTTTGTATCAAGTCCTAATAGATTTACTTTAAAAAATAAATAATCCCCTCTTGGATAATAAATCAACTTCAAAATTTATTCTTAGAAAAAAATAAAGACAAAAAAAAAATGCCCCAAGGGAGTAAAAACTCTGTAGTTTTTGCATGGGGAACAAATTTAATTCTCCTCTTAGTAACAGAGAATATTTAAAAGATTCCCCTATATATCTTGGTTGAATAATATAAATAAATTAATCAAACTATAAATAAATAAGATAATTCAAAAACAAACTTTTAAACATATTAAACAATCCTAAATATCTATTTCCCACCAAATAAATGTTATTGCATTTAATCTCCAACTTCGCGCTAGTTTTTGGTTATGTATTGAAAAAGTTATTTTAAGCAAAGTCAAAAAAGGCTATCTTAGGGTGAAATCACCCTGTACCTATCCCATCTTCCTTGTAGGATGTGCTAGACTTTCCATGGGTTGGAGAATGCAATGTTTAAATGAAACTTTAGCCCTTCTCAGCCTCAGTGCCAACTTGGGTCTCTTTTATGGCAAGGAAGGAGGGGGAGACAAGACTGACACAAGTACCGTCAGCTTGGGACAACACATAGAGAGTGATGGAGGATGGTATGAGTGTGTGTGGGGGAAAGAAAAGGGGTAGGCTTAGATGGGTAAGGGGTTTAATTAATAGGGTAGTTTAGGATATTGTTAATGTTAGTATATTTTTTATTAAATTTTTTTTTCTAAAGATAGTGTATTGCATTATTTAGTTTAGTTTACATTTTTAGTTAGTGGGTATTAAGTTTAGTTAGTATATGTTAAAGTTAGTTAGTCATAAATTTAAGTTAATCTTATATTTAATTTTAGAATGTCAGTTACTAATCATGTTAGTTTTTTTTAGTTAGTTGTAATTTATGACTAGTTTAGATTTACATTAATAACATTAATTTAAATTTGAGTATTAGTGTTTTAAACTATATTAAAGTAGTAGTGAACAAGAGTTTTAAGATATTGTCTTATAATCTTCAATTTTTATATTGTTTAGTATGTTCTAAATTAAATATATTGTGCAAAGATTAATTAAATTTTGGTTTGGTGTTAGAATGTTGAGTTAATTATATAAATTATTATTAGTAAGAAGTGTTCAGATTATAAGAGGAAGTTGAAAATTAGTTCTATTTTAGTAGAAATTTTATGAATATATATTTAGATATGTTAGTTAGTTTTGTTTAGTTATAATCTAAGTTCAGTTGCATTGTCATGCAATTAATTTCTATATTTTGTTTTATCTTAATATAATAATAAATCTTATGTCGAGATCATTTTAATAATGAAAGTTCAAATGTAATGATTGATTTAATCCTCCTGATTACAAGCTTAAGAGGAAGTGTAGTGAAACTATCCTTGCATTGCGAATCCAACTCTTAAACTTTAGTGTGCCTCATTATTATTATTATTTTTATAAAAAAAAATTGTGTGTTTTTCCCTCGTATTTTTGTGCACAAAAAAGTGTAAAATTATTTAACAAGGTGATGTAGGAGCATCCTAGGTGTAAGAGAAATCTTGAATCACCCAAAAATATTTTATTTTTAGTCTTTTCTATTTTAATAAGGACTAGTACATAGGTTGGTTACTATTAATGGGAATGTGCTATTTTTAGGAAGTTTGTCATATGAGCTCAAAATATTTTCATTCTCTATAGGAAGGTTCATTTAAAAGTTTTAAGCCTACCATAAAAATCTCATGGCTCAAGAAAAAATATTAGAGAAGTTATTGTAGATTTCTAGTGGAAACATTTGCAGAAAAATCTTCGGGCTCATTGTTGGAGGCCTTAGACTACTTATATGACATTAGAAAACTTGATAAAAGGGCGCTAGCATAGTTTTGAGCCTATAGATTAGGAGCTGAAATTTTTGATAAGTGGATATAATAACCAATTGGAGCAATAGTTTCTGAGTTATGACCTTTCAAAGTTGGGCTACCTAAAATATTTAAAATAATTGTCAAAGATGCATTTGGCCGACTCTATATGTATTGTTAGGGTCTGTTGGCCCTGAGTATTAAGTTTCAATGTTTAGAACCTTCCAGGGTGACATATAATAGTTTATTTAAGAAACACTCAAACATTGTGTAGGATAGCTCTGGTTGATAGTTTGGAATTTGTCTTGCAGATTATTATAATTAAAGTGCCCATGTGAGTAAGCATATTGTACTTGTGAATTTTGTAATTTTGTAATTTTGCATTTGTGACACAAATAAGAAGTCCATATTTTATTCTTACATTTCATATTGTTTCTTTCCTTCTATTATGAGTTTATGCTTTTAAGCTTAGCACCCTTCATTACAAGGTGAGACCTAATATTATCTTAAGCTTTTAATAGGATAGAGGCTATTAGAAATATGGTCAATTAGATGGGTAGAGTTTTTCCACTTATGGAAACATTGTCAAAGTACTTTAGAATAACTAAGAGGGGTGTGAATCAATTATCCAAGGTCCAAATGTATAAATAAAACTATTCAAAGCCTAGTGAACCCATAAAACATTCATACTCATGAATGCATCCATAAGATTATGTAATCAAAAAAAACTTGTAGGTTACTATCAAATCAACTTGTAGAAATATAACGTATAAAACATAACAAATTCATCAATAAACTTAACACAATGATTTACCTAGAAACACAATTTGGGAAAAACCACCAGTAAAAGTGATGCCCTATGAAAGGCACACCTTGTTAGAGGTTACAATACACACTATTAAATGTGACCCAGTTAAGGGATTTCAATCACCCTATTAGAAGTGAGATTTTTTAGAGGACTTTAGGCCATTCACTTGGAATGCCACCTGATTAAAGGATTTACAAATGAATATTAGGTCAACTTTAATACAAAGGATTTACCCTAGACTGATACAATTGTTAGAGAGTAATAATAGAGTTTTGATCTGATAAAACTTACAACTTCTCTTATAGATTATGGATCTCTATCAGGTCCTCAATTCTAATTGGCCTTCATACTTTTTATTTCTAATAGCTTTTTCACCCTTCAAGAATTCATCTCCTTAAACCTTCTTTCCTTAACATGCCATTGCAAACTATTCTCTTGGGTCACTTGTTGAAAAAAAACTCTTGATTCCTTATCTCCCTTAGGTCCTCAAACATGACAATGTTTCTTCATGACCAATCATTCCTATAACTAGGAAATTAATATATTTTCCTGCTCATTTTCCATCATCCAAATTTAGGGTTTGAATGGATTAGGTAAGATACAATGTTTCTACTCCATAACTCATATCTCTTCTAGAAAATTCTCTTAGAATCCATTTGAATTCACCTAATAATGGTTTACCTTAAATTTTGTGCTACTAGCTCATCAACCTTATCTTCCACCTAATTCAAAATATCTAAGAAAACAAACTTGTTAGCTTAGATTCATTGAATCTTCAATCTATTAAGTAATGTAGTAGCTTAGCATTATCAACCTTTTGATGCTTGGCACATACTATGTTGCTTGGCATCCACTATGAAAATACTCGACACCTACTAAAGTTTATTGATGCTTGATATCAATTAAACTTTACTTAGCATCAACTATTTTCCTCAGGATACACTGGAATGAAATTTTACTTAGCTCCAACTATTTTTTTCACTAGGTTTACTTTCACTTTGCTCAACACTTACTATCCACTCGGTCAAGCTTAGCAGAGAAACTTTGTGTAACTTTTTCTTCTAAACTTTTTAAGTGTAACTAGCCTTTGTAACCTTAAGTAGATTATCAATACATCATGTCATCACTATCTTAACTAATCCTTTTACTTCATTACATAATCATAACTCAACCATTCCTCTAAGTGCTATTGTTACCTCTTATTGATGAAATCCTCTCCATCAATCAACTAAGTGATAGTACTTGAATCTTATAAGTAGTTGTCTTACTAGAAAATAGTAGATTTAACATTAGTGAAAAGCTATTAGTGTAAATAATTTATTATTATTACACTTCACTTAAATTTAATAATGTCAATACATTATTATGTTAGTTGTCATGTAGAAACCTAAGAGCATCTGTAGTCATATGAGTTGTCTTGTTGACAACACAAGAGTTTGCATAGTCATCTAAGTTATCATGTTGACAACATAGTTATTTTTACTCCAATTGAGCACATGGTGTCTACAAAATTTCTTTATGAGATACAAAGGTATTTAAACTTATCCTCTCCTCATCACACAAACTCCTATGCTCAATGGAGGATAATCCACTCTTGGTGGAAATGTGTTTAGTTGTGAGGCTTATCACTTTGCTAAATCTTAGTCATTCTAGATGCCTTTATATATAGGCACTTCTAGTGTGTATTCATTTGATTTCCATTATTATTTTGATCATTTTTGAAATTATCATTTGATCATCATTAGTCTCTTTTGTACTATCTATTGAGCTTCTTTGTCTTGTTCTTGAATTATTGCCTAAAGAAAATTCTTACAGAAATAATGATTGAAACATATAGTCTTCTTCAACAATCTCCTTCTTTCAATAATCTTTCTCAACAATGATCTTTTCAATTAGATCTCAAAAATCTCCCTCTTTTGCATGAATGGAAAACCAAATAATCAACCAAATGAACAAAATGGTAAACAACTTTTTTCAACCAAACTGACTAGGTTAAATAATAATATAATACCAAAAAGAAAACTTATATTGATATTTCTCACTTTATTAGCATCTTCCATCTTCTAGTTAGGTTACAAAATTTTACTTTTTCTTATAACTTCCTCTGACTAGGTAGATTAGGATTTATTCCTCTATCTTGAATTGTTCTCTATCTCTCTGATCATCAATCTCTTGATATCTCTGATATCTATCTCTTTATCATTAATCATACTGATACTGGCTTGATCTATCTCCCTCTTTGATTAGTAGAATATGTCCCTTTATACATTCTAGTTCTTGATCAATAGAATATATCCATCTTTGTTAGTAATGCCAAGGGCATATGCCAAAAACTTATCATCTTAAACATGTAGATATAAAATTTTGTAGTTTCTTTAGTTTCTCCCTCTATCACCTTGGTTGTGACTAATTTGAAGTTTTAGTTCTATGATTACTCTATGTAGGTCCTAAAGTAAGATCCTTTGAATCAATGTGTAACATATGAATATCAGCTTGTTTGATGCAAGGCACTTGTCTTTTTACTTAGATAGCCTTTGATAAGGGTATCACCCCTAATTTACCTCTCAAATACTCATGAGCATCCTTAGGTAAAGGTTTTGTGAAGATATCAATAATTTTCTCATTTGTGTTAATACATTCCATCTTCACCTCTTTATGTTGAACTAACTCTCTCAAGTAATGATACTTGATTGCAATGTGATTTTCCTTTATGTGTATCACTGGATTCTTTGATATATTAATAGTATTTGTATTATCATAATAAAGTATCACTATTCTGTGATTTCTTCCTTCATTCTTTTGAGTAGTTGTTTGATCCATTAAATATTTGTGCAATTTATAGTAGCAACAATATATTCAGCTTCATCAGTAGATTGTGACATACAACTTTGTTTCTTACTAGTCCATATAACTAATCTCTTGCTTAAAGAAAATGCTCCTCCATTGGTGATCTTTTTTTTATCAATGTTTCTAGCCCAATCAGCATCAGTGTAGGCTCTCAATTCAATTTTTTCATACTTCTTGTAGTATAGACCAAACTCTTCTTTTCTATTTAGATATCTCATTATTCTCTTCACAACTATTAAATGATTTTCCTTGGGATTAGAAGAGACTCTTGCAAATATCCCTATAGATAATGCAATATTAGGTTCACTATGTACTACATATTGCAATTTGCCAATCATAGATTTGTACATTGTTTGGTTGATCTCAATAGAATCATCATTCTTTGACAATTTGTACCTACAAAAAGTTGTATCTCTCCAAACATAGACATTTCAAATTCTTTCTCCATCTGATTTGTAAAATCCTTATGTAAAGCATCTTGACATCCAAATATGATATCATCAACAAATATTTTAGATAAGAAAATACCTTTTCCTTTCTCTATCTTTATGTATATATTGTTATTATCAACAGTCCATTCAAATCCAATCTTCACAAGATAGTTATGAAGTCTCTCATACTATGCTCTTGGTGTTTGTTTCAAACCATATAAAGCTTTGTGTAGTCTACATACCATGTTCTTATTGCTAATAGAAATAAAATATTCTAGCTATTCTATTTAAACTTATTCATCTATTATTCCATTTAGAAATGTAGATTTAACATCCATATGATAAACTTTGAAACATTTGTATGTAGAATAAGAAAGTAGACATCTTACTCCTCCCAATCTAGCAACACAGGAAAATGTCTTTCCATAGTCAATTCCTTCTTCTTGTGTGTATCACTTGCAAAATAATCTTTATTTTTTTCTTGTGACTTCACCATTTTCATCTAGCTTGTTTCTAAATACCCACTTGGCACCAATCACATTTTTTTCTTCTAGTTTAGGAACTAGACTCCATGTTTTTTTCTTCTCTATTTGTTTAGTCTCTTTTTCAATGGCTTTGTACTAGTTAACATCTTCTACTGTATCTTTTATTTTTTTGGGTTCCTTCAAGCTCAGCTCAAACATGTTTCACTTCTCAATTTATTTCTTGTCATTGTTCTAGCATCTTTATCTCTAATGATTTGAGAAACAAGATGATGTCTTTTGTCATACCAGACAATCTTGGTTGCTCTTGTTTCTTCATTTTTTCATTTAGTTTTAGAATTACTATGAGTATCTCTATTAGGTATCTTAGCATCTCTTTCATGTGTAGTAATCTCAGAATCAAACTATGCATCCACTTCATTCTATAACTTGGCATCTAAATGTAGCTTAGTTCTTCAATGCAACTTCACATTCACTATAACTTACTATTGATTTGTAACTTGATTTGCAGCATCTTCTTTAGAAGGCATTCCTTCATAAAAGAATATGAATGATTTGTATTATTCTAACTTTTTCATAGGTTTAGCCTCATGTACTTCTGTATATTCATCAAAATCCACATTTCCACTTTCCACAATTTTGCTAGTGTCAATATTCAAACACTTATAAGCTTTACCTTTTGTGGAGTATCCTAGGAATTTACCTTCTTCACTTTTTACATCAATCTTTCCATTCCTAACATCTTTAAGAATGTGACACTTACTTCCAAATAACTTAAAGTATTTTACATTGAGTGAGTATCCATACCATAGTTCAAAAGGTGTTGAATGAGTAGCTTTCTTAAGTTGCACATGGTTCAAAGTATAGATAGCTATGCTTACAAATTCTCTCTAATATTTTAGAGAAAAATTCTTCTGCATCATCCATGTTCTATCATATTTTATTATAGATATGTTCCTCCTTTAAGTTATTCATTTATTTGGAGGTTTTCTAGGGGTAGATGTTTTTCTTTTGATTCCTCTATCACTACAAAACATCTCAAATTCATTTGATGTGAATTCTCCTCCTTTGTCAAATCTCAAACATTTTAGAATTTTACCTATTTCCTTTTCAAGTCTTGCTAAGTAACACTTAAACATTTGAAAAGCATCATATTTTTGTTTTAGAAATATAACTATCATCATCCTAGAATAGTCATCAACAAATAGCATTATGTACTTATCTTCCTTATAACTTTGCACTATAACTGGTCAACACAAGTCAGTATGAATAATCTCTAATATTCCTTTAGAGGTATAAGTTTACTCTTTAAACTTGACTTTTTCATTTTCCCCAACATTGTTTACACATTACATTATCAAGCTTTTTCAATTTAGGAAAACCTCTAACTTTCTTCATGTTACTGATACTAACCAAGTTATAAAACTTAACATGACATAACCTCATGTGCCATAGCCATACATCATCAAATTTTACAAAAAAATAAGTAGCATCCTATTTATCAAGATAGAATATATTACTTCTAGTCTGATCACCCTTTCTAATCAATTTCTCATTTGTGTAATATATCTTAACAATCTTGTTTTTAAATTGAACCTTACATTCCAAATTTTTTAGTTGTGACATAGTCAACAAGTTATAGTTTATTCCTTCAACATAGTAAGCATTATCACATGAAATCTTATCTATGAGTTTGATAGAACCTTTTCCTTTTATCAAACATGGTGTATTATTACCAAACCTTACACTATTTTTATCATAAAAATTCAAGGTGATGAACTTACTTTTTTCTCTAGTCATGTAATGTGACAAGAGACCACCTCAAGTCACACAAGTCACAAGTGCAGTTGCATCATCTTCATCAAATTCATCCTTCATTACAACATATACCACCTCATCATTGTTTTTATCAGAATCATTCTCCTTAGCAATGTAACAAGACTTCTTTCCTTTGTCTTTGTAATCTTTTTTGTCTCCAACCCTTCTACTCTTGCATTTGTCACCTTCTCTATAGTTCTTCTTCCTTAGACATCTAGCAGCAATATTACCAACCTCATTGCAATTGAAACAAATAATGCGTAACTCATCTTTTAACTTTCTTTTACTTTTATGGAATCTTCTTGTCAATAGTGCTTCAAGCTATTCAACATCCTCCTCATCTGTATCACTTTAACTGGATACATACTTATTCCTTTTCATCTTCTTCTTCTCATCAAGCTCCATTAATGACACCTTATCTTTGTAAGTAGATTCAATCCTTTTAGGTTTTTAATTATCAAATTTAGATAGCTCAAAATTAGTGATTCTACCTACTAGACCTTCAAGTGATAGATTATTCCCTAGAATACATCTTAGTTCTTGAAACTATAGAAACTTGAATAGTATATATAGGTACCAATGTTCTCAAAATGTTTCTTAAAACAATTTCATCATCTAGTTTACCATTTAGTCCCCTTATTGCATTAACCACTTCTTTTATCCTTTCAACATATTGAGTAATTTTCTTACCTTCTTCCATTCTCATTTCATCAAACTTACCTCTAAGGCTTTTAGTTTTGGCTCTAAGAACATTGGTGTCTCCTCCATAGATGGTAGCTAAGAAATCCCACATTTTCTTTGCACTATCAAGAACTTTGATATCATCAAATTCAGCATAACTTAAGATAGAGGCAATCTCTAGCATTGCCTTGTTGTATTCTTTCTTCTTCCTCATATCTTCAATAGTTGGGGTACTAACAAGATCAACATGCTCCATAGAAATGGTAGATTGTGCATGATCCCCAAGTCCTCTTATGTGTAGCTTCATCAAAATTTTCCATGCATGAAAGTTATCTCTATTGAGCTTGGGTCCTTTTCTTTTAGACATCTCAATATTTGTGCTTCTAGTAATTTCAAACTATTTCTCTTAAGAAGATGGATCTAATACCAATTGTTGGAATACTTTAGAATAACTTGGGGGGGGTGGGGGGGGGGGGGGGGGTGAATTCGTTATGCAAGGTCCAAATGTATAAATAAAACATTTACAAGCTATGAGAACCCATAAAACATTCATACTCATGCATGCATCTATATGATTATGCAATCACTAAAAACTTGTAGGTGATGCAAGAGCATTTTGGGTTTCCTTGAAATCCTACACTTTTCCTCTTTTTTCTTGCTAGTGCCAAGTGATCCTTTGGGTGTCAAGTTCTTGTTGGTACTGAGTGATCCTTTGGGTGTCGAGTTCCTATTGGTCTCAAGTAATCCTTTGTGTGTTGAGTTCCTATTGGTACAAAGTTATCCTTTAGGTGTTGGGTTCCTTTTGGTACCGAGTGATCCTTTGAGTGTCAAGTTTATATTGGTGCTGATTGATCCTTTGGGTGTCGAGTTCCTATTGGTGCTAATTGATCCTTTGGGTGCCAAGTTCTTATTGGTGGTGAGTGCCATTTTTTGTGAAGTCTTTATTGTCAAGTTATTTGTGTCTAGTTCTAGTTTGGGCCAACTTTTCTTACATTTAATTTTGGTATAGGTAGTTAATATCTATTATAGGAAAACTTGTGGATTTCCTTGTTCTAGAATCTTCTCTAAGCCATTTTGAAAATTATATATAGATTATTTAGGCTTAGAGTTAGGAAATTTTTTGAGAAGAGTAATTCTAGGAGAAGAACTGAAAGTGTGAATTTGCAGTTGCATCTTGGAATGTGAATGTATTTGTATTTGGCCATAACCTAGAAGGCCTTACAATTGGGCATGTATGAAGATATTTTGATGAATCAATAAAAGTACTTTACTCTTCTTCCTCCTTTGGCTATTGATCTTTATGTTTTCTTCCATTGTGTTAACTCTTATAGGGTGGTTTGGATAGTTGGGTGAGCCTTTGGCCCTAGTTATTCATCCTTTGCCTAAATCAGTTGGTATTAGAGCTTGAGGTTCATCCTTGTGGAAATTGGATCATGTAGAACCCTAATTCAAATTTGGTTGTAGGGTTGTAGATTTATGGATTTCACCTATAACTTGTAGAGGGTTACAATCTTGCAGGATCCTAATTTGTAAAGGTGGTTTGTGGTAGAGGAAATAATGTTGATAATGCTATATTAGATTAGTTGAGACAAATTAAAACTAGATTAGATGCTATGGAGATATCCCAAAGGAGACGAGTGCATCTTGATGATGTAAGTGATGATAAAGTAGTAGCACCAAACCATAATCCAAAACTTGAAGAAGATCAAGATGAAGAAAGATTGTTGCAAGTATTGTCTAGGGAAAATTCAAAGCTTGTTATAGAAGTTGTTAGTTATGATAAAAAATTGGATACCAATGTTGTGTTGGATTGGATCTCTAATATGGAGAAGTTCTTTGAGTATGAAAACACTCCTAATAATAGAAATTTGAAGCTTGCAATCACTAGGTTGAAAGGTCATGCATCACTATGGTGGGAGCACTTGCAAACTCATAGACAAAGGAGAGGAAAGGAGAAGATTAGAACTTAGCGAAAGATGGTGAATGAGGTAAAGAAAAAATTTCTCTCAACTAATTACCAAGTTTTCTTATTGAGAAGGATGCAAAATTTTAAATGAAACGAAATGATTGTGAAGGAATATACCAAGGAATTCTTTAGATTGGACATCAGATTTGGAAATGTGGATGACGATGTCAAGAAAATTGCAAGGTACATTAATGGATTGAGATATAGAATACAAGATGAAATAAGTTTCATGAAGTTAGAAAGTGTAGAAGAAGCATATCAATATGCCTTGAAAGCTAAGGAGATCTTGACAAAAAAGTATGAACAAATACAAAGAGGTAGAGGTGGTAGATTTTAGAGAGGTAGCGGTAGATCTTATGGAGAAAATGGTAGATCTAATAGTTCCATGCAAGATAAAAGCAAATTTGAATGCAAGAATGATGAAAAAGGAAAGATAGAATGGAAAAGTGGTAATTCTTACCAAGGAGGCACTAATTCTTATCGAGGAAGAGGTAATTCTTATTCTAGAGATGGATTTCATGGTAATTATTTTAGATGTGGTAAAGAGGGACATAGATCTTTTGAATGTAGATCCTCTAAAAGTAAGCAAGGTAACAAAAATGTTATAATTCAAGGAGATGATGAGGGTTCACCAAGTGGACCTAAGGTTGGAGAAAATATAATGGTGATAAGAACCTTATGTAATAAAGGAAGTTATAAGGAACTTCTTTTAAGGAGAAGTCTTTTCAAGACAAGGTGTAAGATGGCTAGAAAATGCTGCAAAGTGATTATTGATCGTGGAAGTTCTACAAATTTGGCATCATAAGAGCTGGTTACCAATTTATAGTTTTAGAAGCTAAAACATCACAAACCTTGTCATGTTTTATGCATCAAAGATGAGCATAAGATATTGGTAAGTGACCAATTCCTTATGAAGTTAAAAATTGGACATTACTTTGATGAAATTTTGTGTGATATTATGTGCATGCATTGTTGTCCTATTTTGTTGGGTAGATCTTGGAATATGATATATATGTTGTACATGATGGAAGATTGAATCAATATACTATTTGGGTAAATGAGAAGAGACAAACATTGTTGCCTTTGATTGAAGGTCTAGATGAGGTTAGTTGCATTACAATAAAAGTTTGCATTGTTAATGGGAAATAATTTGAAAAGGAAATGAAAAGGAATCTAGTATATTTTGCCATAGTTCCTAGAGGATTGAGTGTTGGTAGTAATGGTTGAGTAGTAAAAGCCAGTAATAACCAAGTGACAATAGATAGTGATAGTTGAGTACCAATAGAAATTACAGAATTGCTGAATGAGTATAGAGACATTATTGATGATGATATTCCTAATGGTTTACCTCTAGTAAGAAGCATAATTCATTGTATGGATTTTTTTCCTAGAGCTAGTTTTTCAAACAAAGTACCATACAGATTGACACTTGTAGAGAATGAAGAACTTAACAGACAAGTGCATGAGTTGATACAGAAAGGTTTGATCAAAGAAAGCTTGAGTCCATGTGTTGTACCTACTATATTAGAGCCTAAAAAAATTGGATAATATAGAATATGTACTAATTCCAAAGCCATTAACAAGATAATAATGAAATATGGGTTTCTTATGTTGAGGATGGATGACATAATGGATTGTTTGAGTCGAGAAAAATATTTTACCAAGAATGATTTAAAGAGTGGCTATCATCAGATCAAAATTAGAAAAGGTAATGAATGGAAGATTTCTTTCAAGACAAAAGATATAAGACTAAGGAAGAACATGTTGAGAATATTAGACAAGTGTTGTAGAGGTTGAAAGAGGAAAAGTTGCTGATTAATCTAAAAAAAAAAGTGTTCTTTTATGCAAGAGGAGATTATATATTTGGGATTTGTGATTTCAGCTGATAGTTTGAGGATGGATCTTGAGAAGGTTAAAGAAATTTTGGAATGGACTACACTTGAGAATATGGGTGAGGTAAGATCATTTCATGGTTTGGCTAGTGTTTACAAAAAGTTTATAAAGAATTTTAGTGCTATTTGTAGTGCTATGACTAAGACAATGAGGGTAGATAAAAATGAATTCAAATGGACACATGGAGCTGATAAGAGTTTTGAGACTTTGAACTAAAAGGTTGTTGAATTACCTGTATTAGCTTTACCTAATTTTAACAAAGTATTTCAAGTTGAATGTGATGCAAGTGGTAATGTAATAGGAGCTATATTAAGTCAAGAAGGTAAGCCTATTGCTTTCTTTAGTGAAAATTTGAATGATTCTAAAAGGAAGTATTTTGTGTATGATCAAGAATTTTATACCATTTTTCAAGCATTGAGGAAGTGGAGACACTATTTGATTCCTAAGGATTTTGTTTTGTATACTGATCATAAAGCTTTACAATACTTGAGAAGTCAAACATAAATTGAATCATAGACATATGAAGTGGGTTGAGTATTTGCAGAGTTTTACATTTGTCATTAAGCATAAGAGTGGAGTTACTAATAAATTTGCTGATGCATTGAGTAGGAGATGTTTCTTGCTGACATAAATGAAGGTTGAAGTTCTTGGTTTTGATAAAATGAAAGAATTGTATGATGTTGATCTTGATTTTTCTAAGGCATGGAAAGACTGCAGAACAAAAAAATTGATAGATCACATCAGTCAGTATGATGAATATTTCATTCAAGAAGGTGTGTTGTTAAAAGGCATTCAATTGTGTATTCCTAGAAGTTCTATGAGGTTGAATCTGAATAAAGAAAAGCATAGTGGTGGATTAGCTGGACATTTTGGAATTGATAACACATTGAGTTTACTAAAAGAGAAGTATTATTGGCAAAAAATTATAAGGATGTTTAGAAATTTGTAAACAATTGTGAAGTTTGTCAAGTTGCAAAGGAAGTGAGTCAAAATACTAGTTTATATACACCTATTAATATTCTTGAGAAACCTTGGACTGACATCAGTATCGACTTTGTTCTTGGATTGCCTAAGACAATGAAAGGGTATGATTCCATATTTTTTGTACTGGATAGATTTTCTAAGATGGTTCATCGCATACCATGTAAGAAGACATTAGATAATGAGCATGTTGTTGAACTTTTCTTTAAAGAAATTGTGAGCTTGCATGGATTACCAAGAAGCATTATTTCTAATAGAGATAGTAAGTTTGTTGGTTATTTTTCAAAGACTTTATGGAAGGAGATGGGTACTAAATTGAAGTTTAGTTCTACCTCCCTGTTAGAATTCTTTAGAATAACTGAGAGGGGCGGTGAATCAGTTATTCAAGGTCCAAATGCCCTATTAATACCTTTTTACTACTTTTAATGAATCCATACCCTTTTCATATGTTCAAAATTAAATCAATCATATAAACAAATTACTGTAAATTAACATGCAAAGATAAATCATTCAAGATTAACACATGACACAATGATTTACGTGGAAACCCAATTTGCGAAAAATTGCCAATAACATGCTACTTGATTCTCACTCTTCTGAAGTGATGCCCTATTAAAAGACTGCCCTGTTAAAGGCTTACAACACACTGTTAAATGTGACCTTGTTAGAGGATTTCACCAAACTGTTAGGAATGGGCCTGGTTAAAGGTCTTTAGAACATTCACTTGGAATGTCACCCTGTTAAAGGATTTATCTAATGGCTGTTAAACCAACCTAAGTCCATAGGATTTATCTTACTATTACAATTTCTAGAAAATAACGATAATTGTCTTTTGATCTGATATAACTTACAACATACTTTGGAAATTTTAGATCACACTTTCAATTCAATCCTTATGCTTGGCTTCAATCACTTTAGTTCTGACTCCTTGTCTCCCTCTCAAGCTTCGTCTCCTTAAGTCTTCTAACTCATTCTGCCAATACAATCATCCTTGTGGTCATCTATACAAACAAAGTTCCTGTGCTATCTTCTCCTTAGCACATTCTTCAGCATTTCATGCTTTTATGCTTGACCACTGTCTCTCTTTCTCACTATCCCCTCTCACTCTCTCTTTCCTCATTAACTTATTTCTTCTTAAATAGAAGTCTAATTTGCTTTTGCCACTCAATTCTCCCTCTCCAATTTTGGGTTTCAAAATGGATTAGGTAGGATACAATGTATCTACCGCATATCTTGTTCTCTTCTTGAAACTTCACTAGTTGTATCCTAAAAATTTTCTACATGGTGTTCTATGCCACCAACTCATCATTCTTATCTTCCTTTTAATTCACAGATTTTTAGATAACAACTTTGTCAGCTTAGTTCTAGTGAATCTTTGATTTCCAAAATAATGTAGCAACTCGACATTATTGAGTTACTGGTGCTTGGCACCTCTATGTTACTCAGTACCTGCTCGACACTTGAACTTACTTGGTACTTGAACTTACTCAACACTTAAACTTACTCGGCACTTGAACTTACTCGGCACTTGAACTTACTTGGCACTTGATTCTGCTTGGCACTTAACTAGGATTTTTCTCGGCTCTTACTAGCTTGCTCAACACTTGAACTTAGTTTGAGCTTTACAAAAGAGTTAACTAAAACCTTAGATCCTTGATATGTTTCAGTGTGCTCATTATTCATATCTTTTACTATGTCATCCAATACACTTTTTCATCAATGGCTTAGCTGATCCTTGTACTTCATTACAACATCATAACTTCAACCTTTCTCTAGGTGTTCTAGTTACATCTTTTTGATTGCTGCCACCTTGACAATCAACTAATTGATAGTATTTGGATCACTAAAGCAATGGTCATCCCTGCAAGTAGCAAGTTTGACATCAATGACAAAACAATGATTGAGGACATTCTTTACCAGTTCCATATATTATTCCAACACTTGCTTTTCTGATCATTTCAATCATTTCCAAAAATCTCCCTCTTTGGCATTGATGGAAAACCAAACTGATCAAGTAATCAATTCAGTTACTAGCAAGATTGTATACATTAGCTTGCTGCATTTTTACTACTGATCTCATATATCTCCCTCTTTTATGTATATCTCTCTCTTTCTTTGTATTGATTAGTTTTCTGCATATTTCTCCCTCTTTGACATAAATGCCAAAGATGTAGCATCTTTATCATGCAAAATATAAGCTTTGGCTTCTTGTTGTTTTTCTCCCTCTGTCACCATGCTTGTGACTAATTTGGAGCTTCAGTTCCTGCTGTCATCCTTTGCATCAACTTGTTAATATTTCAAGGATTTATTCTTGTTGATGCAAGGCAGCTTCCTTGTTTCCTTAAACTGCTTGACTTAGGGGTATAACCCCCAACTTGCTTTGAAGATATTCATAGGCATCCTTGGGCAATGGTTTGGTGAAGATATCTACAGTTTGTTCCTTTGTTTGAATGTATTCCAACTTCACGTGTTTATCTTCTACCAATTCTCTGGCATAATGATACTTGATTGCAATATGCTTGGTTTTTGCATTCATTACTAGATTTCTGGATATGTTTATAGCACTTGTATTATCACAATACAATATCAATGGTTTTGTTACTTCTTCTTTCATTCCATTCAATAGATGTGTGAGCCAT
This sequence comes from Cupressus sempervirens, assembly GCA_028749045.1. NCBI lineage: Eukaryota > Viridiplantae > Streptophyta > Pinopsida > Cupressales > Cupressaceae > Cupressus > Cupressus sempervirens. The sequence continues at coordinate 94,522,741 of CM053790.1, forward strand.
ACAATGTTTGTATAATTTACTGCAGCTGCCACATATTCTAATTCTATAGTGGACTGGGATATACATGTTTGTTTCTTGCTAGTCTAGGTAACCAACCTTTTGCCTAGAAATAATGCACCTCCACTTGTTCTTTTTCTATCATCAATGTTTCCTCCCCAATCTGCATCTGTATATGCATTGAGTTCAAATTTTTCATTCTTTTTGTACTATAGACCAAAGTCATCAGTCCCTTTGAGATATCTCATTATTCTTTTTACTACTATGAGATGATTTTCTTTATGATTAGCAGAGAATCTAGCCACTATTCCAACTGCTAATGCTATGTCTAGTCTACTGTGTACAACATATTGTAGTTTTCCAATCATGAATCTGTACATTGTTTGATTAACTTCAGCTGACTCATCATTTTTGGATAGCTTGTTTCCTATGGCCATTGGTGTGCTGACTGGTTTGGATTCCTCCAATCCAAATGTTTTAAGAATTTCTTTGATGTATTTTGATTGTGTAATAAATATTCCATGTTTGAGTTGATGTACTTGCAATCCAACAAAAAAATTGATTTCTCCAAACATAGACATCTCAAATTCATGTTTCATTTTTTTAGCAAAGCCTTTGCAAAGTACTTCCTTACCACCAAATACTATGTCATCCACAAAATTTTTAGATACAATAATGTCTTTACCTTCTTCTACTTTGATGTACATGTTGTTGTTATCATCGGTTCTTTCAAATCCAATTTGCACTAGATACTTGTGAAGTCACTCATACCATGATCTAGGTGCTTGTTTCAGACCATAGAGTTCTTTATGTAACTTACACACCATATCCCTATTGTTTTCATCAACAAATCCTTCTAGTTGTTCAATGTAGACTTCTTCTTCTAGTATACCATTTAAGAAGGCAGATTTTACATCCATCTAATAGACTTTAAAATCTTTGTAGGTAGGATATGCAAGTAATGTTCTTACTCCTTCCATTCTAGCAATAGGAGCGAATGTTTCTCCATAGTCTATTCCTTCTTCTTGAGCATAACCCTTGCATACTAATCCGGCTTTGTTTCTAGTAATCTCACCATTCTCATCTAGTTTGTTTCTAAATACCCATTTTGTGCCAATCACATTCTTGCTAGTTGGTCTGGGTACCAAACTCCAAGTTTTATTTTTTCTTATTTGATCAATTTCTTCTTCCATACCTTTATACTAGTCATCATCTTGTAATGCGTCATGTATTGTCTTGGGTTTAGATTGACTAATCAGACATGATTCATGTCTTAGTCTATTCCTTTTCATTGGTCTTGCATCTTTGTCACCAATTATCTATTCAGAAAGGTGATGTCTTTTTACATATTTGAATAACCTTGGCTCTGTCCTTGTTTCCATGTTTGATCTTTTAGATTCAGGATCACTGTGCACTTCATTGTCAAATTGTTCTTCATAATGTATGTTGTCTTCAGAATAGGATTGTGCATTTTCTTCATTCTATAACTCAGCTTCTGAATGCAACTCGACATTCACTGGTTGTGAATCGGCTAAAATTGATACTTGTTGTTGATTTCCAACTTGATTGACATCATCCTCATCAGCTGTCATTTCTTCATAAGAATATACAAAGGTTCTATACTCTTCCATTTTCTTTGGTACTTCAGCTTGGACTTTTGTGTGCTCATCAAAATTTACATTTGCACTTTCCACAATTTTGTTAGTGTTAATATTCAAACACTTATATGCCTTACTTCTAGTGGAGTAACCAAGAAATATACCTTCATCACTTTTTGCATCAAATTTCCCATTTATAACATCTTTAAGGATAAAAAATTTGCAACCAAACACTTTGAAATGTTTTACATTTGGTGAGTAACCATACCATAATTCAAAAGGTGTTGTATTTGTACCTTTCTTGACTTGTACTCAGTTCAGTGTGTGAACAACTATGCTTACGGCTTCTCTCCAGTATTTTAGAGCAACATTCTTTTTCATCATTAATGTTCTGGCACAGTCAATCATAGATCTATTTCTTCTCTCAACAATTCCATTCTATGGGGGAGTTCTAGGAGCTGACATTTTTTTTTTGATTCCATTGTCATTACAGAATATCTCGAATTCATTTGATGTAAATTCACCACCTCTATCTGATCTTAGACATTTCAGACTTTTTCCAGTTTCCTTTTCAACTCTGGCCACATACCACTTAAACATTTGAAAAACATCAAATTTTTGTTTTAAGAACATAACAGTCATCATCCTAGAATAATCATCAACAAATAACATTATGCATTTATCTCCTTTATAGCTTTGTATTTCCATTGGACCACATAAGTCAGTGTGAACTAACTCAAGTATCTCTTTAGATGTATAGTTTTTGCTTTTGAAACTTGACTTTGTCATCTTTCCTAGCTGACATTGCTTACACATGATATTATCAGGCTTCTTCAATTTTGGTAGACCTCTGACTTTCTTCATGTTACTGATTTTGACTAGATTGTCAAAGTTGATATGCCATAATCTTCTATGCCATAACCATTCATAATCAAATTTTGAAAGTAGACAAGAAGTATCATCCATATCCAGGTTAAAAAAATTAGTCTTTGTTTGATCTCCTTTTCTTATCAGTTTACCATTGTCATAGATTTTTGCAGTTTTGTTTTCAAATTCCACTTTGCAACCTATATTGCCTAATTGTGAGACACTCAGTAAATTGTAGTTTAATCCTTCAACATAGTATACATTGTCACATGAAATTTTTTCTGTGAGCTTAATGGAACCTTTTCCTTTGATTTGACATGGAGCATCATTACCAAATCTAACACTATTTCCATCATACTGAGTAAAGTTAACAAACTTACTTTTGTCTCCTATCATGTGATGTGAGCATCCACTGTCTATGATCCATCTGTCATTCTTGTTTATACATGTCACCAGTGCTATGGCTTCTTCTTCATCAGATTGGTCCTTCATGGCTACATAAACAACTTCATCATCATTGTCATCAGAATTTTCTTCAACAATATAACACTTCTTACCTTTTTCTTTGTAATCTCTCTTGCCATCATCTCTATAGTTCTTGTATTTGTTGCCTTCCTTGGAATCCTTTTTCTGTGGACATCTTGCAGCAATATGACCTACTTCATTACAATTGAAACAAATGATAGGCATCTTACCTTTGAATTTTCCTTTGCCCCTATGAAACCTTCTAGCGAGCAATGCTTCCAATTGTTCCACATCTTCCTCATTAGTCCTACTATCACTAGATACATAATTCATTTTTATTCCTTTCCTTGATTTCACCTATTCGGCATCTTTCAGTGATAACTTGGCCTTAAAAGAAGATTCAACATTTTCAGGTTTGTAGTTGTCAAAGTTAGATAGCTCAAATGCAGTGAGTCTACCTATTATACCTTCAAAACTTAAATTATCTCCTAGTATGCATCTTAGCTCTTGTATTGCTGATACTCTAATAGCATAGATAGGGAGCAAGGTCCTTAAAAACTTACTATTAACAATATCTTCATCCAGTTGACCATTCAAGCATCTTATTGCACTTACCACTTCCTTTATTCTTGCACCATATTGAGCAGCATTCTCATTTTCTTCCATTTTCATGTCATCAAACTTTCCTCTAAGACTTTCTCTTTTTGCTCTTTGTACATTCTGATCTCCTCCATAGATGTCTGATAGGACTTTCCACATTTTAAATGCAGTGTCACATCCTTTGATATCATCAAAATCAGCATAGCTGAGTGCAGAGGCAATTTCCAACATTGTCTGGTTGTGTTCTTATTTGTATTTCATGTCTTCTGCAGTAGGAGCACCTGTTGGATCTACATGTTCAATGACAATTAAATTTTGGGCATAATCTCCTATGGATCCAAGATGTAGCTTCATCAAAATTTGCCATGCAACAAAGTTGTCTTTGTTGAGCTTGGGAACTTCTCTCTTTGGCATTTTGATCTTTTCTGGTAGTAGTCCCTTTAAATTGAATCAGCAGTCAGGCTCTGATACCAATTGTTAGAATTCTTTAGAATAATTGAGAGGGGGGGTGAATCAGTTATTCAAGGTCCAAATGCCCTATTAATACCTTTTTACTACTTTTAATGAATCCATACCCTTTTCATCTGTTCAAACTTAAATCAATCATATAAGAAAATTACTGTAAATCAACATGCAAAGATAAATCATTCAAGATCAACACATGATACAATGATTTATATGAAAACCCAATTTGGAAAAAACCACCAGTAACATGCTACTTGATTCTCACTCTTCTGAAGTGATTCCTTGTTAAAAGCCTGCCCTGTTAAAGGCTTACAACACACTATTAAATGTGACTTTGTTAGAGGATTTCAGCGAACTGTTAGGAATGGGCCTGGTTAAAGGTCTTTAGAACATTCACTTGGAATGTCAGCCTATTAAAGGATTTATCTAATGGCTGTTAAACCAACCTAAGTCCATAGGATTTATTGTACTATTACAATTGTTAGAAAGTAACGATAATAGTCTTTTGATCTGATATAACTTACAAAATACTTTTTAGATTTCAGATCACACTTTCAGTTCAATCCTTATGCTTGGCTTCAATCACTTTAGTTCTAATTGCTTGTCTCCCTCTCAAGCTTCATCTCCTTGAGTCTTCTAACTCATTCTGCCAATACAATCATCCTTGTGGTCATCTATACAAACAAAGTTCCTATGCTATCTTATCCTTAGCACATTCTTTAGCATTTCATGCTTTTATGCTTGACCATTGTCTCTCTTTCTCACTATCCCCTCTCACTCTCTCTTTCGTCATTAACTTATGTCTTCTTAAATAGAAGTCTGATTTGCTTTTGTCGCTCAATTCTCCCTCTCCAATTTTGGCTTTCAAAATGGATTAGGTAGGATACAATGTATCTACCCCATATGTTGTTCTCTTCTTGAAACTTCACTAGTTATATCTTAAAAATGTTCTACATGGTTTTCTGTGCCACCAAATTATCATTGTTATCTTCCTTTTAACTCACAAATTTCTAGATAACAACTTTGTCAGCTTAGTTCTGGCAAATCTTTGATTTCCAAAATAATGCAGCAACTCGGCATTATTGAATTATTGGTGTTGGACACCTCTATGTTACTCAACACCTACTTGACACTTGAACTTACTTGGCACTTGAACTTACTTGGCACTTGATTCTGCTCGGCACTTGATTCTGCTCGGCACTTGATTCTCCTTGGCACTTAACTAGGATTTTGCTCAGCTCTTACTAGCTTTCTCGACACTTGAACTTAGTTTGAGCTTTACAAAAGACTTAGCTAAAACCTTAGATCTTTGATATGTTTCAGTGTGCTCATTCTTCCTATCTTTTACTATGTCATCCAATACACTTTTTCATCAATGGCTTAGGTGATCCTTGTACTTAATTACAACATCATAACTTCAACCTTTCTCTAGGTGTTCTAGTTACATCTTTTTGATTGCCGCCACCTTGACAATTGACTAATTGATAGTATTTGGATCACTAAATCAATTGTCATCCCTACAAGTAGAAAGTTTGACATTAATGATAAAACAATGATTGAGGACATTCTTTACCAGTTCCATATATTATTCCAAGAATTTTTTTTCTAATCATTTCCATCATTTGCAACAATCCCATCCACAGATAGATGGATAGATAGAGGTTGTGAATAAAAGTTTGGGTAATTTGCTGAGATGTTTAGTTGGGAATAAGCCAAGTAACTAAGAGATGGTATTGGCACAAGATGAATTTGCATATAACATTCTATGAAAAGGAGTACAGGGAAGACACCTTTTGAGATTGTTACTAGAATGCATCCTAGAGGTATATCACATTTGAGAGATGTTGCCAATGAAGAAAAGAGAATTGCTACAGGAGAAGAATTTGTTGATTTTATGGAGTCTTTGCATAAGAAAGCGAAGTTGAGGTTGGAACAAAGTAATCAAAAGTATAAGGAGAATGCTGATTAGTCTAGAAGACACCATGATTTTCAAGTTGGTAATTAGGTGATGGTTTATTTGAGGAAAGGAAGATTCCTAGTTGGAACATATAGTAAGCTGAAGATAAAGAAATTTGGACCTTGTAAGATCTTGAAGAAGTTTGATAGTGGTAATGCTTATGAAGTTGAGTTACCTAATGACATGGATATATCTCCTATATTCAATATTTTTGATTTTTATAATTATCATGAGGCAAAGGATGAAGTTGTTGTACCTAATGATTATCCTAAAAAGAAAATTGAAGAAGTTGAATATATTTTGGATCAGAGAGTTGGCAAGAGTACAAGAGGAAATGATTACTATGAGTATTTAGTGAAATGAAAGAATACACCAATTGAAGACACTACATGGATTTCTCAATCTGAGTTGGATTCAGCTTAGGTTCTGATACTTGCATGATTCAAGAGAATAATTTTCTCCAACCCCTATTGTCTAATGTAGGAGCATCCTCGGTTTCCTTGCAATCCCAAACTTTTTTTCTTTCTACCTATTGGTGTTGAGTGATCTTTTGGGTGCTGAGTTCCTATTGGTGCCAAGTGATCCTTTGCATGCCAAGTTCTTGTTGGTGTCGAGTGATCCCTTGGGTGCTGAGTTCCTATTGGTGCCAAATGCCAATTTTTGTGAAGTCTTCATTGTTGAGTTATTTGTATTTGGTTCTAGTTTGGGCCAACTTTTCTTACATTTGATTTTGGTATAGGTAGTTAATATGTATTATGGATTGACTCGTGGCTTTCGTTGTTCTAGAGTCTTCTGTAAGCCATTTTGGCAAGTATATATAGAATTTTTAGGTTTAGAGTTAGGTAAGTTTTTGAGAAGAGGAATTCTAGGAGAAGAATTGAAAGTGCAAATTTATAGTTGGGTCTTGCAATGTGAATGTATTTGTATTTGTCCATAACTCAGAAGGCCTTATAACTGGGCATATATGAATATATTTTGGTGAATCAATAAAAGTGTTTAACTCTTCTTTCTCCTTTAGCTACTATTCTTTGTGTTTGCTTCTATTATGTTAACTCTTGTAGGGTAGTTTGGATAGCTAGATGAGACTTTGGCCCTAGTTATTCATCCTTTTCCTGCGTCAATAGGTTACTATACAATCACCTTGCAAAAATATAAAGCATGAAATATAACATATTCATCAGCACACTTGACACAATGATTTATATGCAAACCCAATTAGGGAAAAACCATCAGTAACATGCTACTTCTTTTTAGTCTTCTGAAGTGATGCCTTGTGAAAGGCCAACCCTAATAAAGGTTACAATACACATTATTGAATTTGACCTAGATAAGGGATTTCAATCACCTAATTAGAAGTGAGCCTTGTTAGAGTACTTTAGGCCATTTCACTTGGAATGCCACCCAATTAAAGGATTTGCAAATGACTGTTAGGTCAACCTTAATCCAAAGGATTTACCCTAGACTGATACAATTGCTAGAGAGTAACAATAGAGATTTGTTCTAATACAACTTACAACTTCTCTTGTAGATTAAAACTTTCAATTTAGTCCTCAACTCTACTTAGCCTTCATACTTTGTAGTTTTGATAGCTTGTTCACCATTCAAGCATTCATCTCCTTAAGATATCTTTGCTTAAAATGTCATTGCAAACTCTTCTCTTAGGTCACTTGATAAAGAAAAACCCTTGATTCCTTGTCTCTGTTATATTTATAAACATAATAGGTTTGCTTCATGACTAGACATTCCTATAAGTAGGAAATTAACATATTTTTGTGCTCATTTTCTATCATCCAAATTTAGGGTTCAGATGGATTAGGTAGGATACAATGTATCTACCTTATATCTCATATCTATTTTAGAAAATTCTCTTAGAATCCATTTGAATTTTCTTTAAAATGGTTTACCTCAAAGTCTATGCCACTAGCTCATTAACCTTATCTTCCACTTGGTTCACAAAATCTAGGAAAACAAACTTGTTGGCTTAGGTTTATTAAATATTTGATCTATTAAATAATGTAGTAGCTCAACATTATTAACCTACTGATGCTTAGCACATACTATGTTTCTCGACCTACACTACAAAATTACTTAGCATTAACTAAAGTATACTGATGTTTGGAATACACTAAACTTTACTCAACATCAACTATTTTTCTTGACATAGACTAGAGTGAACTTTTACTTAGTTCCAACTAATTTTCTTCTTATCTTGTACCAAATTTTCTTGGCACCTACTATCCACTTGATAAAGCTTGGAGGACAAACTTTGTGTAACTTATTCTTCTAAACTTTCTAAGTTTAACTAGCCTTTGTAACTTTAAGTAGTTTATCAATACATCATGACATCATTGTCTTAATTGATCATTTTACTTCATTACATAATCATAACTCAACCTTTCCTCTAGGTGCTATTGTTACCTCTTATTGATCAAATCCTCTTTATCAATCAACTAAGTTATAGTACTTGAATCTTATTACAAATTATCTTATCAACAAATAGTAGGTTTAATATCAGTGACAAAACAATGATTGAAACATATAGTCTTCTTCAAAAATCTCCTTCTTTCTATTAATCATTCTCAACAATGATATTTTCAATCAGATCTCAACAAACATGTATTCAACATTTTATTTATGCATTTAGAGTTAGAAAATTGTCTAAGTGTTGGATAGTTTGCAGCAGTGCAAAGATAGATGTGATGTGTACAGATGGAACACTTTAAGTTAGCTTATATATAGTTTTGGTTAGCATTATGATAACATCATGATGATGTGTTCTAGTGCACATACTTGTACAAACTATATGATGCAAGTTATATTTGATTTATAATTTTTGGTATTTAACAAAGTAGAACAAAGCATATTAGAGTTTTGAGTTATATGACCTAGGGAATTATTTTTCTAACAAAATAGTTACTTAGTCATGGTTAGCCAACATCCTATATTATATTTGGGCAAGAATTTTGTTGGTTCGCGCTCAAAATTGTAGCCCACATTTTGAGCACCATTGAGAAATTAAGGCCTATAAATGCTTTGTGCAGCCTATGTACCTCGGTGTTGGGTTTAATGCATAAATGGTGTTTAATATTTCTAACACCTTCCATTCAGCCTATCTACCTATTCCATAAGGTCAAATCATCATTCTGAGCTATTTGGCGAAGTCGTGTTTTGAACAGATGTCAAATCTGCATTTTATCCTAAGTGTCAGATAGCGACAGAAGGCCATGTTTGCACCTGAATATCTTGAACCCAGAAGTGTGTCATTACTTACCACTTTGGGAGTATCTAATATCCATACCTGAGAACCTATTTTTCACATTTCAATTCACTTCGAGTTCATTTGATTAGGTTTTGAATCCCTCAAAGTTGGTCAGTTACTGTTTTGTTTATTTAACTAGTTGTCCACAATTTTGGGAAGCCCTGTTCGACCAATCATATCTTTGACGCAGTTGACCCAAATGAAAAAATTATTTTAGCATTGCATTCTAGGGGTAAGACACTTCATATGTTCCAATTTTGATATCATGTCGAATCTATTTGATCATTTTTCTAACATGATCAAAAACCCAGTTTGCATTGTTTTGTTACGGCTAAGGTATCCAGATTGATCCGTACCCCTATTCGACATGTTATAACTTTGATCCTGTGATAGGCTAGCCTAAATGGATTGTACCATTGTGTTGTTTCCTAGAAATACTTGAAGTATGCCAGTTCTTAAGTCATGATGAATCCATTTGCATACTTTCTTATGTCTTTACATTTGGCAAAAATCACTTTTTGACACATTTGCCAATTAAAATTTCCAACAGCCTGTTTTCGAAAATTCACCAAATGTGACCTATGATTCGTCATGAGCCCAAAACATGGAATTATATTCTCTTCATGGCAAAGAACTTATATCCTAGTATTCAGAACCCCAAGTGATCAATAACTCAATTTATAGTGCCGAACCTGAGCCTAGTTTATGTTTTTTAACATTGTTTGCCTGCAGGGTAATTGAAGTATGGATGTTCCGCAATTAAAATCTTTTGATTGGAGATTTTTCATGGGCTAAAAATTTTCAATGTGGTAAGGTATGCATGATTGAACACTCATGCCGATTTTTATGGCTTGGTTACTTGATTGAGTTAGTTTTTACGGCCACCTGGCAGGCCTCCTGACACAATTTTCACCGTGGTGCGAAAATGATTAAAATGGAGTTTTAAAGTAATCTCTTAGTGATTGTTTTTAATTCTAGTCATTACAATGCGGACATGGGATTAACATGAGGATTCCAGTTGTTGAAAGGCAAAATTTTTTAGCCAGACCCACTTTGGGGTCCAACTAATTCCTTCAGGCATCGGTGATTGAGCTCTCATATGGCATGGTATGCAATGCTTTCAGGGAAGGGAATGTTCAATTCAAGACACAATGTTTTTTGATAAGATTTTGTAGATGGCTTTTAATGCTTGAAAGTTTTAAAAAAAACTTATCATTTCAGTAGCACGTTATGTGCTTTAAGCACAATGAAGCCATCATTTCTTAAAGTGCCCAAATTATCTGGATTAATGTTTTTCTTTGAAAATGTGCTGATAAATCCAGATAAATAGACATTCAACATATACAATAAGAAGCCCTTTCTATTGGAGTATATTTTAATATATAATGCAGTGTTTTCTCCACTCCAACTGTAGTAGGCATGAGTTCTATAAGTGGAACAGCAGGGGCAGAATTGTGCATATTTTCTTCTTGCATTTTCTCACCATTTGGCAATTGAATATAAAATTATAGTGCAAGGTAGAGAAAGAAAACATGAGGAAGGGAAGATAAATAGAAAGTCTAAACTTGCCAGTCGAGACTATCTCTATCTCTAGCCGTAATCAAAGAAGTTTTCAGAGGTTTGTTGTATCTTTTAAAACGGAATTCCTCTCCCTCCAATGATATTGCTCACAGGAAATGAAAGAAGGTACAAAAGGAATAAAAAAATCTTCTTAAGAATACTTGTAAGGTAACAGCCAGGTTGATTTATTTGAAGACATCTTGGCAAGGAGACATTAATGATTTTCTTACAAATCCACAGGTGAATAGACAAATGGAGAATGTTATACAGTCACTCCAATATAAAAATGAAGATGGCTCTGAAAGTAATGGCTATGCTCAAAAAAAGATTAGAGAATATTATGTAGTGGCTCTGGCATGACATTTTCTCCCCTTCAATGTTGAAGGAAGAATACAACACGAAAAGAATCTGCACCATTGGAGGGAACTTATGCAATAAATAAATGGGCATTTCATTCAAATATGAATGAGGCCAAATACTGGAGACAAATGTAGAAAGTGACAGGAGCTTCCAACAATGAAGGGAAGAGCTCCACATTTGGAGAGGGAGCTGCCAAAAAACCATGGCAGAACGTTGAGAAAAAGCCAATTTAAAAAAAGGGGCAATATCCACACTGAAATAGAGATCTTCATGCCTGGCAGAGGGAGTAACATCTTCAAAGATCTCCACGACCAGTAGCAAAGGAGTCTCATAGAAATAATGGTAGGGGATCACAGTTTTAAAAGGACTCAATCAATAAAGAGAAAGCCAAAGTATGCAAAGAAGCTGGAAGCCGCATCAATACAAAGGAAACCACTAGTCAAAACACAGAAAACCATGCATCATAAGGATATCTGCACAAAAGAAGAGATAAAGCTGTAGAATAAAAATAGGGTAAGATGTGGCTTGGCTCACGAAATATCCCAAATTGATAAGTGAGTGTGTACATTTGCACTTTAAATACAAAACCACCCACAAAGTAAAATGTCTTAAGAAAGTGCCTTTTGAAGGCAAAGTCCTCACGCTTGAGGGCCCTGGTTGACAGTTGGAAATGATGTCAATGTCTGACTAAAGAAATTTTTTTAACCAAATGTGCATACATGCTAATGTGGCGGGCTAAAATGCAGAGGGCATAAGATTGTGCCACGTGGCACATCTTGTGGATTCTACATTCCCACGATAAAAAGTTGCAAGGAGGTTAAATATTGCGAGAATGCAGGTAGTCGACACGTGGCGACGAAGCAAGCATGTGGGTGACATGGCAAGGCTAGAGGTGATGAGGTGGCAAATTGGCTGGGCAATCAGGAGCCGCCACATGGCAGCCCGAGTGGCGCCCAATGGGCCCAGAGAGGGAGAAGTAAAAATAAAATAATTTTAAAATTTCATTTTAAGATTGTTTTCAAAACTGTGGCATTCAAAATTTTATTTAAATCAAAAGGGGGTTAACTCTAAAGTTTAAACTTTAGATAAATTAAAAATTTTCAAATTTTAAATTTAAAAGTTATAGATCTGAACTTTTATAGCCAAAGAAGTATTTTCAAATTGTGTTTGGAGGGGTTTCCTAAAGGCAAACATAGGCATATTATATACCGTTGAAATCGGGAGAAGATGAACTTTTTGATTTCAGAGTCAGTTTTTGCACAAGTATCAGTCTATTTGAGCTACAGGAGGATTTGTCTCAGGTATCTAAATTGCAACCATTTTTAGACCAGGAAGTTTAGAATTGGTTTTTGGCAAGGTAATGACTTGAATATGCATAAAAGATGGTAAAAATGCAGTTGGCGTTGAATTGGTTAAATTAAAATCAGTAAAAACTCACAATTTTGCCAGAATTGCATAAGGTTTCATATATTTTGATGCAAGCTAGATTTTTAGCAAATCAGGGATTTCATCATTGAGTTGGGAATATTTTGCAAATCAGTTACAATGTAATGATGAAACAAAAAATCAAATTAGATGGAAGAAAGAGGTTAGAGAGAGTCTTTACAGTTGCAGGAGATGGATTTCTAAGTCGACAGATGGCACTCGTAGGTTCAATCCGAGATTTCATCTTCATCCTATATTATTCTTTCTTTCTTCCATTTGAAGGGTTCCAGTTCCAGTTTTTGTTACTGAGAAACCAGTAGGTTCCAGTTTTTGGGGAAGAAAAAGTTCATTGCTGTGATACCATTAGGGATTCTAGTTTTTGCACTGTGAGACCATTGGTTCCAATATTTTGACATGTTTCCATGACTATGACACCATTTTTCTTCAGCAGAACTCTCATGTGAACAGCATTGTAGAGATAATATAGATAGTTCTAAGATATTAGGTTGTTTCATGTTTTAATTTTATGCATCTGAATGTATAGTTTCAAGGAAATGAATACATATGAGCAACAATTTCACTAGTTTTGTTCTGGTTCTTGTCTCCTGTCTCAGCAATCTATAAGTTTTAAGTGGTTTTGGAACAAAGATTTGAGACCCATTTACATCCCTTTCAGGTTGTCTATTTGATGTATTTTGCTGTTGGACCAAAGGGCCAAGTAAATGCTCGATATGTTTAAACAGGGTTACTGGTTGTTCAAGAAGGATATTTCATGAGAATGAGACCTGAATGAACACTGATGTTTGAATCACAAGGTGGTTGGATAGATCTAATGTCTGGGTATATGAGATACGTCCTGATGTCACAGATGTATGTTTTGAATTCATGGAATTGCCGAATGGATTAGGCACTGATCAGTTATAGGATCACTGGTTATACTGTTGCATATTTGAGGTTTTGTTGAATTGACATCTTTAATCAAATTAATTTCCCTTTCATGTTGAAGAGCTATAAACAGAATGCCCTCACTCAGCTTATGAATTTCATTGTTTTGCATCTAGCTACTGCAGATATATGTTATTTCATAAGTTATTAGGAGAAATAAGGGTTTCTATCTGCTTTGTATTAGATTTAGTGTATGCTTTGATAACTGGTACCATATAAGGAATCTATAGGTTCACCCGCCTAGGTTTTGCAAAGCCTGAAGTGCAAAAGGAGTATAACCTTATAGTTGGCCTAGTGTCTGAATGGATGTGTTGATAACGGGAGTTAGCTACCCCTAGATGCATTTTTTTCTCATCAGTGTAATTGGAAATGGGTAACATTTTCAATCACCAACAAAATGGTGACTCTGGTGGGGACTTGCATATAGAAAGAATAAAACTCTCTGCCATGAAACAGATTGGATATAGCAAATATGTAGCAAGATGTGTTCCTTTTCCTTGCTGAAGTTTCATGTTCCCCAGTTAAGCTTTATTCATGGACATCAGTATGTTGTAAAACTGGATGAAAATTGTGTTCTATGACTATCATAGGTCTATCTTCAATCAGTTCAATTTTTGCAAATACTATTGCGAAAGTTTCAGAGTCAAGAATTCATTTATAAAGTATATTTTCTTTCCAAGATAATAGTGATCTGCAAGTTTCTCCTACATTGAAGATCTGGTTCAGATTTGTCAAGTGACAAATTATGTTTTATTGATAGAACTTGGAAAGGAAATTCTAAATTCTTGATAAGTGTTAAAGTGTTGTTTGAAATCTGCTGTTATAAAGAATTGAAATATAATATTAGATCATAGCAGTGATTGTTTTATTCCTCTTGCAAAGAGGTGGCGGCTCTACAAATTTTGATCAGTGGTGTGAAAGAATTCCAGTCTTGCACCTATGCCAAATCAGCAGATTGAAGTTCAGCATCAACACTTGAGGTATTTTGATTTTCATGTTTCTTTTCATCAAAGTCAAGTGTTTAAAAAGGTTGCCTCTATTTAGTGATTTTCAGCACTAGAAGTAAGAGGTAGGAATATCATTCTATAATGGAGTCAGATCTTAGATCTGAGATTAGTTTGCCAAATTCTGAGAGTTTGGAAATTGTTAATAATAACATTGCTATGTTGAATAGACTGGTCTACAAAAGGATTGTCAATCTTATAAGAGTTCAAGTAGGAAGTACTCAAGGTTTAAGTACCAAACAATGTTATTTAAGGCTTAAATCAGTAATTAGTAAGATGCCTTTTCATTGTAGACCTGAGGAATCTTCCTTACCAAATTTTTTCCTTGATGTTCTAGTACCCGATTCAGTAAATTGGCCAGCACCTATAATGTTACAAATAATTTTGCAAGTTGAAAGGTTCATTCAGGAGATGGAAGGTGGTGATTATAGATTTCATGACATGTCTTCTAATGATAATGAGTGTGCTGAAAGCCAAGGTAGCAATGAATACAATGAGTCCGTAGAGAAAGATAATCTAATTTTTGATTGTGAAGAGGTGGATTCAAATGTTACTAAGTCAGGTAATAGCAATCAGCATAAAAAAGATGGATATAAAAGAGGAGATAAATTTTGTTACAGTACATATGAAGTTGAAGAAATTTGTAACAATAGTAAGGGTAGTGATTACCGTAATAGAAATGAATGTTGTGATAATACTAATTTTCCATATTGTTACACTAAGGATCCTACTGTTGTAAGTTCTTCATGTTGTCCAGATGATAACCACAGCCGGGAGAAGATTTGTGAGGCAATCTTCTTGAGTTCTGATGAAATCTCTATTTTTTTGGCTCGTGAGTTTGAAAACCACTTAAGTATCTCTAAGGATCTTCATATGTCCTCTCATAATACTTTCTCATTAAGTCAAATCAATTCCCCAAAGTTTGATGAGAAAAAAGAGGTAGAATCCAAACAATCTTTGTTAGACTTTGGAGGTGTATATAACAGAACCTCAAATGTTTTTGCACATGACGATTTGTTGGATGTAGAGAATGTTGATGAAGGAAAGTTTAATGTTGTTTCAGATTCTTTTCATGTTGATCTTGCTGAACATTGTTTTGATGTTTCATATAATGAAGTAGAAAATAGTAAAGGTTTTCAATTAGATTATAGATTTTCTTCATGTGTTGATAAGTCTTGTAAAGATGAGTTCAAGGTGCATTCCGACATTCAATTTGATGAAGAAAATGATAGTGATCAGCATAGTTTAGATCAACACTTTCAGAATCAATTTTCATGTATGGTGACTAATCAATGTTTTGAGTGTGAAGAGGTTTCAGTGAAGGATGAATCTGATTTAATGAATGATACGACTGCAAGTAGACAACAATCAGATTCCAAACACTCTTTGCAGTCAGAGACACAAGGTGAGTTGCAAGCCTTTAATACATGCAACTTGGTGAATGATATAGAATATGAAGTCTTTGTGTTTCCAATCAGCGTGCATGAATCATTGTTGGATTTTGATTCTAAAACCACCTTGTATAATTATGAGCATGCTGATTTGTTCTCTCATAATGAGCATGAAGTAAAGGGTAATTCTGATATATGTATGCATTATGAGAATGAAAATGTGAATTCAATTTGGCCGAGTGTTTTGCTTCAAAGTGCTAATCTGATTGGTGGAATGGATGGGAAAGAGAGTTTCAGTTTGCCTCAGAAGGATGTAAATGAGAATTAGGTTTTTGACAGAGGTAAGAAGTTCTAAAACTTTTGGTGGCCAGAGGGCATCGCTTGTACATAGTAGAGTAGTTTCCTATTTTCAATAAAGTTGTTCGAGAGATGTTTTTGAAGTTCAAGTGTGTGGTATGCTTCTCCCAGAGATCTGAAATCTTTCCATGCCCGCAAGGGGCATGCATCCCCAGATAGAGCGACTATTGGCACTCAAAATTGTAGCCCACATTTTGAGCACCATTGAGAAATTCAGGCCTATAAATGCTTTGTGAAGCCTATGTACCTCGGTGTTGAGTTTAATGCATAAATGGTGTTTAATGTTTCTAACACCTTCCATTCAGCCTGTCTACCTATTCTCTGAGGTCAAATCATCATTCTAAGCTATTTGGCAAAGTCCTATTTTGAACAGATGTCAAATCTGCATTTTATCCCAAGTGTCAGATAGCAACATAAGGCCATGTTTGCACTTGAATATCTTGAACCCAGAAGTGTGTCATTACCTACTGCTTTGGGAGTATCTAATATCCATACCTGAGAACCTATGGTTCAAATTTCAATTCATTTCAAGTTCATTTGATTAGGTTTTGAATCCCTCAAAGTTGGTCAGTTACTGTTTTGTGCATTTAACTGGTTGTTCACAATTCTGGGAAGCCCTGTTCAACCAATCATATCTTTGACCCAGTTGACCCAAATGAAAAAATTCTTTTTGAATTGTGTTCTAGGGGTAAGACACTTCATATGTTCCAATTTTGAGATCATTTTGAGTCCATTTGATTAGTGTGCTAACATGATCAAAAACCCAGTTTGCATTTTTTTTTTACGGCTAAGGTATCCAGATTGATCCGTACCCTTGTTCGGCATGTTATAAATTTGATCCTATGATTGGCTAGCATAAAAGGATTGTACCATTCTATTGTGTCCTAGAAATCCTTGATGTATGCTAGTTCTTAAGTCATGATGAATCCATTTGCATACTTTCTTATGCCTATACATTTGCCAAAAAACACTTTTTGACACATTTGCCAGTTAAAATTTCCAACTGCCTATTTTCGAAAATTCACCAAATGTGCCCTATGATTCTTCATGAGCCCAAAACACGGAATTATATTCTCTTCATGGAAAAGAACTTGTATCCTAGTTTTCAGAACCCCAAGTGATCAATAACTCAGTTTATAATGCCGAACCTAAGCCTAGTTTATGTTTTTTAACAGTGTTTTCCTGCAGGCTAATTGAAGTATGGATGTTTGGCAATTAAAATATTTTGATTGGAGATTTTTCATGAGCTAAAAATTTTCAATGTGGTAAAGTATGCAGGATTGAACACTCATGCCGATTTTTATGGCCTGGTTACTTGATTGAGTTAGTTTTTACGGCCAAGTGGCAGGCCTCCTGACACAATTTAAAGTAATGTCTCAGTGATTGTTTTTAATTCTAGTCATTACAATGCGGACATGGGATTAACATGAGGATTCCAGTTGTTTGAAAGGCAAAATTTTTTAGCCAGACCCACTTCGGGGTCCGACTAATTCCTTCAGGCATGGGTGATTGAGCTCTCATATGGCATGATATGCAATGCTTTCAGGGAAGCGAATGTTCAATTCAAGACACAATGTTTGTTGATAAGATTTTGTAGATGGATTTTAATGCTTGAAAGTTTTAAAAAAACTTATCATTTCAGTAGCACGTTATGTGTTTTAAGCACAATGAAGCCATCATTTTTTAAAGTCCCCAAATTATCTGGATTAATATTTTTCTTTAAAAATGTGCTAATAAATCTAGATAAATAGACATTCAACATATACAATAAGAAGCCCTTTCTATTGGAGTATATTCTAATATATAATGTAGTGTTTTCTTCACTCCAACTGTAGTAGGCATGAGTTCTATAAGTGGAACAGCAGGGGCAGAATTGTGCATATTTTCTTCTTGCATTTTCTCACCATTTGGCAATTGAATATCACATTAAAGTGCAAGGAAGAGAAAGAAAACATGAGGAAGGGAAGATAAATAGAAAGTCTAAACTTTCCAGTCGAGACTATCTCTATCCCCAGCAGTAATCAAAGAAGTTTTCAGAGGTTAGTTGTATCTTTTAAAATGGAATTCCTCTCCCTCCAATGATATTGCTCATAGGAAATGAAAGAAGGTACAAAAGGAATAAAAAAATCTTCTTAAGAATACTTGTAAGGTAACAACCAAGTTGATTTATTTGAAGACATCTTGCCAAGGAGACATTAATGATTTTCTTGCAAATCCACGAGTGAATAGAAAAATGGAGAATGTTATACAGTCACTCCAGTATAAAAATGAATATGGCTCTGAAAGTAATGGCTATGCTCAAAAAAAGATTAGAGAAGATTATGCAGTGGCTCTGGCATGGCATTCTCTCCCCTTCAACGTTGAAGGAAGAATACGACACAAAAAGAATCTGTACCATTGGAGGGAACTTTTGCAATAAATAAATGGGCAATTCATTCAAATATGAATGAGGCGGCAATACTAGAGACAAATGTAGAAAGTGGCAAAAGCTTCAAAAAATGAAGGGAAGAGCTCCACATTTGGAGATGGTAGAACATTGAGAAAAAGCCAGTTTAAAAAAAGGGGCAATATCCATGCTAAAATAGAGATCTTCATGCCTGGCAGAGGGAGTAACATCTTCAAAGATCTCCATGATCAGTAGCAAAGGAGTCTCACAGAAATAATTGTAGGGGATCACAATTTTAAAAGGACTTAGTCAATAAAAAGAAAGCCCACATATGCAAACAAGTTGGAAGCCACATCAATACAAAGGAATCCACCAGTCAAAACACAGAAAACCATGCATCATAAGGCTATCTGCACAAAAGAAGAGATAAAGCCGTAGAATACAAAAAAGGTAAGTTGTGGCTTGACTCACGCAATATCCCACATTGATAAGTGGGTGTGTACATTTGCACTTTAAATACAAAACCACCCACAAAGTAAAATGTCTTAAGAAAGTGCCTTTTGAAGGAAAAGTCCTCATGCTTGAGGGCCCTAGTTGACATTTGGAAATGATGTTAGTGTCTGACTAAAGACAAAATTTTAACCAAATGTGCATACACACTGATGTGGCAGGGTAAAATGCAGAGGGCATAGGATTGCGCCACATGGCACATCTTGTGGATTCTGTATTCCCGCAATAAAAAGTTGCGAGGAGGTTAAATATTGCGGGAATGCGGGCAGTCGACACATGGCGATGAAGCAAGCATGTGGGTGACATGGCAAGGCCAGAGGTGATGAGGTGGCAAATTGGCTGGGCAATCAGGAGCTACCACGTGGTAGCCCGAGTGGCGCCCAATGGGCCCAGAGAGGGAGCAAAAAAAATAAAATAATTTTAAAATTTCATTTTAAGATTGTTTTCAAAACTGTGGCATTCAAAATTTTATTTAAATAAAAAGGGGGTTAACTCTAAAGTTTTAACTTTAGATAAATTTAAAATTTTCAAATTTTAAATTTAAAAGTTATAGATCTGAACTTTTATAGCTAGAGAAGTATTTTCAAATTGTCTTTGGAGGGGTTTCCTGAAGGCAAACATAGGCATATTATATACCGTAGAAATCAAGAGAAGATGAACTTTCCGATTTCGGAGTTGGTTTTCAATAGATCTTATGTTTGGGTATATGAGATACGTCCTGATGTCATAGATGTATGTTTTGAATTCATGGAATTGCCGAATGGATTAGGCACTGACAGTTATGGGATCACTGATTATACTATTGCATATTTGAGGTTTTTTTGAATCAACATCTTTAATCAAATGAATTTCCCTTTCATGTTGAAGAGCTATAAATAGAATGCCCTCACTCAGCTTATGAATTTCATTGTTTTGCATCTAGCTACTGCAGATATATGTTATTTCATAAGTTATGAGGAGAAATAAGGGTTTCTATCTGCTCTGTATTAGATTCAGTGTATGCTTTGATAACTGGTACCATATAAGGAATCTATAGGTTCACCCACCTAGGTTTTGCAAAGCCTAAAGTGTAGAAGGAGTATAGCCTTATAGTTGGCCTGGTGTCTGAATGGATGTGTTGATAATGGGAGTTAGTTGCCCCTAGATGTGTTTTGTTCTCATTAGGGTAATTTGAAATGGGTAACATTTTCAATCACCAACACATGTGAGGGATGAAGGTTGACAGAGCATAGTTTTATACTAAATAAGATATATATGAAGATATTATCTTTCTTAGATAAGTGAGTGAACATATGATAAGTGTGAATAACAAGAGTTGATGCAAACTATTTTTAAGATACTATATGTGATGTGTGAACTTCATATAATGAGAGATATGAAGTAGATCTAGAGAAAGTGTGACATACAATAGTAAGAAAATATTGTATGTCTATCTATTCTTGTGAACAAACTAGATTATATATAATTGCATGTCAAAGTAGTGGGCTTTTCTTGTATAAATTGTAATTGTTCAACCAACTCCTAATAGGGTTGAGAATTTTAACTGGGCCAAGTCCTCTAACAAGGATTCAAGACACTATATGTACTTCATAGACTCCTAACATGGTCAATATCATTATCACAGTTCTTTTGGTTAGTAGACCATCTTATTGGTATCATCTGCATCAGGGTTTTCTAATTGCTAGGATTTTCGTAGTTAAAAAATAAATGTGTTATGAGTTCTCTTTGTGTATGGTTATATTTACTATTTAATATTGTTGGTTTACTTTCATATGCAAGTTATAAAGTAATTAATAATATTCAGTTGTGGGAAAAAATTTGTAGAATAATCATTCAACCCCCACCCCCCCCCCCCCCCCCCACTCTTAGAATTATTTATTTCTAATAATTGGTATCAGACCCTAGTTACTCCAAAGAGGCTTGAGTAAGGTCCCTATGAACATGGAATAGTTGAAAAGAAACATAAAAGAAGCTCTTGAGAAAATTCACCTTCTTATTATAGAAAGAGATAACCTAAAAGATACATATGAGGATTCAAAAGTTTACATTGGTAAATTGAAAGATAAGATTGATGATTAGGAATCTAAAAGGAATTAAATGAATAGACTAGTTAGAAATAATTAGTAGAATACCTCAAAAGATAAAATGAGATCTTGAAATATGAGTAGAAAATTGTCGAACATAAGCTGAGTCTTAAGAAAGATGAAAGTAAAAGTTCATGAAATATGAAAACTAAGAATGTGGATCATAGATTCTAGTTAAGTCAAGTAACATCTAAATGAGAATTAATCAATATTAAGCATGTAGAATTAGAAAATTAAAATATCATTATGTAAGGATAATTAACACAAGCTAAGCAATAGTTGGAGAAACTTTATTCTAGTAGTGAAAACATTGATGAATAGATGTTTCACCATATAGCTTCTTATGATAAGATAGGACTTGGATACCTTATTGAAAAATTAGACAAGAAATTTAAAGTTAGAAATGAACTAGATCCAATGGTTGAGATCCCTAAGCCTAAAGAGTTTGGACAAAGTAAGATTGATTCAAGCATATCTACAGAAGCATCTAAATAAGTTTATTTGTCTAAAAAATGTGTTGAACCTAAGATAATAGAGCAAGTTGGTGAACATAGGAAAGATGAATCATCTATAAAATTTAGACATGAATTCAAAGGTAGATATTTTATATGCAATAAAGTTGGTCATATGAAGAGAGATTGTATAGGTAAGTCTTTTAGACTCATTACTAATTTCTATTGTTGTAATCATCATGGTTGTGGACATTAAGTAGTAGACTATAAGAAACCTAATTTTGATAATAATAATGCAAATAGTAGAATATTTAGGAACACTAACAATGTAGATAATGAAATAGGAAGATCTCAGAGTAAATCTAATGATGGAGAGAGATCATATGGAGAAAGAAGATAGAATGTATGCTACAAATACAAAAATCTAGGACACATTGCAAGGAATTGAAGAGAGCCTAAAAATTAGAATGGAGCCAATCAAAGAAGGATTATGCGTGTATGTCATTTATGCAATAGCTTTGCACACATAGAAAGAATTTTTAGAATGGATAGAACGAACTTCAAAAAAATATAAATTATAGAAAGAACAATAACAAAAATCATAGAAGGAATCACAGTAGTTGGAAAGGAGTAGTTAAAGAGAATGTTGATGAATTCAAAGAGGTTTTTTGTGAAAGATAAGGATCTAAAATTTCTTGTACAGTAGTATAATGATGCACCTAATGAAAGATTGAAGTCAGTAATCACTTGTGTCTTATCCTAGACCTAAATTAAGCAGTTCTAGTAGAGATAAAGCTTTAGTTAATTAGAACTAATGTTAGAGAGAGAATTAGATGTTGCATAGTTAAGAGAAGGTAGAGGACATAGAAAAAAAGCTATAGTGAAGTGTGCAAGGTTAGATATGATCATAGTAAGTTGGAAGATAGAAAACAAGTTTTTTGTTAAACAGTGATAGTTTTTGAAATTGTGGTAGATGCACATTTAATGCAAAATCTAATTTGAAATGATTTAAATACTGTGAACAAGATTATGAGTACCATTTAATCATGTGAAGTGTCAAGAGCAACTTGAGATCAATTTGACAACAAATTGAAGTGTGAAAAGTAGACTTTGAAGTGAAAAGTAGACTTTGAAGTGAAAAGTAGACTTTGAAGTGAAAAGTTGTAGAAGCCCTAAATGCAAAATTTTAGGGTATGTTATGAAGCTTGAATTGAGTTTTCTATATATACATTTAGAGAATCATGGCTAGTAAGACATTATGTGATGTCAATGAAAGGCCAAGGTATAAGTTCAAGAAATACCCATTTGTTTTTCTTACGGATGACCTATTAGGTGTGTTTCTGTAAATCCCATTGAATGTTCTTAATGTAGAGGATGTTTGAAGCTACATTTATTGCAAGAATGTAAGCATTGGTGATGAGGGCATACAAAAGGATTTAGGAGTCATATGTAATAATGATCTAACCATTAAATCTGAGTACACACACTTAAACAAGTTAAACCTCATAAATTTTATATTCTACATAGAGTTTGAAAATCATGAGTAGACTAGAATCATTCTAAGTAGAGTTCATGATGAATTTTTTTGGATAGGTAATGTGCATGTTGCAATTGACAATGACCTTATTCACTAGGTCACAGGTTTGAGTAATGAGGGATACAACCCAATAAATGATAAAAATGTAAGGAAGTTAGTTAAGACAAACCTATATACTACATTTGATGGGAGAACTATGAACATGGACATGATTCAAGACAAATAAGTAAGGTTGTTAAGTAAAATTTTAGGATTCAAGTTTAAGCATAGTTCAAGGGTTAAATTAGTACTAGTAGGATTAATATATACAACCTATGTGATGGTAGTTGAGAGAAGAAAATTAGAATTATGTGAGATAGTCATAGTTATTGGACAAAGAGTGTAGATTTTGGATTTGAGTCTTTGTTAACACGTCTATTTTGCTATGCAACCAAGAAGTTCCCTAAAATGACAAATTGGGAAAGTAATGAGTTGCTAATGAAGTTTTTAACATTATTCTATAGGGATAGACTGGAGAATGTTTAGAGACAATGACATTGATAGGATGATGAAGTATTTTTAGTTTGAGGCGAAGGAAAGATAGATAAACCCTCCTTCCATGATGGAAACTAACAATAACTATATGGAAACAATTTAACCTAGGGTTAAATTCATTGAGCCCGTTGGATATAAAATGATCTCAAAACTCAAGAAGGGTATACATAGATAATACTCTAGTTAGAAAAGGATGTTGAGTGTCCTAGATGGGGTAATTATGAGTAGAAGGTAAGAGAATTTGATTTTGAACTTCACAGTAAAGAAATTAAGAAGAAACTGGAGAAGGAGATAGATTCTATTGACAAGGAATCTAGTACAACTCAAAAGGATTTTAATGAGCTAAAAGCCATTGCACTAGAAATGAAAGTTAGTGGAAAGACTAAGGTGATAGAAGCAACACCAATTGCTATTGCATTACCTATTACCTTCATAGTTACAGAACCTAGTGCACCATCAAAACACAAATAAAATAATTTCTATTTTGAAAACAATTTTTGTATAACTACTTTTTTTTTTTTTTTTGGTATGACATCATTTTGGGACTTAGTCAATTTTACCAAAGGTTGTCATCAATTCCAAAAGGGGAAATTATTATGAATATGGTAAGCTAGATGTCTAGAGAGTTGTTATTAATGGAAACATGTATTCAATATTTTATTTATGCATTTAGAGTTAGAAAATTGTCTAAGTGTTAGATAGTTTGCAACTATACACATATACATGTGATGCATATGGAAAATGCCATATGAGTTAGCTTATGCGAAGTTGAGGATAGCTTTATGATAAATTCCTAATGATGCTTTCTAGCTTACAAACTTGTATGGATTGTACATTGCAGGTTATAATTTATTTATTAGTTCTGATATTTAATAGAGTAGAACATAGCATATTAGAGTGTTGAGTTATATGATGTAAGGAATTTTTTTTTTAACAAAATAATTACTTATCCATGGTTAGCCAATATCCTAAATTAAATTTGCATGGGAATGTGAGAGAATGAAAGCTGACACAACATAGTTTTATATTAAGAAAGGTATATATGAAGATCATATCTTGCACAAATAAGTGAGTGAACATATGAAAGTGTGTGTAACAAGAGTTAATGTGAACTATTGTTAGTATAGTATATTTGATGTATGAGCTTCATATGATGTGAGATATAAAGTAGATCTAGAGAAAGTGCAAGATATTGTAGTAAGAAAGTATTATATGTATATCTATTGTTGTGAAGGAACTGAATTATGTAATTGTATGTTAGGGCAGTGGGCTCTTTTCACATAAATTATAATTATTCTACCAACTCCTAATATGGTTGAAGAAACTCCTAACAAGGTTGAAGCTTTTAATAGGGCCTAGTCATCTAATAAGGACTCAAGATGCTATATGTACTTTATAGACTCCTAATAGGGTCAATATCCTTAACAAGATTCTTTTGTTTAGTGGATCATCTTGTGGGTATCATTCCCATTGAGATTTTCTCTTCACTAGGTTTTCTGTAGTGAACAAATAATGGTTTTATGAGTTCTATTTGTGTATTCTTATATTTATTATTCAACATTTTTGGTTTACTTTTATATGCAAGTTATAAAGTAATTAATAATATTCAGTTGTGGAAAAAAGTTTGTAGAATATTGGTTCATCACCCCTCTCAGTATTATCTATTTCTAACAAAACACATATAGGGTAGATCATATCTTATGATAAATAATTGTGATCTCAACAAGTTAACTTTATTTTTTAAATGGTGAAGATTTGTGGGTTTCATACCCAACCTATTTTTGTACTCATTTCTAAGTGTTTCTTGGTAACCAAATCACTGTTTTATGTGTTGAACTCTTTATGGATGCGATGTATTTCATTTATATTATGAATCATTATAGTTTCAAATGGTAGATTTAATATATGACATATATTAGGTATAAATGAATGAAATTGGTTTTGAGGTAAAAAAAAATTAAATCCTAATTCACCCACTCTCAGTAACTTGTTTCCCATATACTTATTCCAATAGTGCATTTTCCAACATAGTAGTCCAGTATCTCCTCAATCTCTATTGTAGCTAAACTAACTGCTAGAATAGTCCATCGTGCTTCTTTAACTTCATCTCAATCATGTCCTTCATAATACTTTATGAGATATGATTTTTGAAATACATGTAAAATATTCAATTCAATAGGAAAATCCACTTCATTAGCATTTCTAGATTCATGCCTTTTCATTATATTGCACGGTCCAAACTTCTTCATTTTCAACTTATTATATGTACCCATTAGAAAACACATTTTTCTCAAATGAACCATGACTTCATCTCCAACAAGAAATTCTGTATGCCTCCTTTTCACATATTTCTTATCATTATACTACATATTCATCTTTTTAGTATGATTCTTTTCTTCCTCATGGATATTCTTCAAATGTTCAGCAAAATCTTCTACTTCAACACTACTTATTTCTCCTTTATCCAATTTCCTCTATTCAAAATTAATTTTGGGATTGTTCTCATACACAATTTAGAATGGAAATTTACCAGTACTCCTATTGACTTAATTATTGTATGCAAATTCTAACTCTAATAAAATTAGATCCCAACCCTTTGGTTTATATCCAATCAAGCATCTTAGAAAATTATCCAAAATTTGGTTCACAATTTTTGTTTGTCCATCAGTTTGTGGATGATGTGATGAACTAAACTTCAAATTTGTCTTCAATTTCTTCCACAATGTACAATATATATACCCAAAAAAAATTATATGTTGATCTTAAACTATACTCTTTGGTAGACCATGCAGTCTCACTAGTTCTTTCAAAAACAACTTTTCCACATGAGAAACATCATTAGTCTTCTTATATGGAATGAAATTTTTCATCATTTAAAACTTATAAACCACCACAAAAATAGAATCTTGTCCTCATTGACTCCTTGGTAATCCTAAGAAAAAATCCATGTTGACATTCTTCCATGACTTTTCTAGAACAGGTAATGGTTAACACAACCCTATATTTTTCTTCACTCCTTTTGTCATCAAACATACTCTGCAACTCTATATCAACTTCTTGACATCTTTCTAAAACTATGTTTAATAATAGTTCTCAACAAACAAATAAATGATTTTATCTCTACTAAAGTGTCTATCCAAACCTCCACTATGCTCCTCCTTGATGAGATTCTCTCTCACTGAACTTCTTGGAATGCAAAAATGGCTTCCTTTAAATAACATATCATCTTCGATCACGAAATCCAATCACATTTTCCTATCAATTGTAACAAGTTGTATACAAACCTTTCACACTTAACCAAAATTAAGATCCTCTAGATATAAATTATCAAGTTTCTTGAACCCAACAACCTCAATCTACATTAATGTTAGCAACAGTAAGAGCATCTAGAACTCTTGTTAGGTTTAAACAAAGACATAAATAAAAATTACATGCAAATATAACTAGTATTAGAAAAAAATAAACCATAGAGAAGAGAACACAAGAAACCAAGATTTAATCTGGTTCACCCAACCTCTGGGCTATGTCCACCAAACAATGAGTACAATATTATTACAATATAGTGATTACAACTTGATTACAATTATAAATCCCTTATAGCTCAATAGTACCACAAGAAGCAATTTACACATCACACCTTATGAAATCCCTAATCCTAAGCCCTTTTTATAATACAATATTTTTTCCACTCTAGGGTTATAATTAATTAAATCATGTACAATAATTCTCTTATTAGTCACCACAAACTAATAATCTACCACGTGGGGCCTAATCAAGCTCCACACTGGAAACAATCTCCCACTTCAAGACTAATCCTATAGTTATGTCACCACTCGATAAGGCTCCCACTAGATCAAACCACCCTAGAATCAATTGCTCTTTTATTCAATTCAGTCTAGAAGACTAGCCAAGGATGAAGAGGTGTACAACTTATTTCTTTTTACTAGCATGGTAAACATATGTATTGGATTGTCATCTATATGTATCCTATCCATAGTTAACCATCCATCATTTAAAACTGATTGAATTATATGGTATAACTATATATTTTGTGTCTTTGAATGAAGAGGACAATTCTTCTCAAGATGAATGGCACTTTGACTATCTATAAAAAAATAATTACCCTTCTATAGATATCCTAATTCTTCCAAGAATAAATGAAGCCATATCATCTCCTTGACTACCTCTGGAGTAGTAGCATACTCTACCTCTATAGTGGATAAAGAATTCACCTTTCATAATCTATAAACCTAGCTCACTACTACCCCACCAATAGTAAATAAATAACATGTAGTACTCTTCTTGGTATCAATATACCCTGCCAAATCTAAATCAACATAGCCCTATAAGTTAGTAGCAGAGAACCCAAAGTGTAAACACATACTAGATGTTCCTCTCAAATAACTGAGCATCCATTTGACTGCATTTCAATGCTCAATTCCTAGATGACTCATATGCTTTCCAATGACTCCACTACATGTGCAATATCTAATCTTGTACATACTGTAGAATACATCAATCTTCCTATAGTTGAATCATAGGTTACTTTGGAAATATTATCCTCATCTTCTTGTGTCTTTCAACACATCTCCTTAGTCAACTTCAAATTATTAGGTAAAAGTGTGCTGATAAATTTAGCATTTGACATAGAGAAATGTTGCAACACCTTCTTACTATAATCATCTTGAGATAAAGTCAATTTTTTTTCTTTCTATCTCAACAAATTTTCATACCAAGGATTTTATTTACTGTACCCAAATCCTTTATACAAAATGAATGTGCTAATTGGAATTTTAGCCCCTTAATGTGATCCATGTTATACCTAGCTACAACCATATCATTAACATATAAACATAAAATAATGTAGTTTTCATCATCCAACCTCTTAAAATAAACACAATGATCTTAATGACACCTACTATATCGACGGTCATACATAAAATTTTTGAATTTTAGATATCATTGCCCAGGTGCTTGCTTCAAGCCATATAGATGTTTCTTCAATCTACACACTAAGTTCTCCTTACCTTTGACCTCAAATCCCTAGGGTTGGGCCATCTATATCTCTTCATCCAGATCACCATGAAGAGAGGATATTTTAGCATCAAGTTTCTCCAAATGAAAATATTTAATATGAAAATACTTAAACAATACAAATAGAAGTCATTTTAACAATAGGAGAAAATATCTCATCAAAATCAATGTCTTTTTCTATGCAAATCCTTTTACAAATAACCAAGCTTTAAATATTTCCTTACCTCCATCCTCTTATTTCAATATGTAAACCCATTTATTCTATAATGCCCTTTTACTTGTAGGAAACTTGCATAAATCCCAAGTCATATTTTTTAGCGAGGAGTCCATTTCTTCTTTCATTGCAGACTCCCATTGAATCTTAGCATCTATATGCACAACTTTATCATAACATTCAAGTTTACTAGCATCTATTAGGAAAATAGAGTACAAAGAGGGAGGAAATATTTTTGGAGTTCTACTCAACCATGTTGATTGTCTAACATTCACTATGGTGTGTGGTATTTTTTTTTGTGGTTGTTGCACATAATGAGGAATTTCTAGAACATCATCTTTTGGATTATCATTCAACATTGCATAATCATCTTCTTTGTTCTCATGTTGCTACACCAGATCTTTGTGCAACACTTTTTAATTGAAGATGGCATCACTACTTCTCACAATTTTATGATTTTCAAACTCCCAAAGCCTATATTCAAATTCATCAATGTCATATCAAAAATATATATGTTCCTTTTTGACTTAGCATCCAGCTTGAATCTATTTCCAAAATCTATATTTGCAAATACTTCACAACCAAAGGTTATGATAGAAAAATAACTCACCTTCTTACTAGTATGTGTTTCCTTTGGAATACCACAACCCAAAGGAGTAGAGGGGGGTAAAAGCACAAACCTTTGTCACCCTTTTGTAAAGGGAAAGACTAGAAAAAGTATAATTGTTCACCTTGAATGATAATTTTTCTTTTAATTATTTAGAATTTGAAAATGAAGTAAACTAATGAAATGTGTAGAAATTTTTCAAGTTTAGAATTATAATTTTTAACAATCATTTTGAATAAGAATTGATATATTTTCATAATTTCTATAGATAAGTTTTTAGTTGCTAAAAAATGCTAAAAATTAGGGTCTAGTTCCCACCACAACACTATATGGAAATAAACTTATTTCCATTTGACCTTAGACTATGTTATAGATAACATATATATCTAGAACATTTAAAAATAAAAATTAGCTTTAGACCTATATTTTCACTTTAATAATGATTCAAATTTCAAGTCACTTGAAATTGATAGTTTTCATCTCCCACCACCTTTTTCAAAAAAAAATCTATTCTAACAAGAATAAAAATTATACACACTAGAAGAGAACTCTCTCCTCAAGAATGTCATATAATTTATAAATTTATTTGATATAATTTAATATTTTTTCTTTCTCAAAATTGACATCTTTTTGAGTGTTAAAATACATGCTTGTAAAATTTTTATTTACAATATACTATATCTAATTAAAACACTATAAACTCTATGTGACAATATTCTTGACTTTGAGCTTAATAAAATGGTGTTTATGAGTTATTAAAAAAAATCATAAAAATTTGTAAGATTATTGAAATGTCATTTTTCTGAAATAATTATATTTCTTTATTAATTGAATATAAACTAGTATAAAATATGTATTAGCTGAAATAAATTTATATACCTTAGCTGAAATAAATTTATCCTAGATCATATGTTTGATCAAAATTGATTTTTAGATAGAAATATTCAAATTTAGTCATTCTGATAAGTTAGCCTAAAAGGTGACATAGCTTTGTACTTTCACCCAAGGACATAGATTAATCAATTATACAATATTATTGACAACCTTTTCCTACATGTTTAAGGGAAACCCAATATGCAACCTCATGCTCCTTACATGCTCCATCATTGTCTTGTTCATACGTTTAGCCACTCCATTTTATTGTGGAGTCCTTGGAATAATTTTTTGTTCATGAATACTATGAGAGGAACAATAATCTTAAAATTTATATTTTAATTTTGTACCAGTCTCATTTTTCAACCAAGAATTTTCATTTCATAAAATTTTGAAATGCTAGAAATATAGGAGTAACTAAGAGGAGAGGGGTGAACTAGTTACCACAAAATAAATATTTGATCCCTTAGATGTCAATAAATGTTTTTTAAAAACTATGATTAAGCTATATTCTTTTGTTACTCAACAAACACACAGGCACTCGATTAACACTAGCAAATACTACAACTCAGCAAGTACCAAGAATCAACTATAACTGAATATACTAATCTTAATATTATTAATTATGAGTAACCTTATATTTAACTTAGTTGCATACACATAAAATAAATAGCATGAACATAAGTGACACCAAGATTTAATGTGGAAACCCAATTTGGAAAAAAAAACCAATTGCAACTAGTTACTATTTTTTACTCTTCAAAAGTGAGCCATATTAAGAGCCAACCCTTTTAGAGGTTACAAACACACTATTAGGTGGGACCCTATTAGAGGATTTAATCAATCTATTAGGAGTGACATGTTTATAGGTCTTCAAGACACTTCAAATAAAAATGCCACCTTGTTAGATGATTTACAACTAGTTTTAATACCTAATTTCTAATGCAACTAAATTGTTGATTATAGATCTCAATTCTAGTTTTAATACTTGATCCTTCCTGACTAAATGTATCTTTAAAACTCTAGAAGGATATTCTACTTATCCTTCAAATTCTCTTCCTCTTGGCATCCTCAAATCTTCTATTACTTACACTGACTCAATTCTCAACTTGACCTTATATTTATATCTTACACATTGTCAAGTGGGCTTGAATACAACTTAGAATACTTAATATTCATCTCCTCAGTAGGCCAAAATAAGAAAATCCTTTGTTAGCCAACATTGCCTTATAGATATTAACCAAAATAGATTTTCCTTGATTAATCAGGTGATCCTAGTTAACACTAGTTCTCATGCCAACTTGTTTTGTCTCCCAAGTGAACTCAATAGACACCACCTTCAGTGAATTCTCTTTAGTAACCAAGTGAGCTTAGTTAACACTCATTATCTTCCGAATTTTCTTTGTCTCCCAAGTGAATTTAGTAGACATGGACATATAAAGTTGGAAAACTCTGGAATTCTTGATATACATAGGAAATTGACTTCATTGCCTGAGTGAGCTCGGCATACCCTGATTGGAAATGATATGACATGCTGAGTAACATCAAAGATAATAAAAAATTAACCAATTATTTTCAACATGAAATACATCATATTTATGTCTAAAGAAATAAACCGATACTTTTCTAGTTGCATCATCAATAAGTGTAACATAATAATAAGAGTGATCGAGAAAATATACCTAATCTAGTCCCCATATATTTTTATGTACAAACTCTAATTTCTCATTTTTCTTTTCCTTCCTAATCTTCAGAAAACTCACTTGATTTTGCTTTACATACACGTAAGTTTCAAATAAATCCATATTGACACATTTTAGACCTAGTAAAACTTTCTTTTAATGAATTAATGTCATACCTTTCTCACTTATGTGTTGAAGTTTTTTGTACCACAACATTGCATCATAATCTACAACAACTATATGTTCTCCCTTCTTAAATATAGCAGTTATTTTTTAACATTAATTTTTCTCTAAAATAATTAAAGTAGAAGGAACAATATGACCTTTACAAAGATAAAAGGTTCCTACTTTCACACCTTTTTCTACTTCCAATTTTTATCATTAAAAGTAACTACGCAACCCTCATCACTAAGTTTCCTTATGAAGATTAATTTCTTACTCAGCCTTGGAACATGTCTTACCTTATGTAGTAGTGAATGATTCCCATTCTAAAACTTAATCTTAACTTTTTCCTTTCCAACAATCTGAAAGGGTTCATTATCTCCCAAATAAACAAGCCCAAAATCCCCTTGGACATAATCAATAAAATGACCTCTATAGGGTGTATCATGAAATGAATCACCAAAATATTAAAAAAATGAATCATCAACACTTTCTAAAGACATAAGAAAATCATCCTCTTTAGATTTGTTACTTACCACATTTGCCTCCTTGTTCCCTTCTAGTTTATCTCCTTCATTGTTCTTTTGAGTCCAATAATATTTTTTTCTTATTCCTTAGTTTTCCACCTCTAGATTGAGACATTTTTTCCTTTGACTTTCTTCTTGATTTTCCATGATTTCTAGAATTACTTCCTCTCATAGTTATTTTGTCTTTGCTTTGTGCATTCAAAACACTTCCTAATGTACATCCACCTAAGGTTATGCTATGACTTTCCTCACTCAAAATAACACCAATCACATCATCATATTTAGGGTATTAGATCCATATATAGAATTACTCACAACCATTACCAAGCCATTCCAACTTTCTGGAAAAGAACACAAAATTAAGAGAGTCTTAATTTCTTCATCAAAATTGATATTCACAGAAGATAATTGGCTAGTAATATTATCAAAATCATTTAAATGATCTGCAATAGATCCACCTTCTACCATCTTTACATTAAATAATTGCTTTATGAGAAATAGCTTATTTGAAACAGAGGGCTTTTCATACAATTATGCTAGGGTTCCATCAACCCTTCCATTATCTTTTCTTTTGTAATGTTAAACGTCACTAAAGTTGAGCAAGCATATTTGAACACTTTCAAGTTCTTTTTTGTCTAAAATATCCCAATCCCCATTTTTCATAGTTGCCTAGTTCTTGATTTTTCACTCCAATGGATTCCATAAATCCTTTTAATAAAGATAGTCCTCCAATTTCATTTTCCATAACTGAAAATTCTTCCCATTGAACTTGTCAACCTTCAACTTACACTCATCTACCATTGCTCCCTCTCAACAATGAGACTCCCACTCAACCGTGAGACTTTCCCATAAAGGATAATGGAAGAAAAATCTCACTCTAATACCACTTGTTAGGATTAAACACACACAAAAATAAAAATTACATGCAAATATAACCAATATCAAAAAAAAATTATTTCACACAAAAGAGAACACAAGACACCAAGATTTAATGTGGTTCACCCAATCCTTAGGCTATGTCAACTAAATAACGAGTCCAATATTATTATGATCTAGTGATTACAAAATGATTACAATTAGAAATCCCTTATAACTCAATACTGCTACAAGAAGCAATTTCATATCACACCTTATTAAATATCTAACCCTAAGCCATTTTTATACAATAATGAATTATGTATAGTACTCCCCTAATTAGTCACCACAAACTAATAACTCTATTAGAATTCAAATTCCTACATTTCAAAACTAATGTATAACTCTATAAAAACTCAACCCACTTCAAATGTGTCTAGCCCAGTTTTCTTTGACTATTTAAATATTGCAAAGCTTGGTGATTAGTACATGAAAAAGCACCTTAGCAAGAATATAGTGTCTCCATTTCTTCAATGAATGAACTATAGCACAAAATTTTTGATCATAAATAAAATATTTTATTTTGGCATCATTCAACTTCTTACTAAAATAAATAATAGGTTTAAGTTCTGATCTCAAAATGGCTCCTATTGTTTTGCCACTAGCATTAGAATCCACTTGAAACACCTTGTTAAAATATAGAAGTGTTAAAATAGGATGCTTTGTAACGTTCTATTTCAACTTATTAAAACTCTTATCTACTCATACAACCCACTTAATGTTTTTCCTATTTCCTTTGATTAACTTTCTATAAATGCTAGCAAGTCCATAGAAAGCACTTACCTTAGTTTCACTCCTTAGAGTAGGTCATTCAAGGATAGCCTTCACTTTTTCAAGATCTATTTTTTAGACCTTATATTGATACTATGAATCCCAAGGACAATAACTCCAAAAAAATACACTTATTTAGATTTATTAACAAATTTTCTTCCCTCAACTTACTAACCAACTTTCAAATATGCATCTAATTCTCCTACAACATCATACTAAAGATAAACATATCATCTAGGTAACTAATGAAAAACTTACCCATAAATTCTTCAGTACCTCATTCATGAACCTCATGAAATTTCTTAGTGTATTTGTGTTCTCAGAAGATTTGATTAACGACTCATACAATCCTTCCCTTACCTTAAAGGAAGTCTTCCACCCATCTATTTCTCTATTGCAAATCTAATGGTATCCACTCTTCAACTCTATCTTTATGGAATACACAACTACACTCAAAAAGTCTATAATATTATCCCTACTTGGCAAAGGAAATATGTGCTTGATTGTGATGTTTTTGACGGATCACAAATCTATGCACATCCTTCCTTATCTATTTTTTATTTGGTGCTAATTCTATCTATACATCGTATGGACACATACTCTCTAGAATCAATCCCTTATGTAACAACACATGAACTTACCTATTCAACTCTTCACTTTGTACTAGAGTCATTCTATGCACTACCTTGTATGGAAAATTGGCTTCTAGAATAAAATCTATTTGGTGGTTGATCTTCATCACTAGCATTAATCCTTCAAGTACATAATCTAACACCATATTACAAAACTCTTCCAACAAATCTGCAACTTTTGTAGGTACCATCTCTACTTCTTCTTTACCATCTTTTGGGATTACAAAAAAAGACATATTCTGATGTTTCATAGCTTTGAGAAACTCCTTTCCATAAACAAAACATATTCTAGCAGCTCTACATACCTTTTATTCTTTTTCCTTCAAGAACTTCAACTTATGTTTCACTCCATCCTATGTTAGAGTATAAGAATTTTATCGCCCATCATGTACAACATGCCTATCAAACTATCATGGCCTACCCAAAAACATATGACATAGGTCCATAGGTATGATATCACAAAGTACCTCATCTTGGTAGCTTCCAATCTTGAACTCTATAAGACACTGCTCTTTGACAATGATCTTGTGGCCATCCTACACCCAAGACATGTGTAGTGGATAAGGGTGTTTATGGCTCTCAAGATTTAATTTTATGACCATCATTTTGAAACTATATTGTCTTTACTTCCACCATCAATGATCACATCACAATAGCAATCTACACATTTTCTCATAATGAGAAACAAAATCCTCCTTTGACTAGTTTTGTTTTCTCTACTTAGCAAGACTCTCCTATTAACTAGAACTTTTCATCTTTTAGAATCTTTAGAATGTAATGATTTAGAATCTTTATTAATATGTTTTAATATTCCCTAGCCTTCAGTTCTCTGATCCATCATTCCTTGGCACTAAAAACATTCAAATTCTTTATTCTCTTCTCCATAGTGAAAGCATTTTCTACAGAAACCTCCCCTTCTAGATCCTGTCCTTTGCCTCTTTCTCTCTAACCCTTATTTTTTTTATCATGAAAATAATTGAAATTATTTTCCATATCATTCTGATTATTGCTATTAGCCTCATCCTTATTCTTCAAACCATCATTTTGGCCTCTATAAGACTGTCTACTAGAATTTCCACCACAACCTCTTTAACTATTCTTGTTATCAAACTTTTTGCGTTTTCTCTTCAAATGTTAGGGAAAAAAGGTATGCCTCCTCAATA
Source organism: Cupressus sempervirens (assembly GCA_028749045.1). Lineage (NCBI taxonomy): Eukaryota > Viridiplantae > Streptophyta > Pinopsida > Cupressales > Cupressaceae > Cupressus > Cupressus sempervirens. The sequence goes on from CM053790.1 coordinate 94,559,074, forward strand.
TTTGTCATATAAGCCAAAATTTCCTCCTCTGGAATGCTTGTCCTTGATCCATTAAGATAATGGGAAACTTTCTCCTTATCATCTTTTGCATGGCCAATTTTAATGAGAACTTGATAGAACTCTTCAGTTTAGTCTTGAACAAATATTCCTTCTTGCTTCAACCATTATATTTTCTTTGGTAGATCAAGGTCATAATCCATGGGAATAAACTACCTCTATTTTTTAGCTATCATTCAATCCCATATAGAGATTTTGTCCTTCCCTTTTCAATTTTTCTCCAATTGGATCTCCTACCACTAAATCATTGCATGACCCTTTAGTTTGGCCTTTGTAAATTTGACCTTATCTAGATCAATAATATCTCCATATTCAAAATATTCCTCCAATTCATTGATCCAATCAATTAATTCCTTTAGGATAATATTCCTTAAAAATGTTGGAACATCAAACTTCAGACTTTTTCTAGTCTTGGAAATTGCCTATTAGCCATTTCCCCCTCTCACCAAAATTTTAATCTCAAATGGAAAACATGTCTAATAGTCAATTGATTATTTCAAATTTGAAATTTCCACATAATTCCAAACACATCATGCTTTATCCCTTATTCTTGTAAACTTAACCTTATCTTTTCATGATTTTCATGTTATATCTTACAAAGCATTTAAGTTGGGACCATGTGATTTCTCTTTCATCACCCATTCACATGCTATTAATAATTTACACTTAGGTAGGCCACGATGGTGTGAAATAGTTGAATCTATATTTAGAACATCTTCATAGCATTTCATGCTAGTTTGTGGTTCCTGGTTGTGATGGTCAAAAGCTAACTCTAACAGATAGATTTCATGTGGTTCGCAAGGTTGTAGATGGTTAAACTTAACTCATGATTGAGGTAGTGACAAAGATATTTCCTTTATCACTTGTTCATCAGGTTAAAGCACTCAAGTTAATGATAAGTTGTGACTAAGTGATCATGATTTTAGGTTGGCATCATCACATTATCACATGAGTTTCAAGCTATCAGCAAATTAGAGTTTTGAAGTAGGATATAATTGTGAGCTAAATTATCACTAAGGATAATGGATAATCATGGGTTAAGGTCATGAAGTTTTGATATGGGGCCATATGGATGAACCTTGGTGATGTGTCAATCCCTAATTGGTCAAAGAGGTAAACTACGAATGAAGGGTCCTAGTTGTATTTTGATCATTGGATGTAGAGAAAGTAAATGGTTGTCATTATGTCTCTTTTATAGTTGGATGTTTACTAAAAAAATTGACACAACAACAATACAAAACATGTCCTAGCAGGTGCACGTGGTGAGTGAGTAGTGGCAGTTATAATCAAAGTTTTATAAGGTCACTAGCATTTGTTGTTAGCTAGGAAAACTGTGGTGACAATGCAAAGGACAAAATTCATACAATTGTCAGATCACAATAGGTAGTGGAAAATATTAAAGACATGTTGTTAATCAATGATATCAGTTAGTTTGATGGATTTGTGGTTTCACAAGGTTATCAATTAATTAAGAGTGAAAGGTGGTGAAGCTATGACTAGGGCAAAGGAATAGGTCAACATAAGTTTGAATGCTAGAATGAGGTGGAAAAATGTTTTAATATGGTTGGACCATGTGGACAAGCCTAAGGATTGACTCTAGTTGACTAATGAGATGGCTGATATAGTGTACCAAAAATAGAGGAAGGTAATTCTTTAATGGAAAATATGATCTTCTTGATTGCTTGCAACTACCTTTTTGCATTCATCACGCATGTTAAATGTAAAGGACATTCGAATCACCACTTGGTTATCCATGTACTTAGTTAAAACATTAATGGTTACAATTTTTTTCTTCTCAAGCATTCATTTGGTGAATGATATCATTTTCCTACACCTAGATGTGTACCATGATTAGATCTTTCCTAGATTTATAGTGATTGTTCTCTACAACCTTAAATGTGTTTTTCCTTAGGGTAGAAGCTATCTGAGTTATGCTTGAACTATAAAAGAAAATTTTGTAACCCTTCTTAGGGTCAACCTCTTTTTGATTCATTAGTATTGCATTTTATACTTTTCTAATATATTTTCTTTTTGTCTATGCATGAATATATTCTCTTTCTTACCTCATTCTCACATTAATATAAGTGGAGAACTTCCTTGTCTCTATTTATATTTTGTCTTATATACTTCAATTTGCATATTAGTATCTATTTTGACTCAAGTGTTATAGAGTGAAGTTCCTTAATTGTGACATTTCATTTAGTTTATGATTTGTTTGTGGTTGTTGGACTGAATCAAAGGTTGAATGAGTATACCTTTGCAATATGATAGTGAATAGTGCATTGTTAGGAAAAAATAAGGTTGAAAAATCTATTTTGGTGTATCACTCCCTTTAGACTAGGTTAGATAGTTTTATTTTATGCATTTTCTCTCCCTTTTGTTCTCAAAGAGTAGTTAGGTGCACCCTAATAGTAAGGAATTTGGCCTTCTCCAAAGACTCAATGTCATAGTTCAAGTCCCATAGGTTGGAGATTATTTTCATGTTTCACAAGTTCACCTCTAGGTAAAAATTTAGGTAAGGGTGCAAGTTTTTTTTGCACGCTCAATGGGACTCACATATTGAAGTATTCTAAGTTCACTAGTGTCAAAGAAGAACTTCAAATTGACACTAAGAAGATAGTGCTACTCTTAGTATTTTTAGGCCTTCAAAAAGTTTGTTTTAAAGTACTTGGCAACTCCAACTCTATATTCTTGTTTCTAAACCAATATTGTTGTGATTGATTCCCAAAGCTCATACAAGAGCATCTCCTAGAGGTAATTTTCAATACACTAAGCTTTCACTTTCTAACCCTACAAGAATGAGAAATAGATTATATCTATCACCAGTTAGGAGTCCAATAATAAAAAATTCATCTTCAAGATCTCTTTCCACTCCTATTGATACATCACAACCTAGGTTGCCATCTTTTTATTTAAATATGACATTGTTTCATATGTTATAGCCTAGAGATACATGCATTAGCCACCTTTAATGGTGGAATTCCTCTCCTTCCAGCTTAAAGACATGATATCCTAGTATAAACTATCAAAAGTATACCTAATTTTACTGGTGAAACTTCCACCTCTCTTGTGGAACATATTGAAGAGATTTAAAAAAATATTTGCAACATACATGGTATTTATTAGTCTCAGATTGGTTTTGACAATTGAGTGTCAACACACTTAAGTAAACTCTAAGTTGATGCTGAGTATAATATAGATGTCAAGCTACAGTATGTGTCAAGCCACAAGTTCAATAGGTTTCGAGTAAACTTTAGGTGTCAAGCAAGTTTCAAGTGTTGAGTGAACCTCAAATGCTGAGCAAGTTTCAAGTGTTGAGTGATAATAGGTGCTGACCAAAGTATAGATGCCAAGTGAGACAGAGTTACTATAGGAGCCAAGCAAGATAGAAATCTTATATGTGTTGAGCATCAATAATCAATAAGTATTGAGTAACACATAATCAACATATGATTTTATGCATTCACAAACTTAGATGTAAACCATTTTTGAGTTGACTCAAGATGAATCACAAAGGATTTAAAAGATAAGATCAAATCTATTACATTCCCTATGCAATCAACATGCAAATAATTATAAAAATGGAGAAAGCACGCAACCAATAGGAAAGGTGTAAATATTTGAGTAGGAAAAGGTGGATGAATTTTGATCATGGATTCATACCTAACCCTAAGTCTTGAAATCCTTTATAAGGAGGTTAAAACCCCATAATTTTGTTGTTGAGGAGTTGAGAGAGAGAAGTTTTGTGGAAGAGTAAGAAGTCATGTGCGAATGCATAAAAGAATGTTAGTGAAGTTTCGAAGAAAGTAAAAGGGGTGTAAGGACTTAGAGGAAGAACAAAATTACATAATCAAGTTGATTAAAATAGAGCATTAGCATTATGAGTATAGATATATCAGATCAAGAAGGATTAGATCAGATTGAGTAGAATAATGATTTGGAATTAGCAATTGAAGATTGTAAGTTATTAGGTCAGGACATTCTACTATACTTTCTAACCATTGTATTAGGAGAATGAAAATCCTATAATGATAGGTTATCTTAATAGCTATATTGTAGATCCTTAATAGGGTGGTAAATCCTTTAGCGAGGTGACATTCCAAGTGAATGTTTATAAATCCTTTAACTAGGTCTCTTTTAATAGGTTGAAAATCCTTTAATAGGGTAGGTCTTTCATAGGGAAAACCATTGATGGTGATCAAACTTTGTAACCTTAACTAGTTACATATTGTTGTAGTGATAATTTGTAGGTGTCATCCCCACCCTAGTTTTACCTTCTCATTTTGGAGGGTTTCTAGGTGACCAAAATCTTGTGTTATCTATTTTCATGCATGTCAATTAGATGTGATATATGCATGTGATTAATCTTAGTTAAAAATTTTAGAGCTTAAAGTTAGTTACTTCTGATACAGCCTCCCCCCCCCCCCTCTAAAGTAAATTTTCCCACTTGTAAATTCCAACAATTGGTATCAGAGCTAAGTTCTCATAAGGAGAAGCGTTACAAATTTTAGAAAAAGATCTAGAAATGGAAGTCTACAAACTTGGGAAGATCATAGAGAACCAAGAGATTGAGATAAATCTCATTCTGCATTCTTTGGAAGAAGCCGCAGAAGAATTGAGAAAATCCTTAAAATGAAGAAGAGAGATTGCCATAGCTAAGAATTATACACAATACAAGGATATTGGCACTGAAAAAGTATTTGCAAATGAAGATACCAAAGAATTTGATGCAACAATAGAAAACCTAATGGAAAGGAATAGAGCTAAAATATAAGAGATTAGAACTCTCAAGATTGAACAAGAATCTCAAGCCATGATGCTTTGTGAAGTGACTGAATAGAAGAAATGAGTCATTGAAGATAAGGCTATGATAGAAGAAGACAAGAGAAACCTTGCTAATAGGTTGGAGGAAAATTCAATTGAACTTGCAAGAATTGCCAACATGCAGCTAGACATATTAAGCTAGATGATGAATGCACATCATGAACTAAATGTCAAGGACATTGAGATCTCCACACTAAAGATGCAAAATGAACAACTAAAAAATGACCTAGAAAGAGAGAACAAGATTTCAAGGAGCTTCAACAAACTAAATGAAGCCATCAATCACTTTGAATAGCTATTGAAATCACCAAGAGCCAACATTGATGCTTTGGGACTAGGATACATTAGGACTAAAAAAGCAAAGTCATTGAAGCTTGCAGAAGAAAGAAGTGACAAAGGTAAGAACACTAAACCTACTTATCATTTTTGTGGTAAAAAAGAACATATCTCTGATGTGTGCAAGAGCAATAAATCCCATCAGCATGAAAAACACAAGAACATGGGTCACTATCACAAGTGCAAAAAGCAAGGACATCAAGCACATGATTGCATGACTAGAACCATCATAACACCAAGATTTGAGGGTGAATGCTACAATTGCAAGAAGTATGGATATAGAGCTTTTGAGTGCAAATCAAATCCTATGTGGACACCTAATTAGCCAACAAGGTCAAATAATCTTTGATATCACTACAATTGGGACTACAACACTAGGAATAATTTTCACTACTGTCAAGAGTATGGACACATCCCTGAAAACTGCATAAGAATGCATTTCAGTGGAACCTATAGTAGATGGTTGAGACAAACTACATGTTTAAGTTGTTTGAAGACTAGTTATATCAACAGAAATTGCCCAATAAGGTCAAAGGCATCCAACTCAAAGTTCAACAAAGAAAAAGAGAAGGTAGATGTTGAACACATTAGAAAAGAGATGAATAAAACATGAAAGAAGAAAGATGGAAGTAGCATATCCAATGGAGGGATCACTTCACCTAAAAGGTCAAGTGGTCACACTTCATCTAACTAAGAAAAGGAAGGTACGTGGGATTGATATTTAATTTTCTATCATACATTAGTTCCAATACTAGTAAGTACTAAAAATGAGATATCAACATGAATAGAGATGCAAAGTTAAAATTTCAAGTGTTTTTAGTTGCCTTTAGATGCTGAGTAAAATCCTAGTACATGTCAAGTTGTTTATCAAAGTTAGTAGAAGCTAAGTGGATAGTTCCAACTGAGTTACTAGTGGATGCTTAGTTAAGAGAAATTCTAGCTAAAGTTGAGTAAGGGAAACTCTAGTATATGCCAAGTGGTGGAAAGACAATGGAAGCCAAGTAAAGTAGAATTTCTTATAGAGCCAAGTGGATAGCTATAGATGAACTAAGCATTAAATTCTATGAAACAAGGGTATATGATCACATTTTGAATCATTTTTTACCATTACAAACAAAAGAGAAATGATGAGAAGAGAGATAAACAATTTCCAAGTAGTGTTCCAAGCCTTTGAGTAGATTTCATCAAAGATTCAACACAGCTTCATCAATTTCAAGGTATTTATGCGAGTGATGAGCTATGCAATTTCAAAATTTCTTTATGTTGAAACCCTAGATTTCACAAATGGCCTCTAGTTGTAGGAAACCTTAGGAGAAAGAGCCATTTGAATTTTAGATAGTGTCAAATGAAGTTAGGCAATCTAAGTTTTGACTTATCCCTGAAGCTTCCTATAAGAATGAACCAGCCAGAGCTCTATTTACAATTCCTCCTAAGATAGTAATGGTGCATGATGTTAGGAGATGTTATAACTATAAGATAGGTGCTATAGGACATATGGATATTAGGGAAGCATATGATAGATTGTGTTAAAATGGAGTCTTAAAGGAAGAATTCCAAATTGTTGAGAGGAAGGGCTTAACCTGTGCCCCAGAATTCCCCACTATCTTAATGGCAGAATGGATTAGAATTGTGTTGAGTAGGATTCATGATGGAAGTTTTTTGTTAGAATATTGCCTAGTCAAAATATCAAAAAGGATTATTTCCAAGGTAATAGGGTATCCAACCCTAGATCGGCCTAAGATGCTAAGGAGTGACTCCAAGGAAGCCATTGAGAAGAATACAAGAGCCAAGTGGAATAAGAGAGGCATGACCATAGATACTATTAAGGATCATCTTGTTGATTTTTCTATAAGAGTCATATCCCACAAGTTTTATCAATAAAGAAAATTCAACATATGTACCATGTATTGTAGTGGATGTTGGTTACAAATTTGTTAAAAAGGATCATACCTATGACCTAGTAGAATTGCAATTGTAGCAAATCAATGAGAACTTAGGATCTATAAGGAGAAAAAAGGGTGCCCAATGTAAATTTGGTGCAATTTTGATTTGTATATTTTTTTATGTATAGAATGAATTCCCATATTTTGGAAAAGTTAGCTGAAAAATAAATAGGTCCATTATAGCCCATGTGAATGAATGTATTGAACAAATAGGGGAAAATTTTGAGACACTAATGATTAGCTATTTTGAAGATTTCAAGAATTCAATGAAACAAAGACTTGGGATTCTAGTCTCACTTGTGGAGCAACACACAAATGACATTTTTTTTCTTGTGGATATTGATTACACTTACATTCAAGTAGCCATACCAAGGGTAAGATGGATTAGAACTCTTGGTTATGAAATAAACATTGATGATGCATCTGCAACCATAACAACATTATTAGTAGAAGAGGTAGATAAAAGTGCACCACATTTTGTCACATATGATGTGGTGAGATCCAAAGTACATATGGAGAAAAAGACTAGTTCTACATTGAAGAAAAAGGATAAACTAGTGAAGAAGCTCACAACAAAATTTGGAGAAGGGACTACAAATGAAGTAAAAGAAGATGATGAAGAGGTAGATGATGATGAAGAGGAACAGGGGTAAGGAACATTAGGATTAACCCAAGGCATGTGTAAGGATGTTGAAGAATAAGAAGGTGTTGAGAAAGAAGAAGAAGCACCTAAAGAATAGCCCAAGAAGAGGAAAGCACAAAAACAACCTATTGTATAGCCTAAAGAGAAAAAGAAAGCTAAGCCAAGCCTAGCCAAACCTACCACAATGGAAAATACAATGGGTACAACAAAGGTAGCCAAGGAATAGGAAAAGAAGAAAGCTACAAAATAGAGAGGGACAATAGAGAAATAGAGGAGAAAATATGTAGCACCTATAGAGTTAGATGAAGAGAAGATAGAGTCTGATGACAATGAAAAATTCAGAGTGGTAAGTCATTCCATAAAATTAGATTTGAAAAATATTTGTGACAATATTAGAGAAAATTTAGTCTTGTTTGGATTGAAAAAAATTGATTTCAATAAATTAAGTAGAGATGAGAAAAACGTAGTGGAAGAGTCAATTTACACTGTGATAGCCAAGTTCAAGAATACTCCACTTGAACTTGATAATATTATACCTAAGGAGCTATACTCCATTGTAGAAAATAAATGGCATTATTGTATAAACATGGAGAAAGAAATAAGAGAGTCAACATTGGCTCATGTTACGCTTTACCTTACAAAAGGTCAAATAAGCAAGGCAAGCAAAAAGCATGGAGCAAGTTTGCACCCAAATAAAGAGCATTTAGTATTCTACAAAATAAAATTGAAGATGTTGTGAAGAAGTTCACTCTCATGTGGAAAGTTATTTATGGCCTTAAAATAGTAAAAGAAGGACAATAAGACCCCTTTGAGGGAAGAAATAATGATGAGGAAGAAGAAGAAAATGAAAAGGAGGAAGAAGGAGAGAAAGAAAAGGAAGAAGTTGTAATGGAGAAGGAAACACAAAAAAATGATATGGCAAAAGCTAAGAAGCAACAACAAGAATAGAGTGTGCAAGACACACAACTACCACCACCTACTCCTCCACATGGAACACCTACATCTACAAAGACAATTATTTTGAAGGATTTTCCTAACACCTATGGTCAAAAAATTGACCCATTGATTGCAAAGGATCTCAAAAAGATCCTTCACTAGACTACTTTACAAGTACAATTGTGTACTAATCAAGTCTTTGTAAGTGTAGAGGAAATTTGGAAGGTAGTAGCTAAATAACCAAGGAGAAGGTGAATCCACAAGAACCACCTTCACAAACTCCAACAGCTACAAGTGGACAACCACAAGAGAAACCAGCACAAGATGCATTTGCTAAGGTTGATTCCATAGTCTTAGTAACTTCAACTATTGAGGAGAAAACAAAGCAACAAATAGGACAGAAGGATACCTTTGCTCCTATAGCACAAAGTCAAGGTGTACCTCCTCTAATTACAATCATTGATCAAGGTAGAACTAAAGAAGAGAAATAATAGGAGAAGACCCCTAAGGAGAAAGAACAAGAGGCAATACAAACACTGGTTAATTTTCCTGCTACAAGGACTCCTACTAAGTTCTTGACCACTGATGTAGTACCATTGCAAATATTAGTAGTAGGCTCAAGTTCTACCAAGGCAACAAGAGTACTTCACTACGGAGACCCTACACCTAATGGGGAGATAGTCATACCAAGCTATGACTATAAGACAATGAACATAACATAGATCAATGAAGTGCAAGAGGCACTAGAAAAGAAGAAAAAGCAAGAGATACTCAGGAATGATTATAGGAAAATGAAAGCATTGATAGAAATCAAATATATCTTTCTAGATACTTTCAACCTGCAAGTACTTGATGAGACAAAGCCCATCATGGAGCAACTATCCAATATAGTGGACCAAGTATAGAATGAAGACCTAGATACCAATGCTAAATTTCTTGAATGGTTTGAGAAGAAATTTCAAATGAAGGTAAATGAGAAAATATCTTGTGAAACAACATTGTCACAAGTAGAACTGGCAAAGAAGGTAGAAAAGGTGAAAACAATACTTGAGAACATATTCTTATTGTACTTCAAATTTTGTGATTCTTCATACTTCACACAAGAAACAAGCTAGAGGATATTGAGCTTACAAAGGAACCTTAAGGTATTTAGCATGTAGCTACCAAAGGGTCCAACTCAAAATGAGAAGCATTTTGTCACAATGCTTCACATTGAAAAGGAATTAGTTTTACTCACAATAGATGAGGCTAACACCAAGGCCAAGTTGATATAGATATAGTCTTTCATAACCCATCACATGAAAGTTTTGCACAAAGAAATGGCCTGTGTAGAGAATGTATTGAAGAAAGATCCCAATATTTCTACATTACAAGGCCTCATACACCTTGCAATAGAGATAACCATCTAGCTTGAAGCACTAGAAATTGCATTAGACAATTGGGATGCTGCTCTAAAAATCATTGTGGAGGCAAATAAATCTTTTTTGGCTAAGTATTCAATTCATTCATAGAACCCTTTGAGATAAGTATGAAAAATGGGGAGAAATACATTTTGAGGTAGATAATAAAGGGGGGGGGATATCTAAAGGGGAGACAAGATACCCAAAAGGGGGAGATACCCAAATGAAAGATAATACCTAAAATGGGGGAGTTAATCAAATTTTGATTTTTGAAGAGAAATAAGGAGATAAAGCCAAAATAATACAAAAATTTCAAGGAAATATGTGTGGAAGTGGGAGTAACAATAGAGCAAAAGTAGAGTAGAAAAAAATAGATCAAACAAGGAAATGAATGACAAGGCAAACATAAAGAGTATCAAATTAAACAACATGAGACAAATCTAGCATAAGGAATTTTGGATACAAAAATGGCACATCAACTTAGGGCGAGTTATAAGTTTTTGAAGTTTTGTACATATGCTAAATAAGATGTGTATTCTACTCATAAATATCATATTCATAATGTTTAGTTAAGTGTTTTTGATAGTCGTGTCAAAGGGGGAGATTTTTGGTCTCAGATTGGTTTTGACAATTGAGTGTCAACACACTTAAGTAAATTCTAAGTTGATGTTGAGTATAATATAGATGTTGCGCTACAATATGTGTCAAGCTAGAAATTCAATAGGTGTCAAGTAAGCTTTAGGTACTGAGTAATTTTTAAGTATCGAGTGAACTTTAGGTGTTGAGAAAGTTTCAAGTGCCAAGTGATAATAGGTGCTGAGAAAAGTATAGATGTCAAGTGAGACATAGTTACTATAGGAGCCGAGCAAGATAGAAATCATATATGTGCTAAGCATTACTAATTATTAACTATCGAATAACATAGAATCAACATATGAGTTTGTGCCTTCACAAACTTAGATGTAAACCAATTTTTTGCCAACTCAAGATGAATCTTAAAGGATCTAAAAGATAAGATTGAATCTATTACATTCCCTATGCAATCAGCATGCAAACAATAAAAAAAAAGGAGAAAGCATGCAACCAATATGAAAAGTGTAAATATTTGAGTAGGAAAAGATGGATGAATTATGATCATGGATTCATACCTAACCCTATGTCTCAAAAGCCTTTATAAGGATGTTAAAACCCCATAATTTTGTTGTTGAAGAGTTCAGAGAGAGAAGTTGTGTGGAAGAGTAAGAAGTTGTGTGGTAATGCATGAAAGAATGTTACTAAAGTTTTGAAGAAATTAAAAGGGGTCTAAGGACTTAGAGGAAGAAAATCATTGTAGAATCAAGTTGTTTAGATTAGAGAATCAAAAATATGAGTAGAGATATATCAGATTAGGAATGATCAAATCAGATTGAGTAGAATAAGGATTTTGAATCAGCAATTGAAGATTGTAAGTTTGATGGGGTCAAGTGTAATAATAGAATGGAGATAACAAGAAAGGGAAAAAATTTACTAACAATGAAAATATGATAATACACTTAGTACAGAGAAATCAGACTTGAACACATGCCCTTTCAGCTTACAATAGTATAAAACTGGAAATAATCTCCTTCAAGTACCTCCTCTCAAACTCCACTCCAAACTACTTTTTACAAAGCCAAAAATGTTCTTAAATAGACTCCAAAGGGTTAAGGATTAGGAATAAATTATAGAAAGTGGCAGTTGGCATCCACCAGCCAAATAGAAGGCTCCAAAAGTTGCATTAGAAGTTGGCACAAAATTAGAAGAATCTAAAAATGGTAAGTGAACTTCTGGAAGGCATAACTTTTGAACCATAGCTCTGATTGACGAACCATTTATATTTTCGTAAAGCTCTCAGAGTGCTCTATAGCCCTATGGACCAACTTCAATCATCCCCAATTTTTCATCCCTATCTAAGGTAATTTAATGCCCCTGACCTAAATTTGAAGCATTCTTAGGAGGTCTCCAGAAACAAAAAAAAACTACAATAACTTTCAAATCATGGAGCCTTTTGACCTGAATCTTTTTTTGGAATGTTCTAAATTACAATTATAATCATCCCACCAATTTAAACCTTCCAACTCACAAAAATTATGGCTCAATTACATAGTCTTTTTTTAGCATTTACACGTATCCCAAGGTGCTTAAAAAATCTAACCCAAAACACTAATAGTAGAACTGTGAGAGTTGAAACCTTTATTTGACCCAAATGGGTATCCAAAATGAAAACACATGAAATAGAAACTATGTCTAGGTATATATTTTTCGGTGACATAGGATTTCCCTTATACCTCTGGATGCTCCTGCATTAGACACCCAGGGTAGATTGAAAAGTGACCTTGTCACTTGATGGATGGTAGAGGAAATTCCAAATGGGAAACCTTAGCTACTAATATCCAAGTTGAGTCCTCTATCAGCCATCCTTTCCACTTAATTATGTACTCTTCATACTTCTTATTTCTAGTACTTCTACCCACATGACTATCCAAAATCTCTTCTATCTCTTCCTTCTTAGGAGTAGGAATTGGACATGGCTTCAACATCAAACCCTCATCTGCACCATCATCATGATACTCTGTTAATTTTTAAATGTTGAAAATAGGAGAAATGTGAATTCTATCTAGAAACTCCACCTCATATGCATTTCCTGAGTCAAGTTTCTTCAAAATTTTGGAGGGGCCAAATTTTTTCATCTTCAGCTTGTTGTAAGTACCTACTAGAAATCATTATTTTCTTGAGTGTACCATGACTAGATCCCCTACTTAGAACTCCTTATGTCTTATCCTTTGATCAGCCCTAGCTTTATACTATTGGTTCATCTTGGTAATGTGTGTCTGGACCTCCTCATGTAGATGCTTGATATGTTCAGCAAATTCTAATACTTTAGCACTTGTCCTCTCCCCTTGCTCTATTTTCCTCAATTCTGGTGCAGTCCTTGGGCTATTTCCATATACAATTTGGAATGATGATCTACCAATACTCCTATTTACATAGTTATTGTAAGAAAATTCCACTTGTGGTAGAATCAAATCCCATCCCTTGGGCTTATCCCTAACTAAACATCTCAGCAAATTGTCTAGACTTCTATTTACCACTTCAATTTGTCCGTTAGTCTACAGGTGATGTGTAGAACTGAACTTCGAGTCTATTCTCAACTTCTTCAGCAATGTTCTCTAGAAACACCTCACAAATTTAATATCTCTATCAGAAACTATACTCCTTTGGAGACCATGTAGTCTCACCACCTCTCTGAAAAACAAGTCTGCAATATGGACAACATCATGAGTTTTGTTGCATGGGATCAAATGTGTCATTTTGGAGAATCCATCGACCACCACAAATACTAAGTTATTAGCCCTTCTTTTTCTCAACAATCCAAGAAAAAAATCCATATTTAATTCCTCCCATGGCTTTGATGGAACAGGCAATGGCTGATATAGTCCAGTATTGTGACTAAATCCCTTAGTCGCTTGACAAACCTGGCAACTCTATACAAACTTCTTCACATCCTATGACATTTGAGGCCAAAAATAATGCTCTCTATGAATGGAAATGGTCTTATCTCAACCAAAATGTCCTGCCATCCCTCCACTATGTTTCTCCTTAATCATATTTTCCCTCATGGAACTCCTTGGTATGCACAATTGACTGACATTGAACAACATACCATCCTAAATCAAATAGTCTAGATCCACTTGGTTCTGTCTACAACAACAGGCTCTTTACAAGCTTTCCATGCTTCAAAAAAATTAGCATCCTCAGGGTACAGATTCTTGAGTTCATCAAACCCAACTACTTCAACCTATATTACTATAAGCAACAACTGCCTCCTACTCAATACATCTACAACCCTATTAGACTTTCCACTTCTATGCTTCAACACAAATGTATAGCTTTGCAAGAACTCTACCCACTTCATATGCCTTTGGTTTAATTTACCTTGGCTATTTAGGTACTGTAATGTCTAGTGATCAGTTTAAAAAAAATTTCCTTTGGCAATAAATAATGCCTCCATTTCTTTAGGGCCTAAACTATTGCATAGAACTCTTGATCATAAACAAAATACTTCTTCTTTGCATCATTCAATTTTTTACTAAAATATGAAATAGGCTTACTTTCTTGGCTCAATACAGCCCCAATAGCACTGCCACTACCATCACAATCCACTTGGAACACCTTACTGAAATCATGAATTTCCAAAATAGGTTGTTCTATCACCTTCTTCTTCAACATTTCAAAACTTCTCATAGCTGTCGTAGTCCATTTGAACTCTTTTCTATCCTATCTTATTGTGTCAGTCAACGGTGCACATATGCCACTCAAATTCTTAATGAACTTCCTATAAAAACTAACTAGACCATGGAATGATCTTACCTCTGTAGAAAACCTTGGAGTAGGCCATTCCAAGATGGCTTTTACCTTCTCTAGATCCATTTTGAGACCTTTAGGTGATATAACAAATCCCAAGTAGGCTAACTCTTTTTTAGAAAAGCTACACTTCTTTAGATTAATTAATAGTTTCTCTTCCCTCAACCTTTCAAGGACACTATGAATATGAAATAAATGTTCTTCCAAAGTCTTGCTAAAAATTAAAATATCATCCAAATAAACAATAACAAATTTTCCTAAGAACTTCTTAAGTACCTCATTCATAAGCCGCATGAAGGTTCTTGGGGCATTTGTTAATCCAAAGGGCATCACTAGCCACTCATAAAGACCCTCTTTGGTCTTGAAGGTAGTTTTCCACTCATCTCCTTCGTGTATCTATATCTAGTGATAGCAACTCTTGAGATCTATCTTTGTGAAGTACAAAGGCCCACTCAAGCAATCCATAAGATCATCCATTCTTGGCAAAGGAAATTGATACTTGATGGTTGTCTTATTTATAACTCAAGAGTTTGTACACATTCTCCACTCTCCATCCTTCTTTGGTGCAAGTACTATAGGTATTGCACATGGACTTAGGCTCTCTCGAATCAAAACCTTCCTCAATAGCTCCTAAACCTATCTGTTTAGCTCCTTGGTTTCAATAGGATTCATCCTGTGAGCAACCTTGTTAGGCAAACTAGCTCTAGGCATTAAATCTATCTGATGACTGATTTACCTTATTGGTGGAAATCCTTCTGGAAAATTATCAAAGATGATATCTCCAAAGTCACCTAATAAATTTGAAACTTCAAGTGGTATCTCACTACTACCTTCCTTATCTTTTCTAGGAATCAAAGTATAACACATACACTGATGTTTCATGGTAACTAAAAAATTTCTTCCATCAACAAGATAGATCCTCACAATGTTGCATACCTTTTCACCTTCTTTTATCATGGGCTTCAATTTGTGGCAAAATCCATCCTTGTTGCATATCCTTGTTAGGCAAACTAGCTCTAGGCATTAAATCTATCTGATTACTGATTTTCCTTATTGGTGGCAATCCTTCTAGAAAATTATCAAAGATGATATCTCCAAAGTCACCTAATAAATTTGAAACTTCAAGTGGTATTTCACTACTACCTTCCTTATCTTTTCTAGGAATCAAAGTATAACACATACACTGATGTTTCATGGTAACTAAAAACTTTCTTCCATCAACAAGATAGATCCTCACAATGTTGCATACCTTTTCACCTTCTTTTATCATGGGCTTCAGTTTGTGGAAAAATCCATCCTTTGTTAGAGAGTATGTGTTTGCATGACAATCATGTACTACATGCCTATAAAACTGTTACAATCTCCCAATAATAGATGTTAGCCATCTATTGGAATAACATCATAGAGAACTTCATCATGGTAACTCCTAATTTTGAACTTCACTAAACATTGTTCACTTACTAGGACCTTATGATCATCCTTCACCCATGTTATCTAATAGGGCTAGGGGTGTTTCTCCCTCTTGAGCTTTAGCTTAGAGACCATCTTCTCTAACACTAACTTGTTAGTGCTACCACCATTAATGATCACATCACAACATTTATCCTCACACTTGCACCTGGTATGAAATAGACTCATCCTTTGTCCTCATTCAATCTCACCACTTAGTAGGACCCTTTCATTTACTAAAGTCTCTCCTCTTTCTCCATCCTTTGAATGTGATGACTATGCATCCTCATCCACATGAGCAACCCTAGCTTGACCCTCAGCTCTCCTATCTATCCTTCCCTGTCATTGAGGGTATTCAAAGGAATAATGACCTTCTTCATTGCAATGGAAACAAGTACCATGGAAGCCTTCTCTTCCTTTTCCATGTCCTCTACCTCTTCCTCCAAAGTTTTGATCATGGGCTTGGTTCAAATCATCGTTCCTTTGGTTCCTACTAGTACCCACATCTTCATTTTTCTTTTCGGTCTCATTTTGACCTCTAGATGACCTACCATCACCCCTTCCTCCTTGATCACACCCTCTTTGTCTCCCTTAAAACTTTTTATTTAGCTTCTCTTCAACTCACAGGGAAAACTGGTATACCTCTTCGATGCTAGTCATTCTTATCAGACTTAATTTCTACTGGATGCTAGGCTGCAAGCCACAGATATAATGAGAAAGATTCTCCTTATTTTCTTCTACATGCCCTACTCTAATAAGAAGTTGGTAAAACTCCTCCATATATTCTTGGATTGATTTTCCTACTTGCTTTAACCCATACATCTTCTTAAACAAATTAAGCTCGTAGTCAACGAGAATGAACTACTTCTTTAGTTTGTCCACCATGCGATCCCACCTTGTGATCTTCTCCTTTCCTCTTCTATTTCTTTCCAATTGAACCTCTTCACACCAGATTTTTGCATGGCCTTTCATTTTGGCCTTTGCAAAATTAACCCTATCTGAGTCCCTAATATCCTCATACTCAAAGTATTCCTTGACTTCATTGATCGAATCAATCAACTCATCTAGTTTTAGATTTCCTGAAAATACATCCACATCAATTTTAGGTCTTTTTCCAAACTTAGTAATGGCCCTAAAAAGCCTCTCCTCTTGTTGATTTATGACTTCCCCTTTAACTTCCCCTTAATTTCTAATTTCTTCTTCTTCATTGTCATCCTCACTTTAATTGCCTACAACAACATTTGTTCCTCTATGGAGCTCCTCCTTCAACGCTTGAACCTACCCTTGGAGGGCTCTAAACTCCTCAAGATTAGTAGCTCTAGCCCTTCCACCACACTCTCTTTGTGGAGGCATCTTCTTAACTCAAACCCAGAACCATACAATCTTGGTGCAAACTACCTCACATTCGGCACTCTCTCTACACACTCAGGAAAACCTTGCTCTGATACCACTTGATGGGGTCAAGCCCAATAACACAATGGACACAACAAGAAAGGGAAAAACTTTATTAGCTATGAAAATATGCTAATACACTCAGTAGAGAGAAATAAAACTTGAGCACATGCCCTTTGGGCTTACAATAGTATAAAACTAGAGACAATTTCTCCTTCCAGTACCTCTGCTCAAACTCCACTCCGAACTACTTTTTACAAAGCCAAAAATGTTCTTAAATAGACCCCAAAGGCTCAAGGATTAGGAATAAATTCTAGAAAGTGCTAGTTGGCATCCACCACCAAAATAGAAGGCTTTAGAAGTCACATTAGAAGTTGGCTCAAAATTAGAAGAATCCAAAAATGGTAGCCAAACTTTCGGAAGGCATAACTTTTGAACTGTAGCTCCGATTGATGAACTGTTTACATTTCTAGAAAGCTCTCAGAGTGTTCTATAGCCCTATAGACCAGATTCATTCATCCTCCATTTTTCAGCCCTATTCAAGGTCATTTAATGCCCCTGACCTAACTTTGAAGCATTCTTAGGAGGTCTCTAGAAATCTAAAAACTGCAATAACTTTTAAACTATGGGGCCTTTTGACCTGAATCTTTTTTTGGAATGTTCTAAATTACAATTATAATCATCCCACCAATTTACACCTTCTAACTCACCAAAATTATGGCTCAATTACATAGTCCTATTTTTCTAGCATTTAAACGTATCACAAGGTACTTAAAATCTCTAACCCAAAACACTAATAGTGGAACTGTGAGAGTTGGAACCTTTATTTGACCCAAATGGGTATCCAAAAATGAAAACACATGAAATAAAAACTATGTATAGGTATATTTTTTTGGGTGACATAGGATTGCCCATATACCTCTGGATGCTCCTGCATCAAAGTTATTAGGTGAAGACATTCTACTATACTTTCTAACCATTGTATTATAAGAATGAGAATCCTATGATTAAGGTTGGCTTAATAACTATATTTTAGATCCTTAACAAGGTTGTAAATACTTTAGTAGGGTGACATTCCAAGTGAATTTTTGTAAATCTTTTAATTAGGTCACTTTTAATAGGGTGAAAGGCCTTTAATAGGGTAGGCCTTTCATAGGGAAGACTATTGATGGTGGTCAAACTTTGTAACCTTAGCTAGTTACATATTATTATAATGATAATTTATGGGTGTCATCCCTATCCCAATTTTACCTTCTCATTTTGGAGGGTTTTTGGGTGACCAAAATCTTGTGTTATCTATTTGTATGCATGGCTTTACTTTCATGTTAATTAGATGTGATAGATGCATGTGATTAATTTCAGTTGAAAATTTTAGACCTGAAAGTTACTTCTGATTCACCCCCTGCCCCTACCCCCCTTGAAGTATATTTCACCACTTGTAAATTCCAACATTATTATAGAGGATGATGTTTCTATTAGGCTTCTTGCTTCATCCTTAAAGGGAAAAGCATTACAATGATATAGAGGTTTTCCTCACAACTCTATTACTGATTGGGATGGGTTAGAAGTAGGACATTACATGCATTTTGAGGACAAAAGTAATCACACTTATCACTTTTAGAATAGCTAACAACTATCAAGAGAGAACCCAATGAATATATGACTAGTTTTAATTATATATTCTAGAAGACATGGGATAGAGTACCTACTATAGTAAAGCCTTCCCCTGGTAATGGCTCCTTACATTACCTCAAAGCCTTTAATAGTGACATAGCTACCTCATTGAAAACTATGGGCGGGGATACTTTTCAAGCTACCTATGAAATTGCCATAAACATACAAAATATCTTGATATAAGGAGGGAAGTTACTTCCAATGCCTCCAGTTCCTTTCTTTCCTAACATGCCTAATTATTAGCCTATTGTAGCCCCTATCTCTAGCACATCTACAAGTTAGCCCCTTGTTATTGTCACTTCAGCCTCCACATCTTTGAATGGAATAGATAAAATTAAAGATATGATGTAGTCTATAATGAAAAATATAGATAAGAAGTTGCAAGGTCAAGAAAAGAATCTAGAGGATATCTGCTCAGTAATATAGAAGATGAGTAATGAGGTGGTGACCTTAGAAAGGAAAAAGGCTCAAAACAATAAACCTCTCACACTTCAATATCAAGGTCCCATACATAATAGGCCTCCAAATCAAAGCCAAAGTCATGTCCCCTACAATCAAAATATAGCAATAAGTAATGCCCCTGCTACAAATACAAACCTAAATAGGGCTTTAGTACCTCAAAAATTATCTTTCTTGAGATCTAGATTTCTCCCCTTCCTACAACTATTCCTATAGATATTGTATGTGTTAGAAGTTAGAATTATTCCTAACACTAACTACACAATAGAGAGCAATAAGACAACAATATAATGTTAGTCAATCTATTGATAGTTCTCATATATGGTGGTAGAGAAAGTTTTCTTTCAACTCACAATAATAGAAGTAAAAGAAGAGCTATTGAAGATGCCATATCTCTTCCATCAATTCAAGCTTCAATTTTAGATATTGTTCCTCGTGTTGTAGTGATGAATGTACAATCCAATTTTGCTCCTCAATAGAGGCAAGATATGAGCAATCGGAAGTCTATTGAACATCAAACTTCTCAAAGTTAACATCCTATCCATGTAGCACCGAAGGTTTTTGTCAAAGTAGAGAATACTCCTTTTAATGTGGTAGATCAAATAAAAAAGAATAATGCTAATATCACTTTATGGGATGTTGTTGCTACTATACCATCACAAAGGAAGCTACTACAACAAAAATTAGAAAACATGGAGGTGAATGATTAGCCACCTAGGGAAGAAAATACAACAAACATGGAGCAACCAATCAAAGAGGGAGAATCAAGTAAGAAGAGTAGACCTCCTCCTTTCTATGCCTCTTTAATCATAGGAGATAAACTAGTCAATGCCTAAAAGTGTAGCTAATCTCCTTGGTATCAAGTATGAACCAATGGTGAGGGATGTCCTTTAGTTATATGGTAGCTTTGTCAAGATTGTAGAGATCCTAAAGAGTGTGGAGATGGAACTACATGCTTTCCTTGGTTGTATTGTAACCCAAGATTATTAGTAGCTAACATTGAACCTTATTTTCCATCTATCTTTCCAAGGACTTAACCACACAAATAGGAGGTCACATTGTAGTATATTGATTTTATATGTTCTTTAGGAAAAGATATGGGGCAAGAGCTTCTTTGAGAGTGGAGTCTCTAGTCCTTAATCGCATAAAGATTTATAATCCAAGCCCTATAAAAAAAAATTATATAATTAGGGAGGAGGATGAGAAATACATAACACATGATCATGTTAATTATATGGTAGAGGTGCCTAACTATCTTTTGGATGAGTGGGCAACTATTTATCAATTTGATCCAAAACATGAAGCCCTAGAAACAAGACTCGATACATATTACATATCAATAAAGGATGCTCCTATTCCTAATCTAATAAAAAAGGAAGAAGATATTGATGGATTATGGAGCATGTTCTTTGATGGCTCAAGGTAAAAGAATGGCTTAGGGGCTAGTTTCATTCTCATCTCTCCTAAATTGGGGAAGTACTATTTTTCTTATATGCTCCAATTTAGCTGCACTAATAATGTGCCAGAGTATGAAGCTCTAATCCAAGCTCTCCAACTTGCACAAAAAAAAGGAATCAAGGCTCTAATGGTAATTGGAGACAATGAGTTAGTTGTTAATCAAGTAAGAAACTAGACTATTACTAAGAACAACCTCCTCATATCACACAAGTACAAAGTATGGGATTTGTTTGAGGGTCTTCAAAAATTGATTCAGAAGTGTTAAGATTGGATTTTTGTGGAGTTATTTTTAATGATTAGGGATGTGTTGGAGGCACATTCGGGAACCTTTCCTCATGATTTCATAGAGATTGAATGGATTGAGTTGAAGTTTGAACTGTTTGAACCTTGCTGCTAGAACTATGTTTTTTCTAGTTTCTAGGTGCCTGTTGTAGACAATGTAACTAATTATCCTTAATGGATGAAAAAAATTCCACTTTACAGATTGAAGAGGACCTAGATTAATTCCTTGTATCTATTGTACAATTTATAAATCTTTATGGGTTGGGAGATATGGCAGTACTCCTACAATATCGATTTATAGTAGATTATGCAACAAGTTTACATGGGTGACTTTTAGGATGGATGTGCAGTTTTCCTTGAGGATTCAACTCTATGGATTTATGGAGTTGTAGAGGACCTAGATTTATACCTATATTTTGAAGAATAAGTTCTAATTCAATCATCCATAGGAGATAGCATGATTTTACTCGAATATTGATTTCTAGACATTTAATTGTTATTGCAGGTCGACTTGTCACATTTAATTTATGTAACTCTATTTAATTTGTTCTCTGGACCAGCTTGTGGCTTAAAGTGGTATAAGTAGGGGTTGTAGAGAAGTTTTTTAGTCATTCATTTATGATAGAATGATTCATGTGGGAGATGGGTGAGTTTTCCTAAGTTTGTGAGCAGATTGTCGAATGTGAGGTAGCTTACAACAAGATTATGATGAAGTTGTGAATGTGTGGATAGAGTTCCAATTGTGAGGTAGTTTACACTTGGATCTTGGATAAGTTGGAATAGAGCTAGGGCTCTAGCTAGAAAATTAGGAGATTTCTTGGTAGGCTTGCAAGAACAAGTTTAGATTTCCTTGGTGGTTTTTTTCTAGATTGTTATTATGTTATAGATTTGAACTAGCTGAGATTGGTTGTAAGTTGGATTATGTTGAATCTTGTAGAACTAATTTTGTAATTTTCTTTTTTTATTTGGCTCTACCCAGAAGGCTTTATAGCTAGGTATATTAAATGTAATCAGTTATATATCTATGAATCAAGAATTGTAATTTGGTATCAGATCTTGCATTATTGTTTCTTGTTGTTGTGTTTTCACTGTGTGGTTGTATAGTTGGAGGCTAGGACATCTCCTTTTCAGATTCTCCTACCTTGCACTACATCAAGTGGTATTAGAGCATAGTTGTTCATGAGTGTGTAGATAGATCACCAAAGTTGTGGCAGTTTGCACCAGGAGTTGGGTTGGAGAAGTAGATCTAATTTGATCTTTGATCTAGTGGTGGATTTTCTTTCTAGAGTCCTAGATCTCTTGGTTGCAAGGTGGCAGATCATAGTTCTAACTTTCAATTGTAGAGGTCTTACAGATGGATCAATGGATGCAAAGGTGGAAGGTTGATCTTAATGAGGCATTATCATAAAGAGTTTTTGGATTGCAGATCTATTGTCCTATACATGTGATGTGGTTCTTGATTGTTCATGCAAGGTGGCAAGTTGTGATCTAACTTGCAAACAATTTAAAGTTACAAAGATCTTGGGAGATGGCTCTAGGAGATTGGACCCTAAGATGATTGTGAATCTTTATGGTGTGGTGGACAAGAATTTTTCTAAGATGTCTTCTTGGTTTGAAGCTAGCTTGGCTAATTGAGATAAGAGTGAGGTGAGGAAGGAATTTCATAGATGTTGGTGGAGCTAGAGTCTACTGATTCAAAAGAAAGTTGTTTGGTTGGTTAAGGGACTTGTTCATGAGAGGAGATGGCATGACAAGGTTGAGTTGGAAGAGGTTGGTTTTGTTGATCATTTTATGAAGTCTAATACAAAACTTATAAAGTAGCTAAAGGTTGTTGTTGAATATATTCTTAACCTTGTTGATGATTGGAAAAATGTTGATTTTCATGATCAATTGGCTGAATTTGACATGGGAATTGCAGAGCACTTGGTCATGGATCATCCAGTTGCTATTGGTGGTGAGTTATATTTTTCAAAGCATCTTGTTGTGAGTAATGCAATTTTTGGGGTTGTGATTTTGGCATGTATTGATGGAGATCTACATGGTGCTACTGATGTTCAGTTTTTTCTTGCTAGTGTGGATTCATTAGTTGCTAATGTGCATGAGGATTTGTTGATGAAGCATTATGTTCAATTTTTGCTTGGGTGTGAGCATGTTGATTGGGTTGCTAATATGTATTTGATTTTGATGTTTTAGTGGATGAATCATAGATGGTTGATTTTTAGAGTTGTTCTATTGACTTTGATGAAGTGGAAGCCTTTGGTAAAGATGAAGTTGGTTTAAGATCTTTCTTTAGGCATTAAAGTATGGGACATACTTTTCTATTTACCTCAGGAGTCTGATGTAGGAGCATCAAGATTGGATTTTTTTGGAGTTATATTTTCATGGTTAGGGATGTGTTGTAGAAACATTGGGGAATATTTTGTCATGATTTCATAGAGATTGGATGAATTGAGTTGAAGTTTGAACTACTTGAACCTTGGTATTGGAACTATGTTTTTTCTGGTCTTTGGGTGCTTGTTGCAGAGCATGTAACTAATTATCCTTAATAGATGAAAAGATGTTCACTTCATGGATTTAAGAAGCCCTATACTAATTCCTAGTGTCAAATGCACAAGTTCTAACTCTTTATGGGTTGGGAGATATGGAAATTCTCCTAGAGTATTAATTTTTGGTAGACTATACAATAGGTTTCTATTGGTGAATTTTAGGATGAATGTGAACTTTTCCTTGAGGATTGAGCATTTTCACATTTAAAGGGTTATAGAGGACCTAGATTTATACCTAATATTCAAAGCACAAATCATAATTCAATCAGAGCCAGGAGATATCATGATTTTACTCAAATATCAATATCTAGACATTTAATTGTTGTTGTAGGCCAATTTGTTGCATTTAATCTATGTAATTGTATTTAATTTGTGTTCTGGGCTGACTTGTGGCTTAGATTGGTATAGGTAAGGGATTGGGGAATTATTTTAGTCATTCATTAATGATGGAATGATTCATATGGGAGTAGCTAATGGGCGAGTTTTCTTGAGTTTGTGAGTAGATTGTTGAATGTGAGGCAATTTACACTTGGATCTTGGAAAAGTTGGAGCATAGCTAGGGCTGGGCTAAAAAACAAGGAGATTGCTAGGTGGGCTTGTGAGCACAAGTTTATATTTCCTTGGTGGTTTTCTTCTAGATTGATATTATGTTATAGATCTGGACTAGCTGAGATTGGTTGTAAGTTGGCTCATGTTGGATCTTGTAGAACTAATTTTGTAATTTGCTATTTGTATTTGGACCTAACCCAGAAGGCCTTATAGCTAGGCATGTTGCATGCAATCAGTTATATATCTATGAATCAAGAATTGTAATTTGGTGTCATATATTTCATTATTGTTTCTTGCTATTATGTTTTTGTTGTGTGGTTGTATAGCTGGGAGCTAGGTCATCTCTTTTGGGGATTCTGTTGTCTTGCACTGTGTCAAGAATTCAACATCTAGAGTGTTCCTAGGAGAGAAAAATAAACATTCTAATAGATTAGCAGTAATAGGTGCTCATTATGATGTACCAGAGCATGTTGAGGATAACATACAATAATACATCATAATGGTTCTAAGGCATGCAATGCCTACCAACTGCACAAATTGGCAAGTCTTTGATTATGATGTGTATATTGTTAGTATTTTATAAAGTGAAGCAAAACTCTCTAAGAGGAACCAATCTAGGCTACAATGCTAGTATGGTGATCAAATCATGAACCTTAGTTAAAATAAGTTACCCAAAGGCCTATTCACTTTAGAGAGTATCTTTAACTATCATGATTAAGCAAGGAACAAAGGCTCAAATATAGCTACAAATAAAGATGATCACATACAAGAAGATGTTGTTGATGGAAAGACTCTCAATTTGGCAAAGGTACGATCTAATGTTGAACAAGAAAATTTTGTTCATTTCTATCAAGAATTCAATGATTTATTTGCATGGACATATGATGATATAAAGGGTTTTGACCCAAGTTTGTTTCAACATACCACAGATTTAAATAGTGATACAAATCCTAATAGACAAAAACAAGGACCAATCAACCTTAGAATTGAGCCATTAATGGAAAAGGAGTTGTCCAAGTTAATAGAGGCCAATATAATTTTTCCTATTAAGCATTCTTCTTGGGTAGCTAACTTTGTTCATATTTAGAAGAAGAGTGCAGAGATTAGATTATGTGTAGATTTCATAGATCTGAATAAGGCCTCTCTCAAAGATCAACATCCTCTCCCTTCTAGGGAACATATATTATCCAAAGTTAGTGGCCTAGAAATATTTCCCTTCCTAGATGGATTTTTAGGATATAATCAAGTGTTAGTTCAAGAATATATTAGATAGAAGACTTCTTGAAGACCACTAAATGTGACACCTATTCCTATTATAAGATGCCTTTTGAACTAACTAATGTAGGTGCTACTTTTCAAAAGGCAATGGAGATGGCCTTCAAGAATATGATTAAGAAGTATGTTTGATTTACCTTGATGATATCATAGTCTATTCAAAGAATGTGGTAGATCACTTTGGTCACTTGAGGCAAGTGTTCATCAACTATAGGGAGTATGGTATGTCACTAAATCCAATCAAGTGTATTTTTTCCACCAGTCAATGGAAATTACTAGGACACATTGTGTCTAAACAAGGTTTAACTATTGATCTCAAGAGAATGAAGGAAACTCTTGCTATCCCACTTCCTACCCACAAGAAAGGGATGCAAAGCTTCCTTGGTAGAATCAACATTGCAAGGAGATTTATTCCTAATCTTGTTACCATGGTCAAGCCTATTACACCTATGCTTACAAACAATATGGTCTTCACATAGACAAAGGAAAGGAGAGGTAGTTTTGAAGAGATTAAAGAAAACTAACATCAGACCATTGCCTTATCAATCCCAATTTTGATAAGGATTTCATTCTCTATACACTTGCGGGTGAATGAAGTATATCAACTATCTTGATACAATTGAATGATGCAAATGAAAAACAACCTGTAGCCTTTTTTAGTGAAGGGCTAAATGATTATATAGATAAATATAGTTATGTGGGAAAATAGGTCCTATCTATCATAAGAGCCTTGAATAAATGTAGGGATCTTTTGTCTCACAAAAAGATCAAGCTCATAGTCCCACATGTAGGTGTGATAGACTTCCTTTTGAATAAAGATGTCAATGAGAAAAGGTCTGGATGGATCCCAAAGTTCATGGAGTATGACATAGACATCAAGATCACAAAGATGGTCAAAGGTAAAGGGTTGTGTGAAAACATGATTTCATCCTATGAGCCAACTAAAGAAGTTTCTCTAGTTATAGAAACTATAAAATCAATAGGAGATAGAAACTTGAACAATTGGATACATGACATGATAACCTTCTTGTTGGGATGAGGATATCCACAAGAATTGAGTAGAGCTAAAAGTAGATGATTTAGATTATAGTCTATCCCTTTTTTCATAGTAGATGGAATCCTTCTTAGGAAGGATCTCAATGGAGCCTTACTAAGATGTGTTAGCCTTGATTAGACAGAAAGGATGATTAAAGAAATTCATGATGGTCCTGATGGTGGCCACTTCTCAACTAGAACAATAGCTATTGAGATCATGAGAGCTATTTATTATTGGTCAAATCTATTCAATGACTATTATAAACATATATAGTGGTGTAAGAAGTGTGCCTTATTCTCAAGTAAACAAAGGTTAGCATCTCTTCCTATCCATCCCTTCCAAGTTGATCAACCATTTGCCTAATGGGCACTAGATTTTATTTGTACAATCAATCCACCTTCCAACTTTGGTAAAAGTGGTTCTTAGCTACAACAGATTAATTTACAAGGTGGACAGAAGAAGTATCCTTGAAGGATTCCAAAGAGACTTCATTGATTGAGTTCCTTGATGGAATTGTTACTAGGTTTGGTGTTCCTTCAACAATAATATGATCAAACAATGCTAGGTCATTTTTTGGGACCCATATTTGTTCTTGGGTAGTTGATCATGGAATATATTTGAGTACATCTTCAAATTACTATCCATAAGGAAACAACTTAACTGAGTTATCCAATAAGAATGTAATTAGAATCATGAAGGGGACCATCAAGGACAACAAGAGGTGTTGCCAATCAAAATTAAGGAAAAACCTTTGGGCTAACATAATCACACCTAAGAGAGCAATAGAGAATTCAACTTTCATGCTGGTATATGGAAGGGAATCCAAGCCTCCTAATTCCATTGAATTCCCCTCTCTTGAATTAGTTCATTAGTTGGAGCTAATTGAAGATAATGCCATGACATTCAAGATGAAAAAATTGATGGAGTTAGAAGAAAAGAAATAATAGACTATATAGATAGTTGAGATACATCAAAAATAGGTAAAAAAGAGCTTTGACAAGAGTGCCAAAGATAGGGTTTCTAGAGAAGACTTTGTTCTCAAGTGGGATGTAGATAGAGCCAAATGAAGAAGGCACTCAAAATCTGATCCTATCTAGAGTGGACCTTATGTTATCACTAGTTGAAAGTAGGCTAATGCTTTCTAGCTATCTAGGCCCAATGGTGATGTCCTACCAATTCTAGTTAATGGAATTTATGTCAAACCATGCTTCTAAAGAGGGTTATAATTTTCTATATATATTAGGTACATTTTTCAAATTTCCCATGAAGTTTTAAACACATGTTATCTCTTTGTCAGATATCCAGGTTTTGAAATTTTGCAGTTGCAAAAAGAACAAAGGCAATGTTATGGTTTCACGAAGCGCAAGTTCCATTTTATGATTCCCAATGGATAATTATGGTCACTATTCATATAATTAGCAGGATATTGTCCCCTCTAAGTCACCAAAATTGTTAGCCATTTTTTCCCTTCTTTCAAAAATTTGAATCTTAAATGGAAAACATGTCTAACATTCAATTAATTATTTCAAATTTTAAATTGTCAGATAGGTCTAAATGTATCATGCTTTAACACTTATTCTCCTAAGTCTAACCTTAGCCTATAATGATTTTTAGGTTATATCTTATGAACCATTTAAGTTGTGATTGTGTGATTGCACTTTCATCACCCAGTTAGATGCTATTAGCACTTAACACTAAGGTAGGATGGAAAGGTGCAAAATAGTTAAATCTACAGTCACTGCATCTTCGAAGCATTTCATGCTACCTTGTGGTTCCTAGATATGATGGTGTGAAGTTAACTTTAGTAGACCAATTTCATGTGGATCACAAGGTCATTGATGGTTAAGCTTAACCCAAGATCAAGGGAGCAAAACAATGATTCCCTTTATCACTCATTCATGAGGTTAAGGCACTTGGGCTAATGATAAGTTGCAACTGAGCAATCTTTGTTTTATGTTGGCTTCATTGCATTGTCACATGAGTTTTAGAATGACCTCATATTAGAGTTATGAAGTGGAAAAGTGGAAAAGCATTATGAATTTCATTATTACTGAGGTTGATGCTTAATTATGGGTTAAGGTTGTTGAGTTGTGGTATTTCACAATATGGATGAACCCTGGTGATGTGGTAATCTCTAAATGATTGAAAAGATCAACTATTTATGAAGTGTCCCAATTGTATTTTGATTTTTTGATCTAGAGAAAATCAATGTTTGTCATTATGTCTCTTTTTGGTGTTATAATTTTATTAACCACAATGACATAAAGACAATGCAACACATATCCCAATGGGACTAACTGGTGAGTGAGCGATGATTGTAATCATCATAGTTTTGCAGGGTCACTAGCATTTATTGTTAGCTAGGAAAAATTTAGCAATGGTGAGAAGGAAATATTGATACATTTGTTGGATTACAATAGTTAGTGGAAAATATTAAGGGCAAGTTTTGAAGCAACGATAATAGTTAGTTTGATGGATTCATAGTTTCGCAAGGTTAACTATTAATTAGGAATGAAAGGTGGTGAAGCTACAATTAGGGAAAGGCCATGGGTCAACATAAGTTTGAATGTTGGGATGAGGTGGGAAACTATTTTAATATGGTTGGGCCACATGGCATAGCCTAAGGATTGACTCTAGTTCACTCATGACATGGTTGACTTGGTGTATGAGAATAGAGAAAGACAACTCTTTAATGGAAAATTTTATCTTTTTGATCATCTAAAACCACCTTTTTTCATTCTTTATTCATGGTAAATGTAAACGAAATTATCATCATTGCTTGGTTATCCATTTACTCAGTTAAAACATTAATGACCACTATATTTATCTTCTTAATGCTTTTTTTGGTGAATGATTTAATTTTCCTACATCTGGATGTGTACCATGATTAGATCTTTCTCAAATTTGTAGTGATTCTTCTATGCAACCTTACATGTAGTTGTTGTGCTTTTCCTTAGGGTAGAAGCTATTTGAGTTATGCTTGAACTATGAAAGAAAATTTTTTTAACCCTTGTTATGGTTGGCCTTTTTTTGATTTATTAGTATTTCATTTCATGCTCTGCTACTATAATTTTCCTTTTTTGTATGCATGAATGTATTCTCTATGTAACAACATTCTCCAATTAATATAACTGTAGAATTTCCTTGCCTCTATTGATGTTTTGTCTTCTCTCCTTTAGTTCGCATAAAAATATCTATTTTTCCTTGGATGTTATAGAGTGAAGTTCCTTCATTGTAGCATTTCATTTAGTTTCTAATCTATTTGTGGTTCTTGGATCAAAACAAAGGTTGAATCAGTGTATTGTGGGAATATGTTGATGAATAGTGCATTGTCAGGTAGAAATAAGGTTGAAAAACTATTTTGGCACATCACCCCCTTTAGACTAGATTGGGTAGTTTTCTTTCGTGCATTCCCTTTATCTTTTTCTCTTAAAGAGTAGTTAGGTGAATTCTAATAGTAAGGAAGATGACCTTCTCCAAAACCTCAATCTCATAGTTCAAGTCCCATAGCTTGGAGATTGTTTCTATGTTTTACAAGGTTGCCTTTAGGTAAAAAATTTAGGCAAGGGTGCAAGCTTTTGTGACAACGTAGCCTTTAAAATGGTTTGTTTCTCTATCTTTAGGACTTCATCTACTACTACTTGATAAGTGTTTCCTTTCTCTTCTCTTTCATACTCACTTTCATCATCTCCTACAACAAGATTCATTCCTTTTGGAATTTATTCTTGCAATGCTTGCATTTACCTCTAGAGGGGTCTAAAACCCTTAGATAAAAAATGTACAACTCTCCCACTACACTCTTTTCATGGAGGCGTCTTCATGATACTATTGAAACCCTAGTACAAACTACCTCACAGTTGGTGATTTTTCTAGACACAAAGCCTAAACTATGGTCTTAATGCAACTACCTCACAACTGATGATCTATTTAATTACTTAGTAAATCCTTCTCTAATATAACTTGATGAAGGGCTCTCCCCTTAATACCTTAAACACATAAAAAAGTAATGAAATGACAACAATTTCCAAGAGCAAAATGTGGGATTCTTATTATCACCTCAAATGCAGAATTAGAAAATGAAAAATTGTAGTACAATAATTGACATGGGTGCCTTCACTACAATAATCTATAAGAAAAAGGTACAAATTTTTTCCAAGATTTGTCCTAGACAATCTACAAGTATTTCTTAAATAGGAAATTTTATGCCACCTAGGAAGGTTCTACAAGCTCAAACTTAATACCTAGGGTCAATAGACCCCAAAAATACATATAGGGTTGGTCAAATACACGTTTGACATTTATTTTGAATGTTTTAGTCAGCTCAACTTTAAAAGGCCATGAATTTTAAACTACTGCTCTGATTTTTTATTATAACCCCTTTTTTGAAATCCTTATTATCTAATCTGCAGGCTTAGATGTGAACAAGCATCCATCCTATTGGTGTTTCAAAATTACCAAGCAACAAAATGCTTGATGCTAGGGTAACGAAAAGAAACTTACTCTAAGGGTTAGCTATATCCTATGCTTAACTATAAAAATATTCAAATCTAGACCCAACTTCAACAAAATCACAAGGATTTTCTACTCTTTAGGTTCTAAAAAACCAAGGCAAGTGCACCTAAGGGATAAAAGTGCTCAAAAATTGATCTAATCTTCACACTTCATTTTCCTCATTAATATTTAGTAATAATTCTTCTTAGATTAATAGATAATTCTAAGTTACAATCGCTTACTACAACATACAAAGATTAAATGCAAAAAAATGTTGACCAACTATTAAATTCTTCATTAATAAAAGTAAAATTGATTTGATTTATGAAAATTTGCTTGATGGAACCTTATAAGGTAGAAGTACAATGTTGTGTCACATTTCAGGATGACTCATTAGAATGAGAGAATTTGAATATTTTTGTCTAAAAATAATTTTTTCACAAACATATTATCTGTATCTAAATTTATTCTAGCTAAGTTATATATGTTGTCACACTTTTGCAATTCTAAATTTGTATTAAATGCATGTTTTATACTTGTTTACATGTAATTACTAAAGAAATAAAATTATTTCAGAAAACTCACATTACAATAACTATTACCCTCTTGAATGATTTTTTTTCTTAATAACATATAATGACCATTTTATAGAGCTCAAAGTCAAGAATGTTCTGATATAGAGTTTATATTTTTTTAATTGGATATATTATATTATAACTAAAAATACTACAAGTACTTATTTTAACACTTAAGAAGATGTTGATTTTGAGAAAGAAAAAAATGGTAAATCATATATAAAAAAAAATTAAAAGCATATAATGTTCTAGAGGAGACAATCCTCTTCCAAAATGTATATTTTTTCTTTTTGTTAGAATTGATTTGTTTTGAAAAATGTGGTGAGAGATGAAAACTATCAATTTCAAGTGAGTTGAAATTTCAATTATTATAAAAGAGTAAATATATGTCAAAATCTAATTCTTATTTTTTTCTAAAAATTCTAGAGCTATATATGTCATCCATGACATATTCTTAAATCAAAGGGAAAAGGGTTTATTTCCATATAATTTTGTGGTGGGAACTAGACACCTAATTTTTAGCAACAAAAAAATTATCCTTAAAAAATAGGAAAATATATCAATTCTTATTCTAAATAATTTTTAAAAATAATAATCATAATATTCATCCATTTCTACACATTTCATCAGTTTGCTTCATTTTCAAATTTTAAATAATAATACCAGTTATATGTCATTGAAGTTGAATGGTTATAGTTTTGTTAGCCTTTTCTTTATCCATTCGCATTTAGAGTCTTCCTAGTTACTTTGACCTAATAAATTTCATTACAATAAATATTATTAGAATTTTACCCTCAACTTCATTCTTATGCATATCCTTCATACTAACTAGAAATCCTATCACCTTACTAACGCATTTATTAAATTCCTTGAATTAAAAGCAATATCAAGCTGATATGGAACCTATCCTAGTTTCATTAAATTGAATAATCCTTGCACATAAAATCTCAAGATAACCAACATATAAAAATGGAGACAAGATTTGAGACAATAAAAATGTAGGTGTAACTCTCTATTGTGTTAGTTTTCATTAAAAATCACACAATACTAATGCAAAACTCTAAACAATTATGTGCAAGATAACCTAATCTTTCACTATTAACATATTCTTAAATTTTTAGAGAATGATATATCACAAAATGAACATCAAGAAATTGGACTAGACATGAGCATAGCATAATACTATTTAATTGCATAGGTTCCAACCCCCTCTATAGGTTTGGGATCTCATTTATACAACATGAGATACAACAAGCTTTAGGCCTAGAGAATAATGATAGCTGTCCTTAAGACAGGAAGATATTTCATACAAAAGGTAACTATCATAATAAGAACTTTTTTTGTTCAAATGAACATTTACATCATGAATCTTCCTTTTGTGGGACCACTTCTATTGTGGCTTATTATTGCTAAGCAATTTGACTTGATGATTGGCTTAGGTGCAATTGTCATTCCTTAGATTGTTTGATCATTTTATTTAACTATGGTTAGCCATGTTCCAATATTTGAAAATCGATTTTAACTCATAGTTCTCCATCTAGGTCATCATACACAGACAAGCCAACAATTATACTTAGTTCTATTTGTGAGGCCTCGTCCTGACTCATCCTAGCACCAAGGATACATTATTATTTTGATGCTCATGCTTTGTTAGATCAGAACCTTATTGGATACATTGAACATTTTTAAGCTATTTTTATGATGGGTGATGCTTACTTCAGTTATTTGATTTTTGTCATTTAATGCTGATAAATATGTATAACGATGAAGAAAATGTATGCAACACTAATACATTTGGTTATGCAAGTCGAAAGGTTAGAAATATGAGTAGAATTAGATAAACAATTATTTAATTGAGAAACAGATGCTTTAATTTATATAATTCCTCTAATATGTAATTCACATTATACATGTGGTTTTGGACCTACTGATGTGTGCAATGAGTGTGCAGGAAAATTAACTGAGACAACTCAACGGAAAAGCGGAGCTAAGCTACTTGCTAATTTTGTGCTAACTTTATATTGTAATTTTTTAAAGGTTGTAATTTGATCTTACTATTCTCCTAACCTTTAATTGTTCCAAATAAGCCTTTAAAGGCTTAGAAACATTAAATTTAAGTACCCCTATGGGTAGGGGTATGGGTGGGGGTACTTTCCAACCCTTTAGCCTCCTAGGTTGACTCTTAGGGTCTCTTAAAAACCCTATTATAGGCTGATTTCGAAAATGGGTTGCTCCTTACTTGAGTTAGTGAAACCAAACCTCCAACTTGAGTTACTTGAAGCTTAGTGGAGTCAAGGACCATACTTAGAGACATTTTTCGAGGAGTTTAGTTTTTTGTCACCCAATCCTCTAACTTTGGAGAAAGTTTTGAAGATTGAAGGAAGAAAAGGGAAGCTCTTCTCAAACCACCATTGCCATAACTCTTTTATGAAGGTAGGAGATCTTCACTCCACAAATGGTTCTTTATGTGTGTTCATGTTTTGAATCTTTCTTGAATCATGTTGGAGAAATTATGTAATGTTGCATTCTTGTTGTGTTTTGGGGTGGATTGGGAGGGATTTTATTTTGTTTTCCTTTGATGTTATTCATATGCCTTCTTGATGTTTTTTTTTTTTTTGAGAGGTTTTCATGGGGATGTTCTTGGCAACACTCACCCTTGGATAGGGAAGAAGTGGCCATGCTTGGGAAAAGGGCCTTAGTTGGACCTCAATAGTGTAGAGTCTCCTCTCATGGAGAGAGGAGGGAGAAAGGGTAGGGTGTATGGGCCCCTACTTGTCATCCCATACCTTATTGTTATTGAGAATTCTTGAATGTGGTAAAGAATGAAAATCCTAGTGGATATAACCCCGAAAGGGCCTTGTGAAAGAATGGAAATTCTTGAAGTTTTAGCTCCGAAAGGGCTAAGTGAAGGTATGGTGATAGACTTCTCCTATTGAGAAAATCCACCTTTCCCCTATATTGGTTCATTGTTGGACCTATTGTGCAACCAGGTGGAAATGTATGTTCATTTTGCTTATCTCCTTGTGTTGTTATCTCCATGTTGATTTTTGTCTCTTCCATGTTTACCCTTGATGCAATGAAGATATTTGATAAAAGTTCTCTTGTGCAAGCCTTGAAGAAAACTCATTGAATTGTAATATTTTGTAAGTTGTAATTGATTTTGATGTAGTGGCAAAGACATCGAGTTTTCTTACTGGTTCTTTCTCAATGGAGTCTTGAACCAGGATGAATAATAAAGGAAAAAAAAAAAAAAGATTATGAAATTTTTCTTGCAATGCCCTCATTTGTTCCAAACTTTGGCATACGTATGTGAGAAATTAGAATGATAGTAAATGTCTTGAGTTGGGAAAATTTTGAGTTTCAATTATGATAATGAAAGGCAAATGGATGTATTGAAGTTTCAATATTGGATATTAGCATGTAATATCAATTCTACATTTTGATCACCAAGCTAGCTCTCTCATTGTGAATTAAATTAGTGATGTAATTAAATTGGATAAGAATTATTCATCACCTTTTTTTGAATTTCTGAATATAAGTTCATAATTTCTTGATAAGTTTTATCGAGGACAAGAGCAATTGAATTAAGAGATTTGAATGTCTTGAGTTTAAATAAAGAAGTAAGAACACACTTTTTGTTATGATGATTATATAGAAAACATAAAACTCGCCCTATGGATGGTTGAATTTACATGAACTCGGCAAGAAAATATGCTAGAACTCAAAAAAAAAAAAAAAAAAGGCTTTCAAATTGTGCATCTCCAAGTCTAAAAACCCTCTCTGGAAAATGTATGGAGAAGCCATAAAATTCCTCGTGTCACAGAAAATATTCCAACAAATATTCTTCCTTACCTTGCAAATTAAAAATCATTCTTAATTCTTGTAATAATATAACTTTAATACGAATTGAATACAAAGCCTCAAAATATATATATAATAATATTGTTAAATTCAACTTTCCAACAAAAAATCTTTTGGCATTTAATTCTATAAGACTCGATATGCAAGTCAAATCATATAAAAAGGTTTTAATACTTGAAAAGAAAAAAAATTATCACAACCACCTGTCAGCAAGTACAGTGGTCGAGTTTGGAGAGGGGCATGAGAAATTTCTTAAAATTTGTATGGGCATCAGACCTATTTTTGCTTTTCCCCACGTATCTTCTAAACCTGCGATGACGTGGGCAAGATGGCTTGTGGGAGTGGTGAATGGGGTTAACATAAAATTTATATCCCCCTACAATTTTCACCCACCCCATCCCAACGTCCCCACTACCTCATGCAAGATCCAATGTGCGATAGAGTGGAGGGGAAAATAGGTTTACAGGTGCCGACTTTTTCTTGTGAGGTGATGGAAATGTTTAAAAAAAAAATTTGTAAGGGAGCATATAATTGACTCCCCCTGCCACCCTACGGCACCCCACCAAACCCGTAGGTCCTGTGTGATGTGCCCCCACGATAGGATAGGGGATGGACCTACCACGCGCAGGCCATGGGAAGTGTGTGGGCAGGCCCTATAGGACAGGGGTTTGGGGTAGGTCTTAGTCTTGGGGGGGGGGGGGGTACGGTAGTTAATATAGCATTGTGTTTTCTTTTGTATATATATTTCTTTTTAAATTTTGTATGACTTATGGTTTTAGTTGATAGTCAGACGGGATTAGGTTAGTAGTTAGGGTAGATTAGGATAGGATAGAATTGATTGTTTTAATAGAAAATTTTATAAATAGTTTTTAAGTAAATTTTAGCATTAGAATATTAATTAGTATTTTATTGAATAGAAATTTTTAATGGTTTATTTGAATCTAGTTCTCTATATTGTCTAAGTGTTAGAGTAATTAGATATCGATTTTATGTCAATGTTCCAAATGTTAGATTGTTAGCTACATTTTTTAAGTTAGTATTAGTCTTGTTTAAATTAAAGTTAGTAGTTTAAATGACATCTAGTTGACTGGTAGATTTATTCGAATTAACCTTCGTCTTAGTTTTTTTTAAAATTTCAATGATAGATTAATATAAGTTAGATTGTTATATTTTGTATTGAGGATTACTTTAAATCTTATATTTAGGTTTTAGTTGTTAGTGTTAGAAATTTTCCACGTGAAATTGAACATAGTAATTCAAACAAATTTGATATCTCATTAATTAGTTATATTCTATTAAGAGCTCCTTAGATTAATTTTTAATATGGACTTAAATTGTGATAATGTGAATAAGGCTTAGATTAAAATATGGACTCATTGAACATAGGCACCAACCCTAATAGTGAACATTAAATTAATTAATTAGATCGATCTGAGAACGAAGGAAGTAAAGTTGAAAATTTAAATGTGGTAAGAAAAATTGATAATGTTGTCATCTCTATGGTATGTACATTAAAGGTCAGTTTGATTCTGGTTTAAAATTTTAAAACGTAATTAGAATGAAGGTGTAAGAAGTTAATTTATGACATTAAGCTTGGAGAAATTCATTAAAGATGTAACAATGATCAAGTTATTCATTTAGTAGTAAGAGCCTAGTTAATTAGAACATCCTTAAGGTCGTAACAATTGATCACAATTAGTTCTTTTATTGTTAAACCCTAAAAAATTTTGACCATGTTGTCTTGCTTAATCTTAGTTAATCATATGAACATTTGTTGACCCCATCATCTTAATTGTTCAAAAAAAAAAAATTGTTGTGTGC
Organism: Cupressus sempervirens; assembly: GCA_028749045.1. Classification (NCBI taxonomy): domain Eukaryota; kingdom Viridiplantae; phylum Streptophyta; class Pinopsida; order Cupressales; family Cupressaceae; genus Cupressus; species Cupressus sempervirens. Next base: position 94,596,464 of record CM053790.1, read on the forward strand.
GTTTTTGCCCCTTACTTTTGGGCATGACATTTTGGTATCAGAGCGCCAGTGTTTCAACACTAGGAATCTAAAACCATTATGCTTCTAAACCTAACTAAAAACTTCAATTGTGTAGGATGCCTCCTATTACACGGAGCAACCAACGAGGTAGAGGTCGTAGGGCAAGAGGTGGTAGAGCAGGACAGGAGGATGGACCTCCACCACCTCCTCCACCTCCACCACCACTGAACCTGAGCTAGGACATTATAGATGCACTTCAGACTCTGATCGGTGTAGTTCAGTAGAGAGTAGTACCTATAGTTCAGCAAGGTCAGTAGATTCCAGTTGTGGAAGTAGAGGGACCCAGAGGAGGCGGACCTAGAGTCTGAGAGAGGACTAGGAGTCCCCCGTAGAGACAGTTAGAGTGACAAGGTGAGCACGAGGAAGAGTCAATACACCAGAGAGGACCCCCACATGACAGACCTCCTAGACATATAGGAGATGATATCAGGGAATGTATTTGACTCGAGCCACCTTTATTTACCAGTTCCACTGAGGGGACAGTAGCACAGGCATGGTTACAGAGCCTACATCAGTGCTTTGGATTACATTTGTATGGGAGTAATCTAAAGGCATGACTAGCAGTTCATTAGTTGAGAGGTGATGCCTCCAATTGGTGGCATCAGGAGGAGACCATTAGAGGAGTGAGCATGGATACCCTCACCTGGGAGTCATTCCTAGAGAGGTTTAGGGAGAGGTACCTATCTGAGCATTTTAGGCAGAAGCAGATAGAGGAATTTCATTCACTACATCAGAGGGGTCTCATTGTGGCTCAGTATGAGAGTAGGTTTCTCGAGCTCCTTCCTTATGTCGATTACATGAAGGATGAGAAACTGCGAGTGCACCGATTTATCATGGGCCTGAATTTCTCACTTCAGGGTCCAGTTCACATGGCCTTCCCTACCACCTTCAGATAGGTTGTTGAGATGGCACTAGTGGCAGAGGACACTCGAGGTCGACAAGAGTCACGGGATCAGTCTTAGAACCGAAACTCTACCCAATAGAAACCCCCTTGGAAGGGGAATCAGAACTACATAGCAAGGTCCTCTAATGGCCAACAGCCTTAGCAGCAAAAATCCCAGTAGCAGCAGCAGTAGAAACCCTCACAGGGTTATCAGGGCTCCAAGCCCAAGAAGTGGCATTCATAGGGTCTGAGATAAGATTAGAAAGTACAGGTTCCACAGTTACAGCTAGCAAAGACTCAGCAGTCTTCTAGGGGTTGATTCAGTGGATCTAGCAGGTCAGGAGGACAACAACAGTCTAGATCACAAGGTGCCTAATCTTATACATGAGGTCCATGTTACACTTGTGGTGGCATGGGGCATATTGATAGAGAGTGTTCTCAGGGATAGTCCTCTAGTGGTTAGAGAGGGGCTTTTTCAGAGCCAACAGCTAGCGATGTAGGCAGATCTCACAGATTCTTTGCAGTGGTTGACAACTGCTAGGTCGAGCATCAGGCCACAGTTATTGAAGCTACAGGTAGTATACGAGGTAGCATGGTTACTATTTTATTTGATTCTGGAGCTACTGATTCATTTATATCTCCTTTCATTATGGAGCATTGTGGGCTGGTGGCAGTTAGTCAGGATGTCAGCTGGGAGGTAGAGTTAGCCTCAGGAGCCAGAGTGTCAGTCAGTTCCATGGGGCATAGTTGCCCGATTCAGATTGGAGACATGTCCACGATGTCTGATCTACGTAGTACCCCTCTAGGTTCTTATGATGTTGTTCTTGGCATGGACTGGCTGTATGCCCACAACGCCAAGATGGACTATTGAAAAAAGAGAGTGGAATGTGTGGATGAGTATGGTATCTCTAGAGTGACCCTTGGGGTTAAGAGACCCATATCCCTTTGAATGATTTTTGCTATGCAGCTTAGATGGTGCATGCGGAAGGGATGTCAGTTGTTCACTATCACCATTAGTGACAAGGAGGAAGATCCTAAGGGGGAGCCATCCCTTGATGATTTTCCTATATTGTCGGAGTTTGCGGATGTCTTTCCATCAGAGCTTCCTAGTAGGCCTCCACCTAGAGCAGTGGATTTTCATATTGATCTTGTGCCAGGAGCAGAGCCAGTGTCGAGAGCACCATATAGGATGACTACCCATGAGCTTAGTGAACTTAAGATTTAGTTGGAGGAACTCTTAGAGAAGGGGTATATTCGACCTAGTGTGTCACCTTGGGGCGCACAAGTGATCTTCGTTAAGAGGAAGGACGGATCACTTAGGTTGTGTATTGATTATCGGGAATTGAACAAAGTAACCATCAAGAACTGATACCCTCTTCCTAGTATTGATGACCTCTTTGATCAGTTGCAGGGTGCTTGAGTATTTTTGAAGATTGATCTCAAGTTAGGCTATCATCAGTTGAGGATTGTGGATAGTGATATTCCTAAGACTGCATTTCGTACTCGATATGGCCACTACAAGTTCACTGTGGTACCTTTTGGCCTCACGAATGCTCTAGATGTATTCATGAGCCTCATGAATGAAGTATTTTGTACCTTTTTAGACAAGTTTGTGGTTGTTTTCTTGGATGACATCTTGATATATTCTCGTAACGAGAAGGAGCACGAAGAGCACTTCAGACAGGTATTGCAGAAATTGAGGGAGAACCAATTGTTTGGCAGCTTGTCAAATTGTGCACTCTTTAGACCTGAGATACATTATTTAGGTCATGTCATATCTGGCAATGGTGTCTCAATGGACCCATTGAAGATTAGGGCCATCATGGAATGGTCGGCACCCACCAGTGTCACTGAGCTGAGGAGCTTCATGGGACTAGCAGGGTATTATTGATGCTTCATTGAAGGATTCTCTAGATTTTTACATCCCATCAAATCTCTTCAGAGGAAGGGAAAGAAGTATGAGTAGAAAAAGAAGTGTGACAGAGCTTTTCAAGAGCTCAAGAGAGCCCTCACAAGTGCACTGATTATTGTAGTACCAGATCCATCCGTGGACTTCGTGGTGTGCACTGATGCATCTTTGGATGGTATAGGGGCAGTTCTTATGCAAGATGACCGACCCATTTCCTTTGACTCTAGGAAGTTAAAGACTCATGAACTCAACTACCCTACTCACAACCTAGAGCTTGCGACAATATTTCATGCCTTAGTGAGGTGGTGACACTTTCTACTGGGTCATAGATTTGAGCATCATTCTATCCACCAGAGCTTACAGTACATATTCACTTAGCCAAACCTTAATGCTAGGTAGAGAAGGTGGATGGAGTTCCTTTGTGAGTACGATTTTTATGTTCATTACATCAAGGGGAGGGATAATGTTGTTGTGGATGCCTTAAGTAGAAGGCACCATGAGTTATCATCTATCACTACTTGTACTAATTTGAGGGAAAGGATTCTTCAACACTTGCCAGCAGATGAGCTTTATACAGAGGTTAGTCAGGTGGTGCATTCTCAGAGACCCTTAGAAGGGAAGTATTCAGATTATTCCTTGGAGATTAATGGACTCTTGCGCCATAGAGGACGTATGTATGTACCCCTCACTCGGGGATTGTGTGAGTTCATTATACTTGAGGCTCATAGAGCACATTATGTAGCACACCCCGGTGTTAAGAAGTTACATGTAGATTTGAGGCAGTTATATCACGTGCCAGGCATGAGAGTGCAGATTGCTAACATAGTTGTTAGATGCTTCGAGTGTCAAAGGGTGAAGGCAGAGCATCATCATTCCGGTGGGCTCCTTCAGTCTCATGAGGTCGTTGAATGGAAGTGGGATGTTATATGTATGGACTTTATTATTCGTCTCCCCTTGTCATCTCATCGCCATGATGCCATTTTGGTGACAGTTGACATGTTGACCAAGGTTGCTCACTTCTCCCCTGTGCATACTACATATACAACATGAAACATAGTGTAGGTGTTTCTACAGGATATTGTCAGACTTCATGGCATTTTCCGTAAGATCATCTTCGATAGGGACTTGTTGTTCACCTCATCTTTTTGGAGAGAGTTGTAGCTGGCATTGGGCACTAAGCTCAATTTTAGTACATCATACCATCCTTAGACCACTGGGTAGACCGAGCGAGTGAATCAGGTTTTGGAGGACATGTTACGTATGTACGTGATGGACCATCAGGTCAACTAGGAGGAATACCTACATCTTGTCGAGTTTTCCTATAACAATAGGCACCATTCTTCCATAGGTATGTTTTCTTATGAGGCCTTGTATGGAAGACTTTGGAGGATGTCGCTGAGTTGGGATAGGATCGAGGATCGAGTATCTATTAGCCCTCAGTTGGTTAAGTAGATGGAGCAACAGGTGACTTTGATTAGACAATGCCTGAGAGAGGCACAAGATTGATAGAAGAAGTATGCAGATGCGAAGAGGATAGATCGAGAATATCAGGTTGGCGATAGATTTTTCTTGAGGGTGCGGCCACATAAGAGTCCGATTCAATTCGAAAAGGGCTCTAAGTTGGTGCCCCAATTCGTTGGACTATTCGAGATCCTAGAGAGGATAGGACCAGTTGCCTACCATTTAACCCTGCCACCTAGCTTGTCACGTATCTACGATGTGTTTCACATTTTTGTACTTAGAGGATACATTTATGATGAGTCTCATATTATAGATTGGGATGCTTTGTAGGTGGAGTCAGACAGCCAGTTAGTACTATAGCCCATCCGTATTATTGCCCAACGAACCCTAGCACTTCGAGGTCGAGAGCTGGACATGGTTAGAGTCTAGTGGGATTCCTATGATGAGGTTATAGACTCTTGGGAGGATGCAACACAGATGTGAGCATAGTACCCTTATCTTTTTGATGAACTCTAGGAGGAAGTTCATGCCTAGTGGGGGAGGATGTGAGGCCTCGCCCCGACTCATCCTAGCACCAAGGATACATTATTATTTTGATGCTCATGCTTTGTTTTGTCAAAACCTTATTGGATACATTGAACATTGTTAAGCTATTTTTACGATGGGTAATGCTTGCTTTAGTTATTTGATTTTTGTCATTTAATTCTAATAACTATGTATAACGATGAAGAAAATGTATGCAACACTAATAGATTTGGTTATGCAAGTCGAAAGGTTAGAAATATGAGTAGAATTAGATAAACAATTATTTAATTGAGAAATGAATGCTTTAATTTATATAATTCCTCTAATATGTAATTCACATTATACATGTGGTTTTGGACCTACTGATGTGTGCAATGAGTGTGCAGGAAAATTAGCCGAGACAACTCAACGAAAAAACAAAGCTAAACTACTTGCTAATTTTGTGCTAACTTTATATTGTAATTTTTTAAAGGTTGTAATTTGATCTTACTATTCTCCTAACATTTAATTGTTCCAAATAAGCCTTTAAATGCTTAGAAACATTAAATTTAAGTACCCCTATGGGTAAGGGTATGGGTGGGGGTAATTTCCAACGCTTTAGCCTCCTAGGTTGACTCTTAGGGTCTCTTAAAAACCCTATTATAGGCTGATTTCGAAAATGGGTTGCTCCTTACTTGAGTTACGGAAACCAAACCTCCATCTCGAGTTACTTGAAGCTTAGTGGAGTCAAGGACCATACTTAGAGGCATTTTTGGAGGAGTTTAGTTTTTTGTTCCCAATCCTCTAGTTTTCGAGAAAGTTTTGAAGATTGAAGGAAGAAGAGGGAAGCTCTTCTCAAACCACCTTTTCCATAACTCTTTTATGAAGGTAGGAGATATTCACAGAAATGAATGGTTCTTTATGTGTGTTCATGTTTTGAATCTTGCTTGAATCATTTTGGAGACATTATGTAATGTTGCATTCTTGTTGTGTGTTGGGGTGGATTGGGAGGGATTTTATCTTGTTTTTCTTTGATGTTATTCATATGCCTTCTTGATGTTTTGTTTTTTTTTGAGAGGTTTTCATGGGGATGTTCTTGGCAACACTCACCCTTGGATAGGGAAGAAGTGGTCATGCTTGGGGAAAGGGCCTTAGTTGGACCTCAATAGTGTAGAGTCTCCTCTTATGGAGAGAGGAGGGAGAAAGGGTAGGATGTATGGGCCCCGACTTGTCATCCCATACCTTGTTGTTATTGAGAATTCTTGAATGTGGTAAAGAATGAAAATCCTAGTGGATATAACCCCGAAAGGGCCTTGTGAAAGAATGGAAATTCTTGAAGTTTTAGCCCCAAAAAGGCTAAGTGAAGGTATTGTGATAGACTTCTCCTATTGAGAAAATCCACCTTTCCCCTATATTGGTTCATTGTTGGACCTATTGTGCAATCGGGTGGGAATGTATGTTCATTTTGCTTATCTCCTTGTGTTGTTATCTCCATGTTGATTTTTGTCTCTTCTATGTTTACCCTTGATGCAATGAAGACATTTGATAAAAGTTCTCTTGTGCAAGCCTTGAAGAAAACTCATTGAATTTAATATTTTGTAAGTTGTAATTGATTTTGATGTAGTGGCGAAGACATCGGTTTTTCTTACTAGTTCTTTCCCGATGGAGTCTTGAACCAGGATGAATAATAAAGAAAAAAAAAAAAAAAGATTATGAAATTTTTCTTGCAATGCCCTCATGTGTTCCAAACTTTGGCATACATATGTGAGAAATTAGAATGATAGTAAATGTCTTGAGTTGGGAAAATTTTGAGTTTCAATTATGATAATGAAAGGCAAATGGATGTATTGAAGTTTCCATATTGGATATTAGCATGTAATATCAATTCTACATTGTGATCACCAAGCTAGCTCTCTCATTGTGAATTACATTAGTGATGTAATTAACTTGGATAAGAATTATTCATCACCTTTTTCTGAATTTTTGAATATAAGTTCATAATTTCTTGATAAGATTTATTGAGGACAAGAGCAATTCACTTAAGAGGTTTGAATGTTTTGAGTTTAAATAAAGAAGTAAGAACACACTTTTTTTTATGATGATTATATAGAAAACATACAACCTTGCCTATAGATGGTTGAATTTACATGAACTTAGCAAGAAAATATGCTAGAACTCAAAAAAAAAAAAAAAGGCTTTCAAATTGTGCATCTCTAGGTTCAAAAACCCTCTCCGGAAAATGTATAGAGAAGCCTTAAAATTCCTCATGTCACAGAGAATATTCCAAAAAATATTCTTCCTTGCCTTGCAAATTAAAAATCATTGTTAATTCTTGTAATAATATAACTTTAATACGAATTGAATACAAAGCGTCAAAATATATATATAATAATGTTGTTAAATTCAACTTTCCTACAAGAAATCTTTCGGCATTTAATTCTATAAGACTCGATATACAAGTCGAATCATATAAAAAGGTTTTAATACTTGAAAACGAAAAAAATTATCACAACCACCTGTCAGCAAGTACAGGGGTCGAGTCTGGACAGGGGCATGAGAAATTTCTTAAAATTTGTATGGGCATCATACCTGTTTTTGCTTTTCCCCACACATCTTCTAAACCTCCGATGACATGGGCAGGATGGCTTGCAGGAGTGGTGAGTGGGGTTAACATAAAATTTATACCCCGCTACAATTTTCACCCACCCCATCCCAACGTCCCCACTGCCTCACGCAAGATCCAATGCACGGCAGAGTGGAGGGGAAAACAGGTCTACGGGTGCCAACTTTTTCTTGGGAGGTGATGGAAATGTTTTTTTAAAAAAATTTTGTAAGGGAGTGCATGATTTACTCCCCCTGCCACCCTACAGCACCCCACCAAACCTGCAGGTCCTGTGCGATGTGCCCCCATGATAGGACAGGGGATAGACCTGCCATGCACAGGCCTTGGGCAGCATATCGGTAGGCCCTATAGGAAAAGGGTCTGGGGTAGGTCTTAGTCTAGGGGGGGGGGGGGGGTGCGGTAGTTAATATAACATTGTGTTTTCTTTTGTATATATATATTTTTTTAAATTTTTATATGACTTATGGTTTTAGTTTATAGTTAGAGGGGATTAGGTTAGTAGTTAGGGTAGATTAGGATAGGATATAATTGATTGTTTTAATAGAAAATTTTATAAATAGTTTTTAAGTAAATTTTAGCATTAGAACGTTAGTTAGTATTTTATTGAATAGAAAATTTTAATGGTTTATTTGAGTCTAGTTCTCTATATTGTCTAAGTGTTAGAGTAATTAGATGTCAATTTTATGTCAATGTTCCAAATGTTTGATTGTTAGTTACATTTTTTAAGTTAGTATTAGTCTTGTTTAAATTAAAGTTAGTAGCTTAAATGACGTCTAGTTGACTGGTAGATTTATTCGAATTAACCCTCGTCTTAGGTTTTTTTCAAGTTTCAATGATAGATTAATATAAGTTAGATTGTTATATTTTGTATTGAGGATTACTTTAAAACTTATATTTAGGTTTTAGTTGTTAGTGTTAGAAATTTTCCACGTGAAATTGAACATAGTAATTCAAACAAATTTGATATCTCATTAATTAGGTATATTCTATTACGAGCTCCTTAGATTAATTTTTAATATGGACTTAAATTGCGATAATGTGAATAAGGCTTAGATTAAAATATGGACTCATTGAACATAGGCACCAACCCTAATAGTGAATATTAAATTAATTAATTAGATCGATCTGAGAACGAAGGAACTAAAGTTGAAAATTTAAACGTGGTAAGAAAAATCGATAATGTTGTCATCTCTATGGTATGTGCATTAAAGGTCAGTTGGATTCTGGTTTAAAATTTTAAAATGTAATTAGAACGAAGGTGTAAGAAGTTAACTTATGACATTAAGCCTAGAGAAATTCATTAAAGATGTAACTACGATCAAGTTATTCATTTAGTAGTAAGAGCCTAGTTAATTAGAACATCCTTAAGGTCGTAACAATTGATCATGATTAGTTCTTTTATAGTTAAACCCTAAAACTTTTTGACCATGTTGTCTTGCTTAATCTTAGTTAATCATATGAACATTTGTTGACCCCATCATCTTAATTGTTCAAAAAAAAAAAAAATTGTTGTGTGTGTGTTTTTGCCCCTTACTTTTGGGCATGACACTATTACTTTCAAATCATCAATTTTTTCAACTATCTTTGTTATTGCAACTAGTTGATCTTCTTTTTTCTTGTGTGGTGCATCTATTATTTGCAACATCTTGATCTATCTCATCTTCATTACTTTCTCTAGATAACAACTAATCAGTTTGAAAAAAATCCTCCATCCACTTGTTAAAAAGTGTGTCATCTAGCTAGTTGAAGTTCAAAACTTCTTGCTTCTTTTTTAGGACTTAACCTCCTTACTTCTCAATCTCATCAAACTCCCTTTTAAAAGAATAAAAAAATATCTACACCTTTGACATCTCTTCAATTTTCTTAGCAAACCATATATGACCCTTTTCACTATTGACCTTATTGAATCTAAAATATATCAAGTCATCTAATTCTCTTTTCCATTCTTCTTTATCCTTTATTTTATCCACATCCCCAAGTGCATGAGGAAAAAGCTCAAAATTCTCACTAAGATATTTTGAGAAATAGCTTATGATTCTCTTCTGTAGTGTAACTCTCTTATTCTCAAAGTTAGAGAGGTTATTAGTCATATCATATGTTTTCTCTATGTGTTCATAAGATAGACTAATGACTAAGGAACATTAAGTAGTGACATCTCAGTCCCTACTACTCCACCTTTTAACAATTGGCTTTAAAATGGCATCATTATTCTTTAGCTCATTCCATATATTCATCAATTTTTCCAATTGTTCATAGAAAATAGGTTACTTAATTGTATCCACCAGATACACAATTTTATGTCTTAACTTATCCTCATATTGAATATCTAATTCCACATGCAAGGTCCATAGTTTTTCCTTTTATTCCTCAAACTCTTCAACTATATAAAATTGGGGTCTCTATGGGGTCTCTTGGATTTCTATAAGGGGAGTTGAATTAAAAGTTTCAATTTGAGGACAAGGAGGATAAGTGATTTTCAGCTGACCAAATTCTTCTCCTAATTTCTTGCTCCCCAATTTTTCTTCATTTGAGTAACCACTTTTTCCATCTAATTTATTTTATTTCCTCTTTCTTCATATTCCTTGGTGCAAGATTAGACCTAGGAAACCTCCATTGTTTGAATGATTTTTGGCTTCTACTTGACTCCAACCAAGTCAAGAGCTTAGGTTAGTTATTTTTTGTACCTTAGAAGTTTATCTTCATAGTTGGCTAGGTGAGATAGTCATTAGGACTAAAGTCACACAAATAACTATTGTTAATAGCTTTTTTTTTTTCTAATTTCTAAGTGTGTAGAGGTAATAGTGAGTTTGAGGCTTTAAATGTTTCCTAACATATAGGATAGGAAGGAAAGATTATTTAAGGTCATTTATGATGTTAATACATCAACCTAGAGGGGCTATAGGTCATATAAACAAGTGTAATGGCATAAGTGCAAACATGCAAAATGTTACTAAAAAGTTGTCATGACACATTTTCAATTATTGCAAATATGGAATGCAACATTGGTAACTTTGGATTCCCTTAGTAATGGGAATTTATGATTTTCTAAAAGGCACTATAATAATAGAGATACCATCATATTTGATCCAAGACTTGAATCTTGAAAGTTGAGGAGATACATTGTATTATTTTTGGTATATGGAATAAATTTTTTGATTGTGTTACTACAAAATATCGAGCTTTTGTGTGAATAAGACTACCTTAATATATTGGTTGTATTTATATAGTGATTGGATTGTATTCTATAATGCATTAGAAGAATTTTCATTTTATAAGTTAAGGGTCTAGAGTAGATTCAGTGTGTTTAGTAAATTGTTTTTGTTTGGGATAGGCTATTGGTTTTTGTCAAGTAGATTTAGGAAAAATGGTTACCACATGAGATTGAACTATGGGAACTCTAAATAAGTTGTGCAATATTCAAGTCTAGCCTTTTTACATGTTCTATATATAGGTAGGATTCTAGGGAATTTTTTCTACTATTTGAAATGTCAAGCCCTAGGTGAGCTAGGAAGGTTTGGTTAGAGGTTTGAAACCACTAAGAATATTGATTTTATGTTGGGGATAGTAGTATTCTATGGAACAAGTATAGTTATAGTTAGGGAATTTTCATATCTTGGCATATCTTGGAGGTTGACATCTTACCAAATCCATTTAGGTATGTTTCCAAACAAGTTTGTAGTCTAGTCCTAGCAAATAGGCCTTTTATTTCTATTTGACCTATATGAACAACATAGGGTTTCAAGAACTACAAAATATTTTAGAGAATCCAAAATGGTGTTTGAATTTGAAGTTTTTTTGACTAGGTGGTTCAGAGATTTTTTGTAAAAGAGAGGAATTAGTGTATTCCAAGGGCTAATTAGAACTAGGCCTAATTAGGCCTCTTTGAGACAAAAACTTGAAATTGTTAAGGAAGAGGTCTAAACATCTTTCCAAATGGACACAAATGGACGAAAATGGAGTGCTATCATGAAGAAATGAAGGATGAAGTTAGAGATCAAGTTGTACTTAGATCCCTTTAAGTGAGTGTGGAGAAGAGTACAAAACTAGAGTTTTAGTCTTTTGAGGGTAATCATAAAGGATCAAACTCTTCAAGAGTAGTTTGGATTGGTGTTAGATAATCACCTAACCCAATCAAGGACCTAAGTTGATAGGTCCCTAGAAGATGCAAGCTAGATCTCCTAAGGAGTACTGTAATCATGCCTTGGAACACTCACACCATATTGGTATCAGAGCTAAGTTTGATTAGACTTGTGGTCAATGTTTCAACCTAAAGAATCAATGGGAGATAATAAATCGAGTGGACTAGTAGAAGACACAACAATGGTGACTAACATTGTGTTACCCAAAAAGGTTGAAGAACAAGAAGAAGATAACAAGTCATTATGGGAAAGAATAGCTAAAATTCACTCTTGGGTGAAGCCCAAGACAAAGATGATAGGGTCAAGGAGAAGATTGACCTAAAGGAAGAAAAGAAAGCAAGGGAGAAAGAACTAGATTTGGAAGAAGAAGTACCAACATCTAACCTTGTTCTTTTTGAAGAGCCATTCTTAAAGGCATTAAAAGAACTGAGTGGAAAAGATTTAGAATGAGAATCACTATTTAGTGGACAAATGGGTCCAAATTTAGTTGTGGAATGAATTGAAAACATTGAGAATCATTTTGAGTGTGATGGTATCTCTGAGGCACAAAAAGTTGTGGTGGCCAAGTCTAGATTAAGAGGTTCAGCTCCTACATGGTGGAAGTTTGTGCAAACTAAAAGAGAGAAGGATGGAAAAGTTCATATTGTTACATGGAAGGGTATGGTAAACAAGGTGATGTATACCTATCTTCCTTATGAGTATAAAGTTTGACTTCATAGGAGAAGACAAAATCTTAGACAAAAAGATTTGGATGTCCTAGCATACACCAAGGAATTTCAAAAATTATGTTTGAGGTCAAATGTAATTGAAGATGAAAGCATTAAACTTCCAAGGTACATGATTAGCCTTAAATGGTCTATTCAAGAAGAGATAGGCTTAGTAAATTTCAAAACCATTAGGTAATGTTATCAAATGGTCTTGAAGATTGAAGAGAAAAGCAAGAGGAAGCAAGAAACCTTTAAAGGTATATTTAATAAAAAGCATAATAGAGGTCAAAGAGCTGGTTATGGTTGAAAATTTTAGATTCAAGGATTCAAGGTGAGGTAAAATTTAATGAAAAACTAGAAGGAAGCTCAAGTAGAGGTGGTAGGGAAGGAAACTTTAATTCTAGAGGAAGAAGTGGTGGACAAGGAGGAAGAGGAAACTACTTTACTAATATGATGTGCTACCATTGAAATCAAATGGAAAACCCAAATTATATATACCCAATGAAAAGTGGTTCATCACAAGGAGGTGGAAATAGGACAAATCTAGTTTAAGATGAGCCCAATATAGTAAACAAGCATACTGAAGTGCTACTAAATTCATAAGAAGGGGAGAACCTCATGATGAGAAATTTGATCAAAGATCTAGTGAAGGAGAAGCCAAGCCAAAGAAGATCTTTATTTAGGATAAAGTGAAAAATTATGGTAAAAGTGCATAGAGTCATTATTTACTTAGGGACTACTAACAACATTAGATTAGAGGAAATAATCAGCAAGCGAAAATTGACAAGGATACCCCACACTAATCCTTATAAGGTCAAATGTCTCAAAAAAGGCCAACATGTGTTAGTAAATGAGAAAGAATGAGTGGAGTTATCAATTGGGAGATACAAAGATAAAGTTTTATGTGATGTGTTACCAATGGATGCATGTCATTTTCTCCTTGGTAGACCATGGAAATTTGATTGCCAAGCTATCCATGATGGAGGAAAGAAATCCTATACCTTTAAGAGGATAATGTGACTTTAAAAATACAATCATTGATGGAAGATGTTGAGGGAAAGAAAATTAGTCCAAATATGCTCATGGTGTGTGGAAAGTAGTTCCTACAAACCATGGAAAAATGTGAAGGTATAGGGTTTACATTGGTGTTGAGACCAAAATAGGGAAATGAAGAGAACGAAACTAAAGGGTAGAGATACCTAAATAAATTGAAGGGATGTTGCAAGATTACCAAGGTATTGTAGGTAATGGATAACCATCAAATTTACCCTCTAAAAGAGTTATAAGCCATAGGATAGACCTAATCCCAGGAATTACCCTACCTAACAAAGAAACCTACAAAATTGACCCTAAAAAAAAATGAGGAAATAACAAGACAAATACAAGAAATCCTAAACCAAGCCCTAATTAGGAAGAGTTTTAGTCCATGTGTCTTACCTACTATACTTGCACCAAATAAAGGAGGAACTTGGAGGCTTTTTACAAATTCAAGGGCCATAAATAGGATTACCATCAGGCATAAGCTCCCTATTCCTAGGATTGAAGATCTAATGGACTATCTATGTGAAGCCAAGTACTATAGAAAGATAGACTTGAGGATTACTTATCACCAAATAAGGTTACATGAAGGAGATGAGTGAAAAACAACCTTCAAGAACAATGGAAGGTTGTATGAATGGCTTGTCACGCCATTTGGATTGTGTAATGCCCACTCCACACTCATGAGACTCATGAATGATGTTCTCAAGGACTACATAGGAAAGTTTGTAATAGTGTATCTAGATGATATACTGATCTATAGGAAGAAAAGAAGTGGGCACTTAGAACAACTCAACATTATTTTCAAGAAGCTACATGAGGAGAAGTGGATGATCAACTTGGAGAAGTGTGAGTTTATCAAAATAGAGCTAGTGTACCTTGGGTTTTTTCTAGCATGTGGTCAACTAAAAATGGATACAAGTAAGGTTGAAGCTATAATAAATTGGCCTACTCTAAAGCCATCAATGGGGGTAATAAGTTTTCATGGCCTTGCACAATTCTATAGGAAATTCATCAGACAATTTAGTGCAATTTGTGATCCTATGTTAGATACTATCAAAGGAGGAATGAAAACCAAGTTTGTTTGGAATGATCATGCTAACAAGAGTTTTGAGTTACTAAAGGAAAATATTGCTACACAACCTATTTTAATGCTACCAAGCTTTGAAAGGCTTTTCAGCATTGAACGTGATGCTAGCAATGTAGCAATTGGGATTGTTCTAAGCGAATAGGGAAAACTAGTAGCTTTTCATTTTGACAATTGGAGTAAGGCTAAAAGGAAATACTCCTCATATGATCTAGAAATGTATGCTTTGGTCCAAGCACTAAGAAAGTGGAGGCATTATTTTCTCCCCAAGGAGTTAATTGTGTATTCAGACAACTAAACACTTAGTTTCTTGAGTTCACAAGAAAAGTTAAGTCACAAGCACATGAAGTGGGTTGAATATCTACAATCATATATCTTCAATATTAAGCACAAGAAGGTTGTTCTAAAAAAGGTGGCAGATGCATGTCTAGAAAGACACTCACACTTCAAGAAATTTAGTTGAAGAGCATTGGGATAGATCATTTCAAGGATCTATATTGAGATGATGGGGATTTTGTTGACATTTATAAGGTATGTGCTGAATACAAGAATAATTTTTATAGTAGGTATGTTGAATATACTTTGCAAATTGATCTTTTGTTCAAAGGGAATCAATTGTGTGCTTGAGGCTCTATTAGAGAGAATTCCATACAAGAAAAGCATAATGGAGCTTTGAGTGAACATTTTTGGATCACTAAGACCCAAGATGTTGTTTCAAGGTTTTAATATTGGCATAAAATGAATCTTGATATTAGGAGGTATGTGGAAAGTTGTGTCATTAGTCAAAAAACTAAGGGCACTTCTATAGATGCTGGTCTTTACCAACCACTACCAATTCCTACTAGGCCATGGGAATGTTTAAGCATGGATTTTGTCATTGGGTTACTCAAGACAAGAGGAGGCATGGATAGTGTGTGTGGTTGTAGATAGGTTTAGAAAAATGGCTCACTTTGAACCATGCAAGACCAAAAATGATGCCACTCACATAGTTTCCCTATTCTTCAAAGAGATTGTGAGAATACATGGGTTACATATTAGCATTGTGTCAAATAGGGACACTAAGTTTATGAGTCATTTTTGGAAGAATTTTTGGAAAAGGTTGGGAACTAGCTTGTCCTTTGGATCAGCCTACCATACCCAAACTAATGGTGAAACTAAGGTTATTAATAGGAGAATTGGAAATCTTTTGAGATATTTGACTAAAGAGTATAGACAATAGTGGGACAAACTAATTGGTCAAGCTAAATATGTGTACAATGACACCATAAATAGGTCCATAGTGAAGATTTCATTTGAGATAGTTTATGGACTATATCCTATGGGTGTCTATGAGTTAAGAGATTTGAAAAATGGTGTGAAAGCAATTGGGTATGTTGATGATTTTTATATTCTATAAAATAAGTTCATGAGATAGTGAGGAAGACATTAGCAGAGAACACCATGAAACATAAAGCTATAGTGAATGGATCTAGAAAGGTAGTTGGGTTCAAAATTGGTACTTAGTCATGATGCATCTTAAAAAATCAAGAATGAAGAAGGGAGTTCCTCACAAGTTGCAAATGAAGAGGATAGGATTTTGTCCTATACTAACTAAGTATGGTGACAATGCATTCAAGGTTGACCTACCTAAAGATAGTGGACTATCACCAATAATCAACATTGTAGACCTAGTCCATTATAAGGGACCAATATAGGATAGTGACCAGACTATACATGAGATGATCAAGGATGTTGAAGACTTACACCTACCTACTACTACACTTACAGGACTAGACAAACTACTAAACACCAGGGTACATGAAAGGATTAGGATAAAAGAATATATAGAAAATCTTATTTAGAGGCATGGGTAGAGTGATGCTAATGCAATATGAATAAAATAATTAGAGATCAAGATCTCATGGATTGATCTTTTCATTTTGGGGAGGATGGTGCTAGAACACACCTAAGAAACCTTCATTGTTTGAATGATTGTTGGCTTGTACTTAACTCTAGTCAAGTCAAGAGATTAGGTTATTTTTCTTTTGTACCTTAGAATTTCAACTGAGTTAGTCATTAGGACTAAGATCACACAAATAGCTATTGTTAGTAGTTTTTTCAATTTGTTAATGTTTAGAGGTAATAGTGAGGTTGAGTCTTTAAATGTGTCCTAACACATAGATAGGTAGGAAAGATGCTTTAAGGTCATTTATGATGTTTATACATTGACCTAGAGGGGTTAGAGGTCCTATAAAAAAGGGTAATGGCATAAGTGCAAAGATGCCAAATGTTGCTAAAAAACTATCATGACAACATTTGCAATTATTGGAAATGTTACATGCAACATGAGTAACTTTGGATTCCCTAAGTTATGGGAAGTTATAATCAGCCAAAATGCCCTATAATTGTGGAGATAGAATCATATGTGAGAAATCTTGAAAGAGGAGGAGATACATTGTATTATTTTTGGTGCATGGAATAGAATTATGCACAGTGTTACAACAACATATAGATCTTTTTATGAATAGTACTATCTTTATCTATTTAGTGTGTTGATATAGTGATTGGATCATGTTATAAAGTGAATTATAAGACCTTTTCATCTTATAAGTTAAGGGTCTAGAGTAGATTTACTATGTTTAGTAAATTATTTTAGTTTGGGATAGTCTACTAGTCTCTTTTAGGTGGATTTAGGAAAAATGGCCCCCATATGAGTTTCAACCATGGGAACTCAAAATAAGTGGTAGAATATTCAAGGTGGGACTTTTAACATATTGTATATATAGGTAAGAGTCCAAGGATGTCACTCCACTATTTTAAATGCCAAGCCTTATGAAAGCTATGTAGGTCTAATTAGAGGTTTGACAACACTAAGTGTATTGATTTCATGTATGGGATAGAAGTATTGTACTAAAAAACTATAGTTCTAGGAAGGAGATAGTCATCTCTTGATATATCTTAGAGGTTAAAGTCTTACCAATCCATTTAGGTAAGTTTCCAAACAATTTTTTTAGTCTAGTCCTAGGAAATAGGCCTTTTCGTCCTATTTGACCTATATAATAGGAATCACCCATATAGAAAACTTATGGTTTCAAGACTTAAAAAATATTTTAGATAATCCAAAAGGGTGTTTTAATCTTGATTTTTTTAACTAGGTTGTTTGGAGATCTTTTGATAGAAAGAGGAATTAGTGAATTCCAAGGGCTAATTTGAACTAGGCCTAATTAGGCTTCTTTGAGAGAAAAACTTGAAATTGTTAAGGAAGAGGTATAAATATCTTTCAAATGGACACAAATAAAAGAAAATGAAGTGATATCATGATGATGAATGACCCTACAATGAAGGATGAGGTTAGAGTGAAATTTGCACTTAGATCCCTCTAAGTGAGTTTGGAAAAGAGTACTAAACTAGAGTGTTAGTCTTCTGAGGGTAATAAAAAAGGATCAAAATATTGGAGAGGAGTTTGGATTGGTGTTAGTTAATCACCTAACCAAATCAAGGACCTAGGTGGATAGGTTCCTAAAAGAGGCAAGCTAGCTCTCTTGAGGAGTAGTGCAATCACCCCTTGGAACACTCACACCATGACTCAAGTAGCTTTTGAAATTTATCCTTTAATTCCAAGTATTTGTTCTTGTCCTTGGCTACAACCACCACTCTAAATTATACCATTTCATTAATCATCTTGGCAACTCTATCACTATCCACTTCATCTTTTTTGGATAGACGATGTCACTAGACATTGATGTTCATCACTATATTTTAACCCCTTATGGGCTTGTAAGACTTCCTCCTTAGTTCTAAATTGAGTTTCCTTTGATTTTCTTTTTGTTACAATGTCAAAAATCATAGCATTAGCTATAACCCATTCTAGTAATAATAAAACTCTAGAATTCTTTAGTAGCTTCCTACCACTTCAGGGGTTATCTATGAAAATTCCTCAGTAAAGCAAGCCTTGATCTCTTCCTCAATTTTAGATTCCTACCTACTAGGTTTCCTTTTTTTAAGCTTTATACACTTCTCAAAATTGCTAATAATTCTTCACCACAAAACCTGAGAAAATTTTCTTTATTTCACAAAATTATCATCATCAATAAATTTCTTAAATTCCTATGCAACCAAAGTATCTATTTCTTTGCCTCTAAAGTCTCCCATGGTGAGGGAAAAATTTTCCATAGGAGGTTTGTTAGGCATTCCTTCTTCTATATCTATAGTAGTTATAATAAAATCCTTTTCTCCTCCCATTTGTTTCAATTGTTCTCTCAAAGATAATTCATCATCTATTGCAAGAGTAGTTTCGATAGTAAAATACACTTCAATCCTAGAAGAAGATCCCTAAAGAAACTTTTGTTTCTTAAGAGCAAGTGTAGTAGGTGGGATTTCAAAATGTCATCTCTTGTAAAGAGGTACAGGTTGTACACTCTTTGCCATTGTATACTCTAGCATTCTCTATATTGTATAATGGCCTAGGAATATAAGTAGTATGTTAGCCAATCTATTTTACACATTAGTGGCCTTGCTTGGATATGTTTGGCTTAAGATTTCCTTCTTCTCATTTAAAGTTTGCATGAAACCAACAAAATTATCCATCAACATATCTATTTTTGCATCCAGTATTTTCCATTATCAAGGGGATCAAAATTTGGCTCAAATTATCTTTAAAATCAAGAATCTTGATATATACCTTCCAAATTTATTTTCTAACTTCCTATTCTTGCAATGAAAATTTATTCCTAACTATATCCTTAGGAAATTATACAAGATGCTTCTAGGCTTTGTCTTTTCTTTCTTTCTCTTAATAACTTGTAAAATCCATCTAGATCTATAAAATGAGAATGAGATTGAGCCATCTAATACTTCTCTAGAAATGTTTCCAATTGCCTCCATCCCTTCTTGAAAAAAAAAATTTATGCACAATAGAAATTTTGGGAAATAAAGTACCCTGAGATTTTTCTAGTAAATATCTTTCTTCTACTTATCCTATGTAGCATAAAAGCTTAGCAATTATCACCTTCAAAGGCACTTGATAGGGTAACATATGTGGTTTTCCATGAAAACCATAAATTCTTAAAATAGTGGACACTAATAAGGGATGATATCTCCCCAACTCTAACTTACCATCAATCCTTTGGAATGATCCTTTGCTCTGATTAGTTTGAATAGAGACTGAGGTATCCTAGAGCTATCTTCAACCAGTAACATTATGAGTCAGGAGGCAAAGTACCTATCAAATCTGAAAAAGCTTTCATCAGTCACTTCCCATTTCATGTCTCCACTCCACAAATGGATAGGGAGCTTTTCCCATCTCTTTTCAATTTTTGTTTCATTTCATTAGAGAAAAAGGTAACTCCCTTATACAAAAATATGTACATCAACATGAAGTACTAGCAAAAAGGCTTACCAACTTCAGCCTTAGCTATACCCATTAATCCAGTATGAATCTCTTCTACCAAGAGAGTAGAAAAATAAAAAATAAAACTCATACCATACTAAAGTGTTTGTGTAATGACAACAGTAATGGAA
This sequence comes from Cupressus sempervirens, assembly GCA_028749045.1. Classification (NCBI taxonomy): domain Eukaryota; kingdom Viridiplantae; phylum Streptophyta; class Pinopsida; order Cupressales; family Cupressaceae; genus Cupressus; species Cupressus sempervirens. The sequence continues at coordinate 94,616,374 of CM053790.1, forward strand.
CCTAAGATGTGATCTTGTTCATCCATTCCAAATATTCTACAGAGAGAGAAATACAATGTTTGTGCTCTGGGATTGAAATATCTTCTCAACAATGTCTTTGACTATTCAATGTAACCAAGGGTAATTTTCCTATCTCTAAAAAAAGTTCTTGTAGTATTCCTCCCCTCAAATAAACCCTCTATGTATCATACCTAGCCTATAGATCTTTCATGTCTATTCTCTCATGAACTACATGGTTAGGGTTTAATTTAAAAACCTCCCTAATTAGTTCTAGTGAAACACTAAAAATATTATCACCAGCATGACTCTTTAGTATCTTGGTTATGGGATCATTGAAGAAAGCACTAAGGATAATCAACTTGTTAATGTCAAATTCCCATACATTATTTAGAGAAGTGTCACATTTTCTTTCTACAAACCATTTGCAAAAATGCTCTAAACTTCTTATAGATGTCTCAACATCTCTTAACCAATTTGCTTTGTCATAGAAATCCTCACTAATTAGTAACCTAGGGTTCTTTGGTATCAATTCTTTCCCCTTAATTTTTTTTATTTATAGATTATGGAATTTTCTCTTAAAAATCATCATGCACTAGCCTTTTTAGGTAATCTACTTTCCTTAAAAAAAATACCTTCATGGAGGCATTCTAAAGAATTATCCCATTGTGGATGTATTTCATGTTGTGCCACGAATTTCCAAATTCAACTATTGATCTTTATAAATTGGATGATTTATATTTAAAACCAAGTGACTGCATTGCCTTTTTTTGAAACTAGCCACACGTCACAAAGGCATTTCCTTGCATTTGTTAAAATTAGAGCATTTTAAATTGTAGGAAAGTGCTGATCATCGATCTTTGCAAGATTGATGAGCACAAAACATTTGTGGTGTTACTACACTTCCTTATAATATTTTAGGTCCACTATAGGCTCACCCTCCAACTCATTAGAAACATAGATTGCTCAACAAACTAGCATAGAACATTTGGCATGTGTTCCACCTTAGCATGACTTGACAATTTTTGGAATGACTGACCCCACTTGGCCGCATGTAGTTAAGGTGCTTCCCTGCATTATATAAAACTCACGCATCCTCAAAAAGTAGAAAATTATTTACCATCAATCTTCAAATGATCAATGGTTCCATAAGATTCACTTTATTTTAAAACTAGTCATTAATAATATATTATGAAAATGCGTTAAATTGCCAAGTGTTTTGATATTTTCTAACTATTCTAAATACAATCCAACTTGGTGGCACATAACATAAATGACTTTAGAAATTAAACATGTCAATAATGAACTTCCCTTATTTCATATAATTTGTTCACTTTCATGTTGCAGAAAGTATTTTTTAAATAAAAAATGCAGAAAAAATTGAAGTAATATTTTCTAACACAAAAAGCTTCCCACATATTTTTAAAAATAAACCAATGCCACCCTACTTTTTCTTTTTAAATCTAGGGTACAAATAATATTAAGGGTCCAATGAAATTTGAGGTTTTTATCTAGGGAAAACAAGTCTTAACACACATGACCTCAATTTTAAAAAAGTCAAGTAGGTTGTCACTGTAAAATGCAACAAATTTTTTGGATGTGAAAAAATAGGTCAATAGTGGCTCTATTTGGGAACAATGAATATGCAGATTCATGTGAGGATTCAAAATCCTTGGAAGAAGTAGACCGCATATTTGACCAATTTTTTGACAACTCTAAGAGAGCAATCGAACATGAAGAGACACTATACAAGGGCTCTATAAAGAATTACAACAATTTATAGAATATACAAAAAAATCTAAGTCTTATAGTCCTATTTACAATCCTATTTCTAAAATTATAGTTACTATAAACTTAAGACACCATCTTTGAAGTGATTCTATCAATCTGTTCTTTAGAAGGCATTCTAAGATTTATATGACGAACATTAGAGGATGTAGTGCATACCTTATCTTCATCACAGTATTCATTATCTAAAAATACTTATTGATGATGTATCTAATATATATTTCTCTAACCTACAATATGACATTCAGGGTCTTCTAGATCTAAATCCTCACACCCATCACATAAATTCACCATGTTACAACTTACATCATCTTGTCCCTTTTTCATCTTCTTCCTCCTCATTTTCTACATTCTGATTTGTAGCAAATGATTCAGCTATTGTATAGTAATCTAAGGAACAAGGTGACTAGCATATGATTCACCATGGTACATCATCTATCATTTTGATAGAAGTTCTTTGTAGAGGGTTAGGAGTACTTTTATCTTCAAGAATTTAAGTAGTAATAGGAATAGGTTTACCATATTTTGACTGAGTAGTGTAAGGGTGATTTTTTAATCAAGGTTTCCTATTGAAATAATTATTATTGTTTACTAGAACCTTTTCACTAGTGTTAGTCTTGTTTGCATTAAAATCTAGTGGATTCATCCTTTTAAGAAGATTTAATACTTGACCCATTATGTCCTCCTCAGGCATTTTTCTTGTAGGAGGCTTATCACTTTCCCTTTTATTGTTCTTAGGGTTGAACAATTTAGGGTCATCACTTCTCCCTAGCTTAATAGATGCCTTTCTAAATTATTTTCAATATTAATGGTCATCTTGTAAGCATCCCTTAAGGTTTTTGGATCCGTATCTCTTAAATTATAAGCCATTTTACTATCATAGGCATTGAAATAAGTAGTAAAACATACATCTTCAATGAGTTTCATCACTTGAAATAGTTTATACATTCCCTTTTGGAATCTTACATTGAAATAAAAAGTAGACTCATTAGGATTCTTTTTGATGTTACTGAAATCATTCAACATGAAGCCAACATTAGTTTTATATCCATATTGTTCTTTAAATAACTTTTCCAAATCATTCCATGAGCTAATGTTACCATCTGGAAATCTCCTAAGCCTATCCCTTGCACATTCTACTATAGAATGTACAAAAAACTTGATAACCACATCTTCATGCTCAACCTCATAGTCATTTAACATGTCTATGAACTTCCTTAAATGTTCTTATCCAATAATAGCATTATTTATTGAAAATTTTACAACCTTATCTCTAAAATCAAAAGAAATAGGATGCAGAAAGCCAAGGATATCCAAAACTAATATCTATTTATATTTCTCCATGTGTATTGGTTTCCTTTAAAAATTACCAATATTTGATGTTATAGCTACAACTCCTTGATTTTAGACAATGCTTTGGGCTTGTTGTGTTGGAATAATAGGAATTTGAGAATTGGTGGTAGAAGATGTTATAGGGTTTGATTAAGACAAATCTTAACTAGGAATTATTGGTCTACAAGTGGGTATGGAACTAGTGTCTTGTGTGAACAAATTAGGCCATGAAACTAAGGCAGAATTTGACTTAATGAATTGGATCTTCCTTCTAGTCTCTGTTTCCTGGGCTTCATTCTCAATCTTTTCAATCTCCTTTTTTTAATCCCCCTTCTCCTTTCTTGAATTTTCTAAATCCCATTCTAACAAAGAAAGAAGAGGGTTTGTAGATTTATTTGGGATAACCTGAGGTTCATTTATTAGGATCCCTATAACCATTTGTTTTCCTTTATCAATAGGTTTTACAATCAAATCCACAAGATATGACTAATCAAGCTTGTAAGGTTCAACTTGAGATATTACTTGGCATTGTCTCTGATTAAGGAGTTTTTCTTGTTCCTAAACCTTAGACCTTAAATTGTATATATCTCCAAAAACATCAGTATTTTGAACAAAATTTCTTTCTTCATGCTTTTTTTTTTGTTCTTTCAAGGAAACCATCCTCCTAAGAAAATTATCTCTCTCAATGAGAGAATTCATGGTGGCTTTCTCTCTCTCCTTCTTCAAACAAATGCATTTGGCATCCTCTTCTATAACCCATTTCTTTAGAACCTCAATCTCTGAATATACCTCTTTTGGGTTTGTAGAAGTTTCTTATGAATCTGCTAGATCATCAAGATCTATGAGGTTTGTTTCTACATAAGGAAGCTACATAGGGTTAATAGAATTTTCTATAGAATTCTTGTATGCTAGCCTATGTTTCATCTCTTTTATCATATTTGATCTACACAACACATCTCCCATAGAAGACACATTCTTATCATGATATGCTACATCTTCCTATAGTGGAGTACTAAGCATCCCTCCTAGAAGTCTTGTGGTTTCTGATCTAAAACTTAATGAACAAGAATCTATCCCTACCACAAGCTAGTATTGAGAGTTCACTGAGGTTCTACCTCTAGTTTCCAAGTAGGATTTGGACATGTTTTCCTTTTATTTTAGTTCTTCCTACCACCTTGAGCTAAGTTAGTATACAATGGTACTTATAGATTGGCTCTTGTACAGGCTCTTTTATTTTTTCTCTTATTATTCATTTGTGGAAATTACTTGTACATAAGCACCAACTTCAAAACCTTGATCGAGTTACCACCATATTCTAGGGAAACTACAACATGAAATAACTTTTGGCTCAGACAAAATATCATTGGAAAATATAAGGTAGATTTGATACAGAAAGAGGCCAGTCAAAAAGACCTTTTGGGACTACAACTCTTGCTTGATAGATAAGACACTAGTATAAGGAGGGTATACATCAGTATGCTCTTGTGGTAGTGGTTAAATATATTATTCAAAATTGTCAAGGTTTGTCACTAGAAAAGTCCAATACAACCACATGTTGTTTATAAAGAAATTGAAAAGATATTCATACAAATAACACTAGGGATTGCATTACTTTTTACACATAATCATGTGTTGAACAATTCCCCAGCAAAGTCATCATTTTGTTGGTATTTCAAAACTACCAAGAAGAAAAACACTTGATACCAAGATAATGAAAAAAAAGACATAGTCTAAGGGTTAGCTATATCCTATGCTAAACTAACCAATCTTTAGATCTAGACCCAACTTAAACAAAATCACAAGGATTTTTTCTCTTTAGGTTCTCCAACACCAAGGCGGATGCACCTAAGGGATAAAAGGGCTCAAAACTTGATATAATCTTCACACTTTATTTTTCTCGTTAATATTCTTTCATAATATTTATCCCCTATAGTAGATATTTGGTCACAATTCTTCTTAGATTCATAGATAATTCTAAGTTACAATAGCTTACTATAATATACAAAGATTAAATGCAAACAAGTGCTAAACAACCATTAAATTCTTCATACATTAAAGTAAAATTGATTTTACTTCTATAAATTTTCTTGATGCAACCTTATGATCTCTTCATATGAAAAATGAGTGATTAGTGCCTTATCCATTGACATTTAGAGTCTATAGAGTTATTTTGACTTGATCAATTGCATTGCAGGATCAACAATTGACCCTAAACCTCACTCATATGTATATCCTTGTTACTAACTAGAAATCCTATCACCTTACTAAATAATTTAATTAATTCCTTGAATTAAAAGCAATGCTAAGCTGATAAATGGCCTATACTAGTTTCATAAAATTGAATAAGCCTTGCACATACAATCTCAAGATAACTACCTCATAATAATGGAGACAAGATTTGAGAGAAAATAGATGTTTGTGTAACTCTCCTTTGTATTAATTTTTACTAAAAATCAAAAAATACTGATGTAATAGTTAAAATAATTCTATGCAAGGTAACATGATCCTTTAATATTAATGTATTCTTAGATTTACAAAGAAAGATACATCACAAAATGAACATCAAGAAAATGGACTGAATGTGGGCATAACATAATACTAAACAATTAGATAAGGGTTCCAAGGCTCCCTCTCTAGCCTTGAGATCTCATTTATATAACATGAGATGCAACAAACTTTAGGCCAAGAGAATAAGGATAGCTATCCTTAAGACAAGAAGATATTTCATACAAAAGGTAACTATCATAATAAGACAAATTTTTCTACATCTAAACATTTACATCATGAATCTTCTTTTTCTGGGCCCACTTTTTCTATGGTTTCTTGTTACTAGGAAGTTTTACTTGATGATTGGCTTAGTTGCAATTATCATTCCTCAAATTGTTTGACCATTTAAGTTACCTATTGTGGGCCATGTTCTGACATTTGAAAACTAATTTTAACTCATGGTTCTATATCCAGGCCATTATACACTGACAAACCAATAGTTATATTTGATTCTATTACTATCAAATCATCAATTTATTCAACTTCCTCTATTATTACAACTAGTTGGTCTTCTTTTGTGTGCTGTGTTGCATCTATTATTCACAATTCAACTTGATCTTTCTCATCTTTATCACTTTCCTTAGATAAAAACTAATCAATTTCAACAAAATCTACTATCCACTTGTTAAAGAGTGTGTCATCTAGCCAGTTGAAGTTCAAAACTTCTTCCTACTTCTTCAGGACTTCCCCTCCTTTTCTTCTTAATGTCATCAAAGTCCCTTTTAGAAGAATCAAAAAATGTATGCACCTTTGCAATCTCTTCAATTGTCTTAGAAAACCATATATGCCCCTTCTCACTAATGACCTTATTGAATCTATCAAATATGAAGTCATCTAATTCTCTTGCCCAATATTTTTTATCCTTTATTTTATCCACATCCCTGAGTGAGGAAAAAGCTCAAAATTCTCACTAAGATATTTTGAGAAATAGTTTATGATTCTCTTCTATAGTGTAACTCTCTTATCATCAAAATCAAAGATTTGATTGGTCATGTCATATATTTTTTCTATATGCTCATCAGATAGACTAATGACTGGGAAACATAAAATAGTGACATCCCAGTCCCTACTGCTCCACCTTTTAACAATTGACTTTAGAATGGCATCATTATTCTTTAGCTCATTCCATATATTCATCAATTTTGCCAATTGTTCATAGAAAATAGGCCACTTAATTCTATCCACTAGATAAATAATTGTATCTCTTAACTTATCATCGTATTGAATATCTAATTCCACATGCAAGGTCCATAGTTTCCCCTTTTCTTCCTCAAACTCTTCAACCATATAAAATTGGGGTCTATATGGGATATCTAGGATTTCTATAAGGGGAATTAATTTGAAAGGTTCAATTGGAGGACAAGGAGGATAATTTATTTTTAGCTGACTAGATTCTTCTCCCACTTTCTTCTTCCCCAATTGTTTCTCCATTTGAGTAACCACCTTTTTCATTTGATTTATTCTATTTCCTCTTTCTTCATATGCCTCAAGAAACTTTTCAAATTTATCATTTAATTCCAATTTTTTTTTTTCCTTGGCTACAACCACCACTTTTTAGTCTACCATTTCCTTAGCCATCTTGGCAACTCTATCACTATCCACTTCCTTTGCTCTATAGACAATAAGGCTACCTTTCTGTTCAATATTTGAAACCTCTTGTACCTTGGCTTAGTTTCCTTTCTAGATAGACCACATCATGAGAACTTTATGGACATCACTATATTTTAATCCCTTATGGGATTGTAGGAATTCATCCTCAGTTCTAAATTGTGTTTCTTTTGATTTTATTACTATGTCAAAAATCATAGCATTAGCTATATCCCGTTCTTGTAACAAAAAAACCCCAGAATCCTTTAGTAGATTCCTACCCCCTTCAACAGTTATCTATTCAAATATCTCAAGAAAATTGGCCTTTATCTCCTCCTTAATTTTAGAGTACTATCTACTAGGTTTTTTTTAAAAAACTTTTTGCACTTCTCCTCAAAATTGATAATACTTTTTCTGAACAAAAATTGAGAAAATGATCTTATTTTCACATAATTCTTATCATCAATAAATTTCTTAGATGATTGTGCAACTATAGGATATAATTCTTCACCTCTAAAGTCCCCCATAGTGAGGGCTAATGTTGGTATAGGAGGTTCATTAGGAACTCCCTCTTCTATATCTATAGTAGTTATAATAATATCCTTTTCTGATCCCATTTGTTACAATTGTTCTCTCAAAAATAATTCATCATCTATTCTGAGAGGAGTTTGGGTAGGAGAATACCATTCAACCCTAGAAGAAGTCTTTTCTCTAGTTTCTTTTTCTTGGGAGTAGGTATAGTAGGTGGGCTTTTAGAATGTTCTCTCTTGTAAAGAGGTATAGGTTGTAAACTCTTTGCCATTGTATACCCAACCTTTCTCTATAATTTATACTAGCCTAGGTTTATAATTAATCTATTAGCCAATCTATTTTCCACCTCAGTGGCCTTACTTGGATATGTTTGGGTGAAGATTTCCTTCTTCCTAATTAAAGTTTGCATAAACCCAAAAAAAATATCCATAAACATATCTATTTTTCAACCTAGTATTTTCTATGAGCAAGGGGATCATAATCTAGCTCAAAAGCATTTATGAAATCAAGAACCTTGCTATATACCTTCCACTTTTCTTTTCTAACTTCTTGTTCATGCAATGAAAACTTATTCCTAACTATATACTCAAGAAAGTATGCTAACTATATCCTTAGGAAAGTATGCAAGATGCTTCTGGGCATTGGTATTTGTTCTTTCTCTAAATAACTTGTAAAATCCCTTTGGGCTTATAAAATGAGAATGGGGTTGAGCCATTTGATACTTTACCATAAAATTTTCCAAGTGTCTCCATCTCTTCTTAACAAAAACAAAATTATGCACAATAGTAATTTGGGGAAAGTAAGTACCCTTGGATTTTCATAACTTAAATCTCATTCTTTGAAAAATTCTATCTGGCATAAAATCTCAGCAATTCTCACGTTCAAAGACACTTGATAGGGTAACACATGTGGTTTTCCAAGAAAACTATAAACTCTAAACACAATGGACACTATATATGGGATGATAGCTCCCCAATTATGACTTACCATAATTCCTTTGGTCTAATCAGTTCTAATAGTGATTGAGGTATCCTAGGGCTATCTCCAACTAGTAACATTTTGAGCATAAAGGAAAAATAGCTATTAAATCTAAATAAAGCTTCCATTAGTCACCTCCTATGTCATGTCTACACTCCACAATTGGACATGGAGCTTTTCTCCATCTCTTTCCAGTTCCAATTCTAGGGTACCAGTGAAAAGGCTTATCAACTTTAGCCTTAGCTATAACCATTAATCCAGTAAGAATCTCTTATGTCAAGAGAGTAGCAAAATCAAAAATAAAACTCATATCATACTGAAGCATTTGTACAATGATAAAAACAATAGAACCTAGGATGTGATCTTGTTCATCGATTCCAACTATTCTATATAGAGAGAAGTACAATGTTTGTGCCCTAGAATTGAAATATTTTCTCAACAATTGCTTTGAGGTATTTAGTGTAACCAAGGGTAATTGTCCTGTCTTGACAAAATGTTCTTGTATTAGTCATCCCCTTAAATATACCCTCTATGTATCATACCTAGCCTACAAATCTTCCATGTCTATTTTCTCATGCACTGCATGGTTAGGGTTTAATTTAAAAACCTCCCTAATAAATTTTGGTGTAACCCTAAAAATATTATCACTAGTGTGATTCTTCAATATCATGGTTATGGGATCATAGTTCTTTGACATTACTGCAAGTAAGTCATCATTGAAGAAAACTCCTAGGATAATCAACTTTCTAATATCAATTTACCATACATTATTTATAGCAATTTCATGTTTTCTTTCTACAAACCATTTGTGAAAAACCTCTAAACCCCTAAAAGATGCTTTAGCATCTCTTAACTAGTTTGCTTTGTCAGAGAAACCCTCACTTATTGGTAGCCTAGGGTTCTTCACTATGAATTCTTTCCTGTTAGAAAGTTTGTTTATATATTGTGGCATTTTCTCTAAAAAATAATCTTTCATAGCCCTTTTTAGGTATTGTACTTTCCCTAAAAAATTCCTTCGTGGAATAATTTTGAACAATTATCTTATTTTGAATATATTTTCTCAATTATCTAGAAATTATAACACTTAACTGATTTTCCTATTTATTGCTTTGAAATTTGTTAGCAACAACTCAAAACCCTCTAAAAATTGTAGCTTTAGCTCTAAATATCTTCACTCTATGAGAATTCTACAACTTTAATATTCAATAATGGAAAATCAAAATCCTTATTGTAAAATTAGCCTCACACAAAACAACATTCATCATAATTAATGCCTCAATAGTCATATTTCATGTCGTGTTGAGAATTTCAAAATTCAACTCTTTATAAATTAAAGGATTTAGCTTTAAAATTGAATTATTACATTACCCTTTTTTCAAATTGGTCATGTGTCACCAAGACATTTCCAATAAACTAGTATAGAATATTTGGCATGTGCTCCACCTCACCATGACTTGGAAATTTTTTGAATGACTAACCCCACAAGGCCACATGTCTTTAAGGTGCTTCCCCACATTCTTTAAAACTTGAGAGTCTTCACAAAGTAGGAAAGCACTTACCATCTATCTTCAAATGATCAATGGCTCCAAAAGATTCACTTTATTTGAAAACTCATCATCAATAGTATCCAATGAAAATGTGTTAAACTGGGCCAAGTGTTCTGACACTTTTCTGACTATTTTGACAACAATCTTACTTGACAGCCCATAACAAAATTGACTTTAGCAATTACACATGTCAATAAGGGTCTTCCCTACTTTCCATATAATTTGTATACTTTCATATTATTAGAAAGCACAAACCATCAATCCTCTAATGATTGACGGTGCATCAAATCCTTTTTAATTTAGTCCAAGCTACTAATTTTATCCAATGAAATAGCTCTGAACTTCCACTGTGTTTTGACAACAATCTAAAGACTTTGAACTACTCTGATAGGTCTACCTTTTGTGGATCATAATGGAAATGAAATCACCCACACTATGTGTCACACAGGTGCTTCCCCACATTCCATAAAGTTTGTTCATTTTTGCAAAGTGGTAAAGTGCCTATCGTTGATCTTCAAATGATTGATGGTTTGACAAGATAGACAACACCAAAGTTAAAACACTCTTAAGGGACCACTAGTGAGTCAACTTATGGCTAAATCATAGTTAAAACAAAGGTTATTAATA